>JBAIAA010001384.1:0-249682 GCA_037893245.1 Crossaster papposus
CTTCCTTGGAGTTCAAATTACACAACTTAGAAAACGGGCTTTGAAATAGCCGGCTCTGTTGTACTACAACAGAACGATGTACACAAAATGGTATTTGTTCCCACTTTAATCATCAAAATCAACATTTCTTTGAATGAAACCTGAAACTGTAGTTATTGAAGATATGTCATTCATGACAACAAATCACTTTTTTATGAAATGTTTACCCTCTCAACATTGAGCGGGCCATTACATGATAGTGCACAGCGCGACTTAATACACCTTTTTGTAGAACCGGTCACAAATATGCATAAAAAAAGAGTATGTGAAGTAATGAAAACCATGTGCAGGACCAGATTCCTCGTCACTGAATACAGATACTTCTTTTTGTACAGTTATTTGTTGGTTGTGATCCATTGCAATTATCTTCACTTCAATACTAAACTGTAATGCCACAAATTTCTACAATTGATGTTTCTGTTTTTACTAGGTTCTGACAGGCCCAACCCCGTCGAGTGTCCCATAGGACTGCACTGCCCAGCGGGCTCCCCGGATCCCAAGGCCTGCCTGGCCGGTTACTACACGGACCGAACCACGCAGTATGAATGCAAGATATGCCCCAGAGGGTGAGCGTCATCATCTGTTGTTTTGTCAATTATTGCTTTCAGGTTGTGGCCAATTTGGCTGATTAACGATAAAACAACCAAATTACTATGAAATCCCCCTGCTTGACTATAAGTAAATAACAGTCTCAAACATCCTGTGAAATCGCGGCACCTGGTGTGCTGTCATTCTCAAGGAAAGTGAAATGTTTGTATTATATAGGTGATTCGCAGATATAGCCATCCAAAGTCAAAATATGGAGGGGTGGTCAATTTTAAGATTTTGCGCAATTTGGAAAACCTAAAGTCCTCCTCTACATATTTCCATTTTTTAGGTGCGATAATCGGGAATCTCTTAAATTACACTATTTTGCATAGTGTTTGCGCAGTTTAAGTGTTTGGATTAAAGTCCGTTATTGGTCTAATTAACGCAGTAATCAAATTAGGTCCTCGTAACTATCTCACAGTCTCGAAATTTGGATATTTTGTTGTTCAAGTTATGCAATAGTTTCGTATGTGTGGAAATCTTCAAAACAAAATAACAGAGCTGTTGCTATGCTCAACCAAACCTTACTTGTCCTGTTTTACAATCTTTTGCGTGTTTTGTGGACATTTAATCCAAATCGATTTCTGCTTATTAGATTCTTATTTAAACTTTTTTTTGTTTTAATTTTTCAAGAAGGACCTTTTAGAAGTATGATAAAGAACTGTTCCATTATTTTTTCAATTTTGGTTTCTATCCAAATCATCATTTAAATTGTTTTTCTTTAATTTTTCTGATATTGTCGTACAACAGTTTCTACTGCCTGCCAGAGAATGAAACAGTCGGGAACCCAGACCTACAGCCAGGCATCACTGACTGCCCTGCTGGTTACTTCTGCACCAATAGCACCGGTCTAGATTGGAGTACCTTCCCAGCCGGTACATACAGTAACCAGACCAACTTGTACAATGTAACCGTGACTAACATGTCTGTCTAATGTCACCCCTGTTAATCCAGTTGAAATATTTTTAGTATTCCTACTTTTTCTACTTTTTCTATCTGGCTCCTATTTTTCTCCTATTTTTCTCCTATTTTTCTCCTATTTTTCGTACTATGTGACCGGTCACTCTCCCCATTATCCACACTTAAAGGTATAATACACCATTGGTAACTGCTTGAATTATCAGGAATGGGTGGATTTGGGGGAGTTGGTTGTATTTTATAGTAAATATCGTTTAACTGACCTGTCCGAAGTTCTACAATCATGGATGCTGAGAAAAGAGCAAGGAAAATGGCATTCGTTTTCAACCGGCGTTGGGCAGTTGTTCTTTTTGTTCTTGTTCTTGTAATCCTGCCAGTGGTATCGGTAACTTGAAATAATCCGGCGCGAATTGGTTAAACATGCACATTTTATCTAATATCCACATTTTATAGAGTCTGACATTCACGCTTACACAGGATCATACTGATCGTTATCTGGATTGTTAAGGCTAAAACAAACGGCCCTAATATATGATTGTATAACTTGTCTCATTTGAAAACTTGAAGTCCAATTGCAATCAAACTTGGGTCATAGATGCAATATGGAAACAGCCATGTGGGGGTCACATGCTGAGTGAAAAAGGTCATTGAGGTCAAGTTGTAAAATAGAGATATCGCGAAAATCATGGTTCGAGAACCGCCCTGTCTCTTTTTATTAACCAATATCAGGCATGAGAATTCCCCGCCGTTCCGAGGTTTCCCGCTTTTTGGAGGCCAAAATATGTCCTCTCCGAGTTCAATGTGAATCCGGTTTAAAATTGGGGGGGGGGGGGGGGGGGGGAGAGTTGGTTTAGGGTGATTTTTTTTTAAAGAGAAATTGTGGAAATATCATTGCTGCAATGACCCGAGATCTGCACTTTTAAATGCGCACGCGATTTCACGCAACGATCGGCACACAGCCTGCGGTTAACGTACATGTACATAATGATGATTTAGCACTCAGCAGCGCTGCATGACATGTACAATAGCAATAAAAAGCTGTCCTGTGGACGTTTTCTAAACGTTTTTTTCGTCTACGTTCCGGCTTCATGCAATTCACCATCCGAACTACACAGTGCGGAGCATTCGAAACGACTAGAAAAAAGACTAGGGGTGTCGCAATTGAGCAATTAGGAATACCCCTCTCTGGGTGCGATCGCTGCATGTGTATGATACTGCAGTGATACATGTATCGGCAAAGTAAACCTCATGCGATATTGTGACGATCCCCTACAAATATACAGTGTTTGGAAATGCTGTTGCTGATTGAGCGGCCATCGTGTTAACGCTTATTTGTGTACGTGAAAGAAAAACAGTTATAGTAAAATTATCGTGAAATATCGGAGGCATCCGACTTCAAAATGCCGAGATTTTTGGATAGAGGTGTCAAAGAAAAATGGAAGTGGTCTTGGTTAGAGGCCGATGTGGATATTAAACTGCCTGGTAAAAGTGGTATTGCCGATAAAGTAAAGTGCAATCTCGGCGAGTTCGCCAGAAAGGTAGATATACCAGGGAAGTCGATGTGCACGCTTTGCAATAAACTGATCATGTTACCACAGCGGAACATGTAAATCTAGTGAAGATAAGAAGGACAAATTATGTCATTTTGATACAGTTTGTATTTTAGTACTTGAGTCTGAGGTGAATCAGAATGATATTGGTTTTTGTTATTGTTTAAAATGGAAATCCACATCTCAAAATTCTCAAAATCTTCTCAAGAAATAACTCAAGAACTTAAAATTTGTATCAATTGGTAACTTGTTATTATAGAGTGATACATTTAGATTCTCAAGTGTCAATTGTGTTTATTTCTGCTGTTTAATAGGGCCTATGGACATTCAGATCTAAAAATTACATTGAAAATTGCTTGAAAATGCTACTTTTCAGTACCTAAATTGTCAAAATTTTCTAAAGGGGGCGCCGGCCCCTGAAACCCCCGGCATGCCTCGCCTTCGGCTCAGGCCAAGCCTACAGCTTGATTGGGTCATTAATAGTGAATCGCTATTTTCCAGTTTTTTCTAACACAACCCATTCTCATGCCTGCAATATTGCTCGTGACTAAACAGGTCCAGCAGTGCACAGACTACCCCGGCGGCTACTACTGCCCCAACAACGCGGCCACGTCCTACAGCCTCCTCTGCGATGAGGGCTACTGGTGCGACTCCGGTGTGGACCGAGCCAACCCCAACAACCCCTCAAAGAACAAGACCTACCCGGCCACTTGCCCGATCCTCGGGGGTCACACTGGGGTCGGCGGGGTGTGCCCTGGAAACAGTGCTGCCGATTGGCTGCGAGGCTGGGGAGTACCAGGACCAGGAGGGACATGGGAGTTGTAAAGTGTGCCCTGAAGGTAAGCAGGAATTTAGTTTTGTTTACCCATTCATTTAAAAACTGCTATTAAAGCTCGCAAGGTTTGGTTAAAAGTACCAGGACCAGGAGGGACATGGGAGTTGTAAAGTGTGCCCTGAAGGTAAGCAGGAATTTAGTTTTGTTTACCCATTCATTTAAAAACTGCTATTAAAGCTCGCAAGGTTTGGTTAAAAGTAATATACAACATCCCCGGTCCATCCCCGGTCCATCCCCTGTCCATCCCCTGTCCATCCCCTGTCCATCCCCTGTCCATCCCCGGACCATCCCCGGACCATCCCCGGACCATCCCCGGACCATCCCCGGACCATCCCCGGACCATCCCCGGTCCATCCCCGGTCCATCCCCGGTCCATCCCCGGTCCATTCCCGGACCATCCCCGGACCATCCCCGGACCATCCCCGGACCATCCCCGGACCATCCCCGGACCATCCCCGGACCATCCCCGGACCATCCCCGGACCATCCCCGGTCCATCCCCGGTCCATCCCCGGTCCATCCCCGGTCCATCCCCGGTCCATCCCCGGTCCATCCCCGGTCCATCCCCGGTCCATCCCCGGTCCATCCCCGGTCCATCCCCGGTCCATCCCCGGTCCATCCCCGGTCCATCCCCGGTCCATCCCCGGTCCATCCCCGGTCCATCCCCGGTCCATCCCCGGTCCATCCCCGGTCCATCCCCGGTCCATCCCCGGTCCATCCCCGGTCCATCCCCGGTCCATCCCCGGTCCATCCCCGGTCCATCCCCGGTCCATCCCCGGTCCATCCCCGGTCCATCCCCGGTCCATCCCCGGTCCATCCCCGGTCCATCCCCGGTCCATCCCCGGTCCATCCCCGGTCCATCCCCGGTCCATCCCCGGTCCATCCCCGGTCCATCCCCGGTCCATCCCCGGTCCATCCCCGGTCCATCCCCGGTCCATCCCCGGTCCATCCCCGGTCCATCCCCGGTCCATCCCCGGTCCATCCCCGGTCCATCCCCGGTCCATCCCCGGTCCATCCCCGGTCCATCCCCGGTCCATCCCCGGTCCATCCCCGGTCCATCCCCGGTCCATCCCCGGTCCATCCCCGGTCCATCCCCGGTCCATCCCCGGTCCATCCCCGGTCCATCCCCGGTCCATCCCCGGTCCATCCCCGGTCCATCCCCGGTCCATCCCCGGTCCATCCCCGGTCCATCCCCGGTCCATCCCCGGTCCATCCCCGGTCCATCCCCGGTCCATCCCCGGTCCATCCCCGGTCCATCCCCGGTCCATCCCCGGTCCATCCCCGGTCCATCCCCGGTCCATCCCCGGTCCATCCCCGGTCCATCCCCGGTCCATCCCCGGTCCATCCCCGGTCCATCCCCGGTCCATCCCCGGTCCATCCCCGGTCCATCCCCGGTCCATCCCCGGTCCATCCCCGGTCCATCCCCGGTCCATCCCCGGTCCATCCCCGGTCCATCCCCGGTCCATCCCCGGTCCATCCCCGGTCCATCCCCGGTCCATCCCCGGTCCATCCCCGGTCCATCCCCGGTCCATCCCCGGTCCATCCCCGGTCCATCCCCGGTCCATCCCCGGTCCATCCCCGGTCCATCCCCGGTCCATCCCCGGTCCATCCCCGGTCCATCCCCGGTCCATCCCCGGTCCATCCCCGGTCCATCCCCGGTCCATCCCCGGTCCATCCCCGGTCCATCCCCGGTCCATCCCCGGTCCATCCCCGGTCCATCCCCGGTCCATCCCCGGTCCATCCCCGGTCCATCCCCGGTCCATCCCCGGTCCATCCCCGGTCCATCCCCGGTCCATCCCCGGTCCATCCCCGGTCCATCCCCGGTCCATCCCCGGTCCATCCCCGGTCCATCCCCGGTCCATCCCCGGTCCATCCCCGGTCCATCCCCGGTCCATCCCCGGTCCATCCCCGGTCCATCCCCTGTCCATCCCCTGTCCATCCCCTGTCCATCCCCTGTCCATCCCCGGACCATCCCCGGACCATCCCCGGACCATCCCCGGACCATCCCCGGACCATCCCCGGACCATCCCCGGTCCATCCCCGGTCCATCCCCGGTCCATCCCCGGTCCATTCCCGGACCATCCCCGGACCATCCCCGGACCATCCCCGGACCATCCCCGGACCATCCCCGGACCATCCCCGGACCATCCCCGGACCATCCCCGGACCATCCCCGGACCATCCCCGGACCATCCCCGGACCATCCCCGGACCATCCCCGGACCATCCCCGGACCATCCCCGGACCATCCCCGGACCATCCCCGGACCATCCCCGGACCATCCCCGGACCATCCCCGGACCATCCCCGGACCATCCCCGGACCATCCCCGGACCATCCCCGGACCATCCCCGGACCATCCCCGGACCATCCCCGGACCATCCCCGGACCATCCCCTGTCCATCCCCTGTCCATCCCCGGACCATCCCCGGTCCATCCCCGGTCCATCCCCGGTCCATCCCCGGTCCATCCCCGGTCCATCCCCGGTCCATCCCCGGTCCATCCCCGGTCCATCCCCGGTCCATCCCCGCTCCATCCCCGCTCCATCCCCGCTCCATCCCCGCTCCATCCCCGCTCCATCCCCGCTCCATCCCCGGTCCATCCCCGGTCCATCCCCGGTCCATCCCCGGTCCATCCCCGGTCCATCCCCGGTCCATCCCCGGTCCATCCCCGGTCCATCCCCGGTCCATCCCCGGTCCATCCCCGGTCCATCCCCGGTCCATCCCCGGTCCATCCCCGGTCCATCCCCGGTCCATCCCCGGTTCATTACAAGCTTCTAAAATAAACCTAGACTTGTGATTTCACTTGCGATTCACTTGCGATTCACTTGCGATTCACTTGCGATTCATTTGCGATTCACTTGCAATTCACTTGCGATTCACTTGCGATTGAATGAACCTACTTTAGTCAGTTTTTTAGTCAGTCAATAAACAAAAGTTTCTCTCATTCCAATTTGTTTTTCTTTTTGGCCCCAGGCTTCTTCTGCCTGGCCAACTCCACCGACTTCGTCGATAACGTCTGCCCGACGGGCCACTACTGTCCCAACAGCACCACAAGGTCCAACGAGTTCCTTTGCCCACCGGGGACTTTCAACGCCCTACCCCAGCAGATTGACGACGTGGTGTGCACAGCTGGATCCTACTGCATGGGCACTGGCAACGACGCGCCTACGTCCAACTGCAGGTAGTCCTGCAGATTCTTAAATATAAAGGTTGATACATGTGTAACCCGTGGTTCACATTCCAAAATAACAGGAACCCAATTTATATTAATTTAACTCCCTTTTGGTAAAAACTCTTGACTTCACACAATTCGGGATTTGCATACACAAAGAAAATGTTTTATTTCAAGAAGAAAATAATCTCAGGTAATAGCAATACAAATGAAAAAATGCAATGGGTTAAGATAATTTACACAAAACACAGGATCCTGTATGATTTTAAATACAAAATTTGAGCTCAGAATAAAAAGGGCGCCAAAACCTAAAAGACAGTTAACGCTCGCGATTCGTCCATCCTCGGTAGATCGGAGTCATGGGGTAGAAGGAGTTGAAGGATATGTAGAACGAGATGATGAAGTAGAGCACTTGAAGAAGAGTTCAATCGAAGATAGAAGTAGAAATGACAACTCTCGTCATTTGTTGCTACATGTACATGTAAAACCAAAGTAAGATACTTGCGGGGTCTTGAACAAGACAAAGAGATGAAGTGGCTATGTCTAGGGCGATGCTGGATTGTTCTTGTGCCTGGATCGCTCGAACGTCTTGTCGTTGGGCGTCGAGGATAGCAGTAGGCTTGGCGTACTGGACGTGCTGGAGCACAGAATGGGATGCCTGGAGGGCAGGTCGGGAACACGCAGACGGTCCGGTCTAAGTTACCCTTCAAATGGCACGGTCCAGTCGTTTTAGTCTAAAACAGAGAGTTGCATAGGGGTCTATGCCACATTACTAAATCCATCTAATTACTACAGAGTCAGGTCAAAATGGCTGACTTTTCTACATGCAAATTTAACACACTTTATAACTATCCATCATGTGGAAGGCTTTTTTAAAATTTAACAACAGCAACCTACATGTACACGATATTGACATGTATTGCATGAACTTCTTTATCATAGAAAAAATATAAAAGAAATCAATTTGTTGTCTAGTACTTCTCAGAAATATTTCCTTAATTGGAACGACTTTAAAACTAAACATGATAAAAAGGACTACATTTCTCAGTCTCATACGTGAGACACAAATCAAAAATAGAAAACTCCAAATCTTAATCGAACTGTGCAAATGCAGGAATAGCAAGTTCCAAACTTGATCATGAGAGAACAATTTGTATCTCTAAGTTTCGATCCATAACAGAATAATATACGAACGGCACTAAAAACCGGAATCTACAAATAAATAAATACAGAATATGCATCTTTTCGCATACAGCCTAAAACTCTAACACAAGACAACAGTTTGTGTCTTTAAGCTTGGGTTAATCAAAACCACAAGAAAATGTCCGCCAAACACTTTAACAAGTTAATCATAACTGCGGAATAGAAATTCAATAAAAATATTCAATCATCCCAGAATTTGGGACCATAGTCAGTTGATCACCCCGACTTCATAAAACACCAAAAGTCTATATAGTCGGCAGGCCAACCCCGGGAAATATGCTTTAAAAAATTGTTGATGGCATTTTTTGTTCAAAGCTGGCAACCATGCTAGAAAGTATCACTATGGTCCAGGCTTTCAGAATCACTCGGTTGCCAAAATGGCATTTGACCTTGAAGGTCAAATTTGGGGGTCAAAAGGTCAAACTTTCAATTGTTTTTATTTTGTCTTCTACTTTCATATAACATCAAGTTTGGCACGAACAATTGAATATTTAATGAGTTATAAGGGTTTTAACTTCTAAAATAATAGGTAAATATTAAGCGATTTATGAATACAAATGCTTTTTACTCATTTATGCTTTGGAATACGCATAATGTAAGATGCATTCATTTTAAAGTTACTTTTACCAGAAATTATCCTTGCTTCTTCATCAACAAGGCACCACAGTGGCTGGAAGCCATATAAGTGTCTAGTTTCGAAAGGTATGTATGACATTCAAGGTCAAATTTCAAGGTCAAAAGGTCAAATTTTACTTTTATGCCAAAGAAGAATCGACTTGTTCCTGTTGTTTTTTCTTGGTTAAGCAGGTAAGTATACAGCGCCAATGATGTGATTTAAAGGATAAGCAGCTGTACATTTGAAGACATAACACATCATTTTCCATAGATTTAACCCATCACCAAATCACTTCTGTTTAAGCTTCATCCCGTACGTGTGCATGCATCCATCAGCATCACAGCCACATGCAGGTATGCATATGGTTGTCCCATCTTGTGCAAATGGCAAGCTTGTGTGCGGCACTTGCTTTTGCACCCACATGTAACTGTAGTTCCAAACAGCTACTTAGTACTTGGAACAGATGGTTTCCGCAACCACACCACTTCTAACCGTCTGTCAGTTGCCTGCCAACCTCCAGTCTCCTAAGGATCAGGAACAACTACGTCAGCCTTGTTTGCCTGCAGCCATACTTGTGCCTGGTATAGTTCGCACGCAACACATGCAATTCCAGAGCGTCACTTGTTGGTGGCAACATTCAAGTGCCTTCTTCCCTTTCTGGAAGAAGTCATGCATAGCTCTGTCAACACCTGAACTAGAGAGTGGCGAATTGTAAAGCATACATACCAACACATTGACATCGCTTAATGTCCCATCTCGGCCAACGCCATGCAACAGTTCCGGGTGTTGCAAGTAGACATTCCAGCATTAATTTTTGCCATGGCCAGCGAGCGATGACACAGTATCACAATCAGTTAGGGCATGGAACCCAAGAACATTCTCCACAACTGCTGGAGGGAGGGTCTCGTTGATGATGACGTGAACTGGAAAAGACTCTTGCTCCTTGGACGTGCCACTCATCATCCACACCTGGCAGAGTTTTTCCCTGGTGAAGTAAAGGAGCAAGAGCAGGACATCTGTGTCACGGCTATGCTTTCAAGTTTCATACCCTGCATCAATAGCTTTAAGGGCATGGAAGATGATCCTTGTGTCGGCCAGATCGTGGTTTGCATTCAGTGTTGGGATGACTTCCCTTGTCGTTGACAATCTGTTTGTTTTGCTGCCACCAACTACTACTTCGTTGACTGTCATTGTGCGTTGCCAGTTTGCCACTGAGGAACTGTGCAAGATCTTCCTAATTGTTTTTACCGAAGGCGATGAAGTTCTTCCATGCTCAGGGAAGTGGAAGATCATCCCGGTTGATCACCTTACGGATTGGTCTCGTTTTCCCAGCTCTTTTGCTTCGGAAAAACCGGTATCATAATAGATGGTCATGCATTGATACAGTCCCTAGGGAAGCCACCGAAGTGCAAGACGTTTGGTGACTATGCCAAAACCTTCGAGAAGACTGTGGTGAAGCAGTTCCGTGGCACAGTGTCCAGGATCGACGTTGTATTTGATCAATATAGACCTCTATCGATCAAGTCGACTACACGAAGCAAAAGAGCTGGGGAAACGAGACCAATCCGTAAGGTGATCAACCGGGATGATCTTCCACTTCCCCAAGCATGGAAGAACTTTATCGCCTTAGGTGAAAACAAGGAAGCCCAAGGAAGACCAAGGAAGACCTTGCACATTTCCTCAGGGGCAAACTGGCAACACACAACGACACAGTCAACAAAGTAGTGTGGATGATGAGTGGCACGTCCAATTATAGGAGCAAGATCGTTTCCCAGTTCACGTCGTCATCATCAACGAGACCCTCCCTCCAGCGGTTTCATGCTATAACTGGTTGATACTGTGTCATCGTTCCGCGCTGGCCATGGCAAAAATTATGCTGGAATGTCTACTTGCAACACCCGAAACTGTTGCATGGCGTTGGCCGAGATGGGACATTAAGCGATGTCGAGGAGGTCGTATGTATGCTTTACAAATGGACACAATCTAGTTCAGGTGTTGACAGAGCTATGCATGACTTAATTCTTCCAGAAAGGGAAGAAGGCACTTGAAATGTTGCCACCAACAATTGACGCTCTGGAATTGCATATGTCGCGTGCGAACTACCAGGCAAAAGTATGGCTGCAGGCAAACAAGGCTGACGTAGTTGTTCCTGATCCTTAGGAGACAGATGGTTATAAGTGGTGTGGTTACGTAAACCATCTGTTCCAAGTAGCTATATGGAACTATAGTTACTTGTGGGTGCAAAAGCAAGTGCCGCACACAAGCTTGCCATTGTCACAAGATGGGACAACCATGTACACCTGCATGTGGCTGTGATGCCGAAGGATGCATGAACACGGTAGGGGATGAAGCTTGAACAGAAGTGATTTGGTGATTGGTTAAATCGATGGAAAATGATACTGTGTTTTGTCTTCAAATGTATAGTTGCTTATCCTTTAAAACACATCATTGGCACTGTATACTTACATGTACCTGCTTAACCAAGAAAAAACAACAGGAACAAGTTAGGGAGTCAGGTTGATGTAGTGGTTACTGTCCTTGCCCTTCCACCACTGTGGCCCGGGTTTGATTCGATTCGTTTGATTCGATGCCTGGTCTAGTTTCTACCTGATTCCGTGGGTTTTTCCCAGAATATTCTTCCGAGGCTTTTCTCCCACCTCCAAAACTGTAATTATTTCTCACTGTCTTCTCTACAGGTTTCTTGCAAGTTTAATTCAGTCTTGCACTCTTGTGGATTCCTTGGTATCAGTACCAGAAATATTATAATAATAATAATAATATTTCTGACTTCAGATACTACTGCAAAGGCGGTGACGGCATCCCCAACCCCAACGAATGCCCTGAGGGTAGCTACTGCGTGGAAGGTAGCTACCAGCCTACTCCATGCCCTGCAGGGACCATATCATCTGGAACAGGCAACAAGAACGTGACAGACTGCGCACCCTGCGACATCGGGCACTACTGCAACGTCAACAGCTCTCAAAATGGTACAAGTCTAGCTTTTTTTGCTCATATGAACTGTCGGTGTAGATGTCTAGTGCATTTTTTATTTTTGTTTTGCTCGTGCCATTTGACAGTGCTCCCAATTTTGGGTCTGCGAATAGTTGCCCTTGCTGGGATGTGTTTTAAGGCAACAACATAGTTCTTGATACAGAGATTTACATGCGCGAGGCACGCACTGCACAATGAGGAGTGATGTGTCACAGAACAAAATGTTAGTGGTGTAGTGTGAATTTGGGATTATGAAATACAAACTCATGTATTGCACATGCTGTGTGAGGGTTTAACCAATGAAAGGGTAAAAGAAGGCACTTTTATTAGGAGTCCAAATTTCATATGACACCAGGAAAAATAAGAGTTCAAAACAGTTGGTGTTTTATCATCGTTTTTAAATCACCCTTGTGACAGGCTGACGACCAATAGAAATGGCTAGGTATTTCTGAAAGTAAAGGGATTTGGGTAGTCAGGTTGGCGTAGCGGTTCTTTCTAGCTCGCCTTCTTTCCACCGCTGCGACTCAGGTTCGAATCCCGGTGTTCAGTCCCTGCTTGATTTTGTGGATTTTCCTCCCACCTTCCTCTCATTGTCTTCTCCCTGCAGTTTTTGTTTTGCTTTCGAGCCACAGTACCAAGGACACTTTTCGAGGAATCCATGGTTTCATTAATGCAAATAATTTGTACTGATGGGACCAAAAATAGGACCTTTTAGTAATTTGGGGTGGTACGTACGCACCCGTCGCACCCCCCCCCCCCCCCCCCCCCCCCCTGCGTACGGGCCTGTGGTGTCGTAATATTTGTCTGGAAACAGACTAGTGGTCACTAGTTCACAGTTTGCACTGATATTTTAAAACGTTTACTTCTTCTTTTTTTTCCTAGGATCAACATGTCCAGAGAAAGGAATGATCACCACGCTGCCATGCCTGGCAGGCTACTACTGTCCAGAAGGAATGGATAATAACAGAATGCCTTGCCCTTCAAGTAAGATAGAATGCAAAACTAAAAAGCAGGTACATGTAACTTTAGGTCTTACACCTCAAGGTTATATGAGGTTCTACTGGGATTTACAGGGCACTCCATGGTTAAACCTCAAGTTATTGCTTAAAAAAAACAACTATTTTGGCATGCTTCCCTGATGGGGATTAGGCTGGAATGCTGGTACTTTTGTTTGTTTTCCACCACTGTGATCCAAGTTTTATACCCCGTTTTTATAACTTGAAAACCTCAAGTTATTTTTTTATTGAAGATTTTGCTTCCTTGGGGTACTGGTACTTTCCACTGTGGGCTGGGTTCGTATCCCTGATATGTGTGTTGGGTTTTCACTGTTTGTCTGATTTTGTGGGGTTTCCCTAGAATGTCATTCTGGGGTTTTCTTCCCACTTGTTTTTCTTTATTTACATACATAAATAGCACATGCGCACTAGATTCCCCCCGTTTTCAGAAGGAGATTTTACAAAGTTTCAAAGATGTTGTTACTGGTGGTTCATTATCCTGAGCCACGCAGAGTTTAACGGGCTCTTGAATTGTCGCCCTCAAACCTTGCAGATATTCGCAGCAATCACTAAACATTTAGTTGCCCAATACATGATATGAACGTCCACCCCTGGTAAAATGAAAATTTCTACCACTATACTTAATTATCATGGCGTTTACGTAGCTTTTCAGTTCTTTTATGTTTCTTATTCCGTATAATATATAATAGCAAAGCTTTATTTCACGTTCTGTACGTTAATTTCTACAATTTTTCTGATAAATTAAAATTTGTACGTGGAACAATTGTGAGAACACCTCGGATGTCCAAGCGAATGGACAGAAATGCGCGTTGCGGAAGAACTTCAGGCCGAGATGATCGGGTGAAAAAGGGCTGTTTTCCAAACCCCAGCTTTCTCTTCGTCTCAGGCTTCATTCATACAGTTTAGCAATAGGGTGTTTGTCTGATTAGGCGCATGAATCTTTGCGCTAATAATCTTGCCGAATGTCCGCAGGGGTTTGAGCGATATTAGTAGAAGGCTTGTAAAAGCGCTACGTGGCTCAAGCTGGTGGTTCATGGGTAACAATGGTTTGTTGCGATAACGCTTTCTCGTGGCAGCGTGTTATTACAGAGGCGAATCACGGCGGTGGGGTAACGCGTATCTAACGTACATGTCAACACTTAACCATCTTTCAACAGGTTTCACAGCTGCTCTGGAAAACCTTGAAAATGGGTTTCCATTTTTTCAGCTAGAGAAAATTTGGGGCCAAAAAATAAAAATTTGGCAAAACCCACAGACTTTAATGTTAGTTCTTAAAAGTGACTTTGTCAGTGACTAACAAAAGAACATTTGTTTTTGCCAGCTTGGCAGGTGTGACAAAAAAATGAGAATAAATTAAAACGATTGTAGGCACATACATATGGAGACTTTCTAACCTTTGTTTTTTGGTTGGTTCGAATCCCATCAGGTACCTTTAACGACCGGCTCTCACTCGGGGAGGAAGCGGAGTGCCAGCTGTGCCTAATGGGGATGTTCTGCACTGTCCTGGCCCACGGGCAACTGCGACGCTGGGTTTCTATGCCTGGCTGGCGCAGCCACATCCAGCCCTGACGACGGCACTAATGCACCCTGTGTAGTCGGTCACTACTGCGAAAAATGGTCAGTTTACGTTTCTCAATTATTCACTTGGGCTTTTTGCACGAATGAGAGAGGCAGTTTTGTTTGTACCTCTTTCAAGAGCCCTGTTGACAGGACTCACTGGATGCACGTACGTACCACTTCGCATGCATATGGTGTGAAGTGTGCACGACTAAAGAAAGAGACTATGAAATCTCAATTTTTGTGCGAAGTCTTTATCTACGTATTTCATATGTACATAGTCCGTATGTATGTACGTATGTATGTAGTCCGTAATTTACGTAGTCCGTATGTACGTAGTTCATATGTGTGTAAGTAGTCTGGATTTGCGTAGTCCGTGCGTGTGTGCGTAGTCCGTGCGTGTGTGCATACTTCGTGCGTGTGTGTATAGTCCGTGCGTGTGTGAGTTAGTCTTGCATACGCACTGTGGACCTCCGAACAATATAGGTCCACACGATGCGGGAAGAGGTTACGGTGTGTGGACTTGCACACGTCCACAATCCGTTTTTCAGTTTCCGAAAAAGAGCGCTAGAGGAAAAACGGGTTAGGGTTATATAGAAAAGATAGAAGGGACAGCTGAGAGGCCCATAATCCTAATTTGAGGGTAAATTTGTTTTGGGGAAGCGAGAAAAATGAGTATTTAGTCAAAGTTTGTTAACTACACGAATACAAAGGAATGTCCACAGTGCGTATGTAAGGTAAAGCTCAGTGTATAGTCCATGTGTTTGTTAAATGTGTGTCAAATGTGTTTTTCTGATGCCAACAATTTGACGAAGGTTTGAAAACGACAAAAACTAAGGAGCTGAGATTTTGTAAACCCCTTTTATTTCACCCACTTTGTCTTTTTGTGAACCCTTCCAGGCACCAACTCGGCCACCGCTTGCCCCCCCTGGAACAATCAACTCTGACGAGGGTGGACGATCCATGGACGACTGCGTCCCATGCGAGGCTCGTCACTTCTGTCAGGGCACGGGCCTGTCGGCACCCACGGGCGTCTGCTCAGAGCGCTACTACTGTCCGAGTGACGCCGTGATTGATTCGTTTAAGCCCGCCTGCTACGAGTGCCCGGCTGGGTCCTTCTGCCCGAATGAGACAGCGACGCCGGTGGCCTGCAACCCAGGTAGGAATTAAACCCATGTTGTAGTAATTGCAAGACTGTCGCCAGTCCAAACATGTGGCTTGCGACTCGGGTAAGAATCCTACCAGTGTCGTAGTTGGTTGTATTCCGTGAATGTTAAGCTTTGACCAAAGCTATCAAGCTTGTTCCCTGAACGAGAATTTGTCGGCTAGCCTCATACTCATACTCAACAGCCTGCATGCACGTACATATACACACACGCCCCTCACGTACATCCTCAAACAGAATACGGCATAGTCGAGGCGAATGCTAGCCTTGACCCAATTTTGTAATGTGTTTATTTACATTTACGGCCAAATTCGGCCGAGCCAATTAAACACTGTAAACTTTGACCAGATATATTCATGATCATTACCTTGAATAATGTGTACTGTCAATAGCCAATTACGTCACCGAATGTGGGACGTTGTTTTGATAATACAGCGCTGGTGCCTGGCGACGAGATCCCGTGTAGTGTTGTGTTTTTTAACAGCGTGAGGTAATATAAGAAACATTATGTTGAATTGACATGCAATGATGATGATGATGATCATGCATTTGTAAAGCGCCATCTATCTAGTTGCCTATTCCGAGGCGCTGCCAGGAACACCGGGGCGAACCCCTTCTCTTAGCGAAGAGTGTTACTGGGTTCTTTTACGTGCATTACACAACGCACGAGACCTACAGCTTTACGTCCCATCCGAAGGACGAAGCAATAGTGGTTTAATTGCCTTGCTTAAGGACACACGTGTCGACACCGGGACTCAAACCCACGCTCTGTGGAACAGAAATCCGAGTTCTTAACCGCCCGGCCACGACACTCCAATGACCCGGCTATAGTTATGTATTTCTGCTGTAATCACATCTAAATTTGAGATCTCCAATTCTCTAAATCCTACCAGGCACGTACCAGCCCTCCATGGCCGAGACAAACTGCGAGATCTGCCCCGAGGTTTTTTTCTGCATGGTCAACACCAGCGTGCCCGAGGATTGCAGTGCCTACTCCTACTGCCCACAGGGCTCCTTTGAGCCCACCCCTTGCCCTAATGGCACGTACATGCATGGATGGCGTCCAGGGGCTGAAGGATGCGACGCAGTGCACCCAATGCCCAACAGGTCGGTTTACTGTCAAGGAATAATTCGAACCAAACTATAGCTTGTTTGCTGAAACGTACTCTTTTTTTAATTAGGTAATAAATCAGTGCGAGGACCCGGTTATTACTGCGTGATAATGACCGGGTTGGGGGATGACCGCTAGCAATGGATCGAGCCGAACTGTTATTACCTTTAATAAATACCTTTTTAACGAGAACAATTGTGTGCAGAAGTCCTTTTTTTATCCTGATTTTGTTCTGCGAAGTCCTTTCGATCCTGCTTTTTCGCCTTGGTCTGCTTAAGAGCCTGCATCCTATCCTGCATCCTATCTTGATTTATTGTTATATTTTATTGGTTTGATTCCTTAGGGAGTTACTGCCGAGGGGGTAGGATTGCAGGTCCCTGCACAGCAGGATTCATCTGCTACTCTGGCTCTGACACCCCGACCCCCTACGGATCAGACCCAGTCGGGGGAGAGCTATGCCCTTTTGGCTGCTATGAGTTGATAACATTTATTGGTTTCATCTTTCAGGGAGTTACTGCCGCGGTGGTTGGATTGCAGGTCCCTGCACGGCAGGATTCATCTGTTACTCTGGCTCTGACAGCCTGACCCCCGACGGATCAGACCCAGTCGTGGGAGAGGTATGCCCTATCGGCTACTACTGCTTGGAAGGTAACTCAGTTTTTACACAATTGCTAGGTCTGTTAATTAATTTGTATTTTGAATATCTGTTTTTTTAATGTAGATGTACATGTATGTATTAAACAGGTCAGCTTCGGAAACTTTCAGCAAAAGCAAATGTTACTGTAAATACTGTATGTACAAAACAGTGCACCTTTTACAGCGAAGATTAGATCGCAAAATACTCTGTAGAGCATTAATTGGTTGGTCCAGGCTCCAAATGTCACCCTGGTCAACTTTCCTATTCGATGTCTTGTACACTGTTGCCGGGCGGAGGGTTTAACACCTGCTCGTTAATTGATTGGGGTGGTTTTTTACCAGGTGCGCTGAATGTATCTATATGTTCACCGGGGCAAGTCATCACAGAGCCAGGGGCCAAGAGCTCGGCGGAGTGCACCCAGTGCCCGGCTGGCTACATCTGCACTATCGACAGCATCAGGGCGGAGCCATGCACACCAGGTGGGGCTGTCATTTAGGCAGATTGTATTAATGTATGCGCATATATCAAAGGTGTTCACAAAGTATGTCTAGTGTAAAGGCCAGATCATTATACTTTCTGCAAATGCGAACGCAAAATCGAAATTCACTTCACAAAACCTCCGCTGCGAAATTTGCCAGAGTTGGCAATCCGGAGGTCGCTGGTTCAAGCCAGGCTCAAGTCAATTTCTTTGTTAAATTTTGAAAAAAATAGTATTAACTGCACCTAGTCGGTTCGTTTAAAATGTTGTATTAAAAAAGCGTATCATCTTTGGGTGATCAGTTTGTTATTTTCCCAGGTCAATGCAACATTGCTAATGTTGCTAGTATTGTGCAGGGTTTCCCCTTAACTCTTTTTTTTTCACTAGCCGGCCGGACCAGTTATTTTTTTGTAAGTAACATTTTACGTCTATTACAATGTAAATAACGTATACACCGACGTCGTGATAATGGTTAATTGGACAGTGATGTTCTAGAATATTATACATATTATTATTAATAACGGGGACAAAGCGAGCCACTTGAATTCCGACTCCCATTCTTTTCGGTACGATCGTTGCCGTTTGTTTTGATCGTAGTCTTTGTCGCGCTCAGATCTATCTCGTTTTGTCAATTTCCCAGCTCCAGGATCTGGAACGAACGGTAACAATCGCCACATCGCGTCAATTTTATTTTCGGGATCCACTGTTGTCCGATACGCCCTGTACTCAATCAAAATACTGCAGCAAAATGTGAAGCTAAAAAACCTTGCACATGCAATTCGCAAGCGACTAGGTTTAATAAATTGATACATTGTAAAACAATTAACTATGGCAGTCCTTCATTTTTAAGGAGCGCGATCGCACTCTTCCGCGCTCCCAAATATTTTCCAAGAAGAGCAAAACTCAGCGCTCCATAAAAATTCCACAGGGGAAGTAATTTCTTCAGTTTGATTTGTAACGCGAACCGGAACGACGTCTGTTGATTTTGTGGAAAAACCTATACTACAGTACTAAGGTACTGGTTTTTTTATGTACGCTTGCGGTATACTCACGCAGTATGTGTGCCGCGCCGGCCATACGTGCCAATGCATGCGCTAGCTATTAAGCTAGCCGGCCAGCAAATTTTTTTTTCCCAAACAGGTTGGCAAAATTTCATGAATTATTCAGTAGTTTGGATGAGAAGTTATGTTTATTCATCGGAATAAAACATGACGTCACAGCATTGTTGTTATTAGTTACCTATTTACAATAAATCACTTTAAAGAACAGCTGTTGTCGAGCTGCTATACGTAGTGTAGTGGATAGTGGGATTGGTTATGGATCAAAGATCTCGGGTTCGAATCCTGCTGTAGTAGGTCACCTCGTTTTTCCTAGTCAAATTGATATCTTTAGAGTATTTTTAATTTAAGGGGAAAAGGAGACCTAGAACCTAAGTGTTGTACAGCGATCAACGCAACTACTGAATAATTCATGAAATTGTGCAAACCTGTTTGGGAAAAAAAAATTCGCAGCCGGCCATGAACATCGCGAATAAACACTGTATGTACAGGAATGACATGATCCTATCTGTGCAATGCACGTGCACTGTTGTGTACATGCATCTCTAAATTGTACATGTACTGTACTAGTAAACAGTTGATCTTGGAAATCACATGTAATGTTTTCAATATTTTAACTCGCCCGCCGGACGACCGAGGAAAGTGTTTTCACTCGTTCGTGGCTGTTTTCACTCGCATTTGGCGAGTGGGCGACCGCTATAAAGGGAAAACCCTGTCGTGACTTTGGGGACGTGATCCCTGTCTACATGAAAATTACGAGTTTGTGGCTTCTGACTAGTGCCCCCGAACAACGATACATAATTTGAGGAACCCCCAACACAGGGCTGGACAGCTCAGTTGGTAGAGCACCGGAACGGCAATCCGGCGGTTGCTGGTTCAAACCCCGCTACACTCAATTTCTTTGTTCAATTTTCAAAAGAGGAGTTAAGATGTGTTCAACTTTTTGAAATTGTTATCCAAAAAAACTTTCCCCGACGTCACAAATTCATGTTGGCACTTGCACTTGCTATTTTTTTAAAATTCATGTAGCAGTTCATCATCAAATAAATATTATTGTTGAAATGCAAAACAGTTTTTAAAAAATTGCTTTCTTTTTTGTGTCGTTTCTAGGCTACTATTGTGAGTTTAATGAGGATCCTAAACAGTGGCCGAATCGCAGGCCACCAATTCCAGCACATGCATGCCCTGCCCAGCTGGCTATTGGTGCAACTACCCAGGTATGTGGTTGTACTCCTCGTTGGATGAAACACTGTCATAACTCTTGCATTCCAGTTTGGAATCTCGATGAAGCCATCCAAGCCGATGTGATGTTGTGCGTTCAGCTTAGCCATATTATTATGGCTCAAATGATGGACATGCTCCGTATTGAGAGCCACACAGCGGCCATATGTGACCTGTTCCCACGAAACCCGGACAATTAAAGTAGCAAAAATAAAAATTGAGTTTAGGCTATTTTCAAATTCTCCAGCTATTCAGCTTTCTAATGATATATAATTTGTATAGTTTTTCCCTCCATATGATCCCATGAGAAGGAATTTAGACCCCAGCTTTCACCCACCCATAACAAATTATTACGAGAAAACGAGAGCTGTGTTCACAGGAAAAAACTCCACAAACTTGGTGAATGTAATGTACACGCGTCAGCGCACTCCACAAGGTCAATCCAAAACCCCATAGCAACCACTATGTTCCCATTATTGGATTAATCTGACAATTGGCACACATCAAGAACATCTCTCGACAAATATTTTTTGAAAGTTTGAACAAATTTTATTCAATAATGCAAAAGTTATGACAGTTTATTTCTGTAGTGTTTTAAGTGAAATAAAAATATATCGGCACATCGACCAAAAAAACACAGGTACATGTATGTACGTATACATGTACATGTACTTTACAAACACATTTTCTGTTATTGAATACAATACACGTGTACATTGTTTTGTATTGTGCTTATTTGTGTACGACCTTATGTCGAATTATAGTGATCTGATATTTTGATTACTTTACCGGTTAATGCATTTTTTTGTATTGAACAAAAATAAATGAACCAAAACATAAACAAAGTTTCAATGTGACTGGCATTAGAAATTATTAGGCCAATTAAACGTTACTGAAAATGTAAAAACTAATACCAGTACTTTAGATGCGTCACCTTTAATTCTATTAAAATTGTTAACTAAACTGTCAATAAGTACGGTATGTATCGGTATACGTGTACATGTATCTTTGGCAATGGTACAGCGTGAACTTTCGCAAAACGTTTTAGAATATTTTCCAAATACATGTATTTTGATTATTTTAAAATGTCGGCTATCTAGAGTATACATACATCTATACTGTTTTCTTTCTGCAATTTAATATGCTTCTGGTACTATGTATCACACACTTTAATAAGGGTCACATGACATTCATAATAATGCAGCTACCAGCTCTGCTTGTACAGACAAAAATCATAATGGACACCGGATTACTATTAATAGAACATCAACAAAAATATAGTATGTCCATGTATGCATACGTAGTGGTTAACCCCCACCCCCGATCCCCCCCAAGTTTCAAGCATGTAAGTATGTACAGTACATGTATGTAAAATGTACATGTACATGTACATGTAAACAAATGTACATGTTACATGTTACTATTAACCAGTTCGCGCCGGATGACGTGTATAAACGCAAACATTTCCCCAGATTCAAAACGGATGACGCATAAACACTCCAGCAAGTTCAAGTTCGGAAATGTATGTCAGCAGCGGGCAAGGCCGGAAATGCGTGGGTGGGTGGACGTGCTTCCCGGCACTATCAGCCTGAACACGCTTCGGATTGAGTTTCGTTAAAAATAATCCCGCCGATGGGCTCGGCGATGTTAAAATAATCCCTGCGCGAACTGGTTAATAGAACATCCAAAAAAATATAGTATGTCCATGTATGCATACGCAGTGGTTAACCCCCACCCCCCCCCCCCCCCCCCCCAAGTTTCAAGCATGTAAGTATGTACAGTACATGTATGTAAAATGTACATGTACATGTACATGTTACATGTTACATGTACTGTACATACTTACATGCTTGAAACTGAAGTGTTGAATCAACATTAAAAGTGTGTGGTCAGTGACTACTCTTTAAAATTTGGATATTCAAACTGATAAATTTAACACTCGCGTGTTGAGCTGTATTATGCATGTAATCCAACATTTTAAAGTGTAGTCACTGACCGCACGCTTTTAATGTTGATTTTTCAACACTTGTTGGGGTACATGTTTGTGTACATTAAAGAGTGTCATGAATAAAGGGGTTGGGTGTTGATTTCTTGTGGGAAAACTTAAATTCACACGTGTGTAGCAGATTCAGACAACACATACATGCATAATTTGTCATTATGTATAAATTAAAAACTGTTGTTTTTCTTTCTCGTTAGCGAGCTGACAGCCGAAGACATTGCGTGATCCCTATAAGTTTTAAGTTCATGGTCATGTATTTAGGGAAGACGAGCACGACGAGCCAGTTTGATGAGTGGTTCATCGTCATCTGTAGAGTCTACAGTTGAAGATGAATCTCCAGACGAATCTGCATCCTCAGAATCTTCCGAATCGGTCTCTGCTGGTTCAGGCGACTTGGGAAGTGGGCAAGTGATGTCCCGCGTCGAGGCACTGCAAAACTCTCGGATGTGCTTGTGCAAATACTCCATGCGGGCAAAGGACAAACCTTGGATTAGCAGAGGCTCAGGCAAGACCCTCGGTGGCAGGTTAGATGCATCCAAGAGAAGTTGGAACTCCTGTTCAACACTCTCTGCATGCAGCTTGGAGAACACCTTTCCAGGGTGATCATGACTAAACCTGAAGTGAATAAAATGAGGGAAAAATCATAGGATCAAAAATTGTGTTGTCATTTTTGGAGATTGACCTTCATAATAATTATTGTAGAGCCCTGTGTATTAAGCCACACACAGACACTTTTGGTATAGTCCAAAGATCTGGGTCACAGATCAATTATACCCCTCTCCCCGTACAATTTTGGTATAGTCCAAAGATCTGGGTCGGTATGTCTGCATGCCCTTTCACTTCTATACTGTTCTAGTAAGTGAATGGACATGCTCTCATGCTTTCTCCCTTCTTTGTCCTATATTTCAGGTATGTGTTAACTTTTCTTATCTCATTTAGATATTGTAAAAAGAGAATGGTTCATGAATGCTGTCTACAAGGTAATTCCTTCTTGATAAATTTAGTAATGATTGAACATAAAGATTACCAAGTTTAGAGATTTAGTTGTTCGTTACATGTAGAACATTGAGGTAGGTTTGGGTTAGAAACTGTATGAGAATTATCCTTACTTTCATTTAATTAGCTAAAGAACATAAAGTTATTCTAAATAGAAGTTCATTAATACTTTGAAGCTGAAAGAGTTGGATTTGACACTTTGTATTTACCCCGAATGTATTTGGTAGGAACTGCAAGGAAGTTATGAATGTAGTTCTCATTGTATACTTCATGTACTTGTAAATGCAAGAATAGTGAAAGTTGTTCAGTTACAAAGTTGTGTAGATAAAGTTGGGTTGAATGCAGGCACGCGTGTGGCTGGAAAGAGTGAATAGGGCCTACGCTGTACATGTACTAATAGTAGGTGACCCATGGAGGAATGTTCTTATTTCCCAAGGGTGGATGGGTGGCCAAAGTCTAGAACAATGACAGCTGTGTTCACAATTAGGGAGTATGGCCCAGAGCTGGTTGTAGTCAAGAGTTTGACATTGGGCCACTGGAATTTGGAGTGTTGTTATTCCATAGTTTATTTAGGTGGTTATTAGTTTCGGCCACACGGTTTTAATGTTTTGTTTCTTGACTATTAGTTTTTGTGAATTAAGTGATTTAATTATTTAGTGTTTAGCTGAGCACAAGTTTATGATGATTTTATATATTCTTCATCGTGTTTATAGTTATAGTTCATGATTTGAATATTAAACACTTCTATACTGTTCTAGTAAGTGAATGGACATGCTCTCATGCTTTCTCCCTTCTTTGTCCTATATTTCAGTAAAACTGTCCGAGAACCATGTAACAATTCTGGCGATCTTGCCAGGACGTGACATGTTGGAATAACGACCCAGAGAGGCTGCCAGAAGAGAGAGGGAAGAACGGCAGAGCCCACCAGGGAAAAGGTTCTTTCTTCAAAGCAGAGCAGCCACGACCTAACATGGCACAACTGGCCGAAATACAACAACTCAACAGAAAGGTCAAGGAGAAGTTGTATGATTTGACCAAAGACGAACTACAAGATGTCTGCGTTTTCCTCAAGATAAGCGAGGAAGATGAGGCTCAAACAAGTGAGTGGATGCTTGTCAAGCGCATCAACCGGTTTCTAGATGGTGAACAGCTGGAGAAGGAGGAGGACCAGGGATTGGCTATCTTGAAGGCATTGGAGGGAAAGCTAAAGCCTACCACGCCAGAAAAGACGACCCAATCCATATCCAGCTCCAGCTCATCCCAGCAGCAGCAGCAGCAGGAAGCACTGCAAGAGGCCCTATCCCAGTTAGAAAAGAGTTTCAAGCAACAGAGGGATGCCCTTGTGGCCCAACTCGACACTAGTCAACCGCTGTCAGCTCCATTAGCCTCTTCTTCAGTGTTGCCCGCGAGCTACATGGCGGCCTACATGAAGAAGGAGTTCAAGATACACGGCCAAATTGGAGACCCGGGCCAGAAGGACAAGATAGCTTACAACAGTCTTGTCCGTCAAATAGAGCTTGGCCTGGCCAAGGGCTACAAGGAGGCAGACATCTGTGAGGCTATCTTACGGGCAATCAACCCTGGTATGCGCCTCAAAAGCTACCTGGAGAGTAAGGCGTCCCTAACCCTGCCAGTACTACGGGACATCCTACAGGCCCACTACAGGGAGGGAGACGCTACAGATCTGTACAAGGAGCTGTCATCCGCCTCCCAGGGAACCACAGAGTCAGCCCACGACTTCCTAGTCAGGATGCTCGATCTCCGTCAAAGGATCGTCCAGGCCTCATCTAAGGATGACTCTCACGTCAAATATGAAATGGACCTAGTACAGAAAATGTTTCTACACTCCCTGTACACTGGGCTCTCTAACGACAACATCAGGGCTGATCTAAAGCCACTACTAGAAGATCCCTCGTCCAGTGATGAGATCATGTTCAAGCGTCTTAAGGTTGCGGAGGGTCGTGAGGCGGAAAGGCTTGGTAAACAACGAAAAGTCAAGTCCGTACAGGTGAGTGCCATAGAGGCACAGCAGGCAAACATGGCAGAGCAACTGCAACTCATCCGAGCAGAGCTTGCAGCCATGCAGGCCACCAGCGACACCCGTCCGGCTCGCAAAGACCAGCGCAAATCAAGCCGACCACCCGAGGAGTGGGGATGTAAGAGCTGCCGTGATGCTGGTACTGGATCTGCCTGCAACCACTGCTTTATCTGTGGCAGCTCCGACCATTTCCAGAGGGGGTGCAGGCAACGAAGACAGCGGTCGGGAAACGACAGGTGGGCACGCGAAGGGGACACGCCACTGCCCGTCCATCATCCCAGTCCCCAGTAAAGTCCAATCACCGACCCCAATCCAGAGTACCAGAGAGTGTTTCACTGTTGTCCCTGTCGGCCAAACATCTTCCTCGACATCAATCAAAACTTGTCAAACTGGTAGGACCAAAGTGTATCATATGTTGTTACTTGGCTGGAAGGGAGACAGAAGCCCTGTGGGACACCGGAGCACAGGTTTCACTCGTCTCTGCTTCATGGGTTCGACAACACATGCCAGGTTCACAGATTCATCCTGTGTCCGACTTACTGGATTCCAACACCCTCCTGATTTCAACAGCAAACAACGCCCAACTTCCATATGATGGCTATGTTGAAGTAGATTTTGAGTTGATGAACAGCAGCCCTCGGAGCAAGTCACTACTCATCCCGGTGCTAGTAACCAGTGATCATCTCGAGAACCCCATCATTGGTTCCAACGTTCTGCAGGAGCTGGTAAGAGACCAAAGATGTCCATCTGATTCCTTGCTGACAGCAATGTGGAATGCTTTCTCTTCTTCTAGAAAGGAGGACATCACAGCACTAGTAAACCTACTACAGGAGCCAGAGCCTTCCCAGCTGTGCACATTGAAGGTTGGCAGAAAAGATGTTATTGTCCAGAAGGGTTCCTGTGCAAGTATACAATGTCGAGCACACACTGGATCAACAGAAGCGATAACAGTGATGTTTGAATCGGACCTACAAGCACAATGGCCAGAGGGGTTGGAAGTAGATGATGCAGTGTTGACAATCCCTAAGGGCAACTCCTGCCGCGTCAACATAGTCATGACCAACCCCACCAAACATGACATCGTCCTCCGACGGAAAACTCCGCTAGGCACTCTACAGTTAATCCAGTCTGTAATATCGGGAGAAATCCAACCTCCCCCCGAAACACAGATGGATGGAAGAAAACAGCCAGTGAATGCGGCATCAGTCTCAGTAGACCTGGGTTGGATTCCACCGGTTGACTTGGCACATCTTCCAGAAACGCAGCGCTCCATAGCCACGAAGATGATCAAGGAAGAAGCTGGTGCATTTGTTCGTACAGAACAAGACATGGGGTGCATCAAGGAACTTCAAATGAAGATCACACTCAACGATAAAACACCTGTTCAGCGAACCTATCAATCCATACCTCGTCCATTGTACCGTGAAGTGAAAGAATACATCTTGGATCTCCTTCAGAGGGGGTGGATCCAGAAATCTTCATCGAGTTACTCATCACCAGTTGTCTGCGTCAGGAAGAAAGACGGTTCTCTGAGGCTCTGTGTGGACTACAGACAGCTGAATCTGAAGACCATCACCGACAGGCAACCTATTCCCCGCATCCAGGATGTCCTGGATAACCTCGGTGGCAATCGATGGTTCACCACAGTAGACCAAGGAAAGGCCTATCATCAGGGATTTATGGATGAAGAGAGCCGCCATCTCACTGCCTTCGTCACACCATGGGGACTACACGAGTGGCTGCGTATCCCTTTTGGTTTGAAGAATGCCCCTGCAGTCTATCAACGACACATGGAGGCCTGCCTGGATGACCTGAACAATGAAATTTGTACCATATACTTAGATGATGTCTTGATCTACAGTGCTACCTTCGAAGACCACGTGGAAAGGGTGAGGAGAGTTCTACAGCGAATGCAAGAGCACGGCATGAAACTAAGACCGGCCAAGTGCTCCTTTTTTCAATCACAAGTTAGGTACCTCGGGCGGATAGTGTCTGAGAATGGTCATAGCATGGATCCAAAGGAGAACACAGCTCTGGACGCACTGAGACTAAAGCGACCAGTAACAGTCGGGGAGGTACAGAAGCTGCTTGGCCTAGTAGGGTATTACCGACGGTACATACCCAATTTCTCCATCAGAGCCAAGGCGATGTACGACCTTCTCAAAGTTGCCAAACCTGTGACGCAAGAGTACCAACCCAAGCACCGGCACCAGAAGAGCCAAAAACAGAAGACACAGAAACAGAAATGCCAGAGGCACCGAAATGACCCTGTCCAATGGGAGAGACGCCATCAAGAAGCCCTAGAGGACATCCTTGACTGTCTCCATCAACCACCAGTGATGGCCTACCCTGACTTCGGCCTGCCATTTGTTCTTCACACGGATGCCTCACAAGATGGACTTGGCGCCGTTCTCTATCAGAAGCAAGATGGGAGACTGAGGGTCATTGGATTCGGCTCTCGTACCCTAACACCAGCTGAACAGAACTACCACATGCACTCGGGGAAGCTAGAATTTCTTGCGCTGAAATGGGCGGTCACTGAACATTTCAGGGACTACCTGTATTATGCTACACATACAACAGTCTACACGGACAATAATCCACTCACATATGTCCTGACGACGGCAAGGCTGAATGCAACTGGTCACCGCTGGGTTGCAGAATTGGCCGACTTTAGCCTTGACATTAGGTATAGACCAGGAAAAGCCAATGGAGATGCCGATACATTGTCACGAATCCCACACAACATCGAGCAGCTAGACGCTTCACACACTGAAGAAGTATCCCTAGAGGTGCTTCAGGCCACTGCCCAAGGTATCGCAGCTCAGTTCCATGGTCAGACAGCATGGATGAATATGCTCTCCATCAAAGCACCCATCGCAGAAGCAGCCCAGCCTGGCGAGTCTCTCCTTAAACAGTTCAGTAGGCAAGAAATCAGACTGGCCCAGGAAGAGGACCATGCCATAGGACGAGTACTACGCTACAAGTCTCTGGGAAGATGGCCAACCCGGGCAGAACGACAGGGTGAGCCGAAGACTGTCACAACATTGATGCACGAGTGGGGCAAATTCCATGTGGACGAGGAGGGTATTCTGTGGCGTAAAACAGGCACTCGTACCCAACTGGTTTTACCTCAGCAACTCAAACAGTTGGTGTACACCGAGCTTCATGTCAATGCGGGCCACCTGGGATCTGAGCGAGTGGCACACTTAGCCCGTGAACGTTTCTATTGGCCGCACATGGCCTCCGACATTGAACACTTCATCACTCAAGTCTGCCGATGCCTCATCCAGAAGAAGCCTACCAAGCCGGTCAGAGCTCCTCTTGTCAACATCACCACGACCCAGCCATTCGAATTAGTAGCCATAGACTACGTACACCTGGAGAAGAGCAAGGGTGGCTTTGAATATATTTTGGTTGTCATTGACCACTTCACCAGGTTTGCACAGGCCTATCCAACCAAGAACAAGAGTGGGAAGACAGCAGCGGACATAATCTTCAATGATTACATTCTGAAGTTTGGATTCCCAAAGAAACTTCATCACGACCAAGGGCGCGAGTTTGAAAATCATCTCTTTGCTAGACTTGAAGAGTACTCTGGGATAAGTCACTCCCGCACCACGCCATACCACCCCCAGGGCAACGGGCAGGTGGAACGTTTCAATCGGACCCTGCTGGGCATGTTGCGAACACTGCCTGAAACCCAGAAGTCTGACTGGAAGTCCGGAGTCAACAAGGTAGTGCACGCATACAACTGCACCAAGCATGAAACGACGGAGTACTCCCCATTCTATCTCCTCTTTGGCAGGCATCCACGTCTTCCCATTGACCTTGCCTTCGGGTTCGAGAAGAAGGAAGGGCAGGAAGTTTCTAGTAGGGAATATTCTTCACGCTGGCAAATGGAGATGCAAGAAGCATACAGGATCGCGTCAGAGAATTCTCAACAGACTGGCCAGCGGAGCAAAGCCTACTACGATCGCAGGGCACGGAGCACTATCTTGATGCCTGGAGACCGGGTTCTCATCAAAAACCTCGAAAGGACAGAGGGCCCATCTAAACTCAAGTCCTACTGGGAAGATAGAGTATACAAGGTAGTTACCCAGAAGGGTAATGACATCCCTGTGTACAAAGTGGAACCAGAGAGTGGCCAGGGTAGAACAAGAATATTGCATCGTAATCTGCTACTGCCCTGTGACTTCATCAGTAGTAAACCGAACCAGGACGATAGACCACAGCAGGGCCTGCCCCAAAGCAAGGGACACACTACACGCAAAACCAGAACAGTTGCAGAGACCCAGCAGCCCGATGCCACCATCAGTGATGACGAGGAGAATTACGAAGTCATTCTTATTCACCCACCTGGCGTAACCGTGATTCCCGAAGCTCACAGCCCCATCACCCCACCTCTGCATCAAGGTACACCTATGGATGATACTGCCAAAACGGCTGGAGAACACCCAGTAGTCATCGGCAGTTTACCGGAGGAGGATACGGCTATCGAGAACGTAGCTGTTCAAGAAGCGGTTGAGGACGTAGCAGTTGAAGAGGCGGCTGATGAGGACGTAGCTGTTGAAGAGGCGGTTGTTCAGGATGCGGCTGATGAGAACGTAGCTGTTGAAGAGACAGCTGTTCAGGATGCGACTGTTGAAGACGCAGCTGCGGACGTGGCTGCTGGGGACACACATCGTCCCACGCGGACCAGACAGCCCCCAATTATGCTGACGTATGATTGTCTGGGGACCCCTACCTGCCAACCCACAATTCTGCATGCTGCCCAAATACCTCAGATGGCGTACCAGTATCAGTATCCTGTGCAGCCTGCCTGGCACCAGACTGCGCCATGGCGACCTACTGTACCAACGCCGTCACCATGGTTCTATCACCAACCGAACTGGGTGCCTCATCAAAATGTCACGATGCCCTGAGGTATTGAGATGACCCGAGTATTGAGATGACCTGAGTACTGAAATGACCTGTATAGGCCAATAGCCGTACCCAGCATCGTTTCTACGAGCCGGAAGTGTGATAGAAGTCTTGGCCGGGAGATACAGCAGACAGAGTACCAAGGCCATGTGCACTAGTTTAGTGAATGTTGCGCAACAAAGATGAGATTGTACATGGACCTGTAACCCGGAACAATCTACTAAGCAACAATGTTGGATACCAGCCATTTTATTGGATGAGTCTACTCGACTTAGGATGATGTGTCACTGGAACTTGATCACTTCCAGCAGCACTTCATCAGATGGACTGTGTATACGTTCTAGTAGTTATACCAAGACTCTTTTCGACGAAGTCGCATGATCATCATGTTCCGCATAGAACAGACATGAAAGAATGTCGAGACGACATTCATTTCTGGAGGGGAGTGTGTAGAGCCCTGTGTATTAAGCCACACACAGACACTTTTGGTATAGTCCAAAGATCTGGGTCACAGATCAATTATACCCCTCTCCCCGTACAATTTTGGTATAGTCCAAAGATCTGGGTCGGTATGTCTGCATGCCCTTTCACTTCTATACTGTTCTAGTAAGTGAATGGACATGCTCTCATGCTTTCTCCCTTCTTTGTCCTATATTTCAGGTATGTGTTAACTTTTCTTATCTCATTTAGATATTGTAAAAAGAGAATGGTTCATGAATGCTGTCTACAAGGTAATTCCTTCTTGATAAATTTAGTAATGATTGAACATAAAGATTACCAAGTTTAGAGATTTAGTTGTTCGTACAGAACAAGACATGGGGTGCATCAAGGAACTTCAAATGAAGATCACACTCAACGATAAAACACCTGTTCAGCGAACCTATCAATCCATACCTCGTCCATTGTACCGTGAAGTGAAAGAATACATCTTGGATCTCCTTCAGAGGGGGTGGATCCAGAAATCTTCATCGAGTTACTCATCACCAGTTGTCTGCGTCAGGAAGAAAGACGGTTCTCTGAGGCTCTGTGTGGACTACAGACAGCTGAATCTGAAGACCATCACCGACAGGCAACCTATTCCCCGCATCCAGGATGTCCTGGATAACCTCGGTGGCAATCGATGGTTCACCACAGTAGACCAAGGAAAGGCCTATCATCAGGGATTTATGGATGAAGAGAGCCGCCATCTCACTGCCTTCGTCACACCATGGGGACTACACGAGTGGCTGCGTATCCCTTTTGGTTTGAAGAATGCCCCTGCAGTCTATCAACGACACATGGAGGCCTGCCTGGATGACCTGAACAATGAAATTTGTACCATATACTTAGATGATGTCTTGATCTACAGTGCTACCTTCGAAGACCACGTGGAAAGGGTGAGGAGAGTTCTACAGCGAATGCAAGAGCACGGCATGAAACTAAGACCGGCCAAGTGCTCCTTTTTTCAATCACAAGTTAGGTACCTCGGGCGGATAGTGTCTGAGAATGGTCATAGCATGGATCCAAAGGAGAACACAGCTCTGGACGCACTGAGACTAAAGCGACCAGTAACAGTCGGGGAGGTACAGAAGCTGCTTGGCCTAGTAGGGTATTACCGACGGTACATACCCAATTTCTCCATCAGAGCCAAGGCGATGTACGACCTTCTCAAAGTTGCCAAACCTGTGACGCAAGAGTACCAACCCAAGCACCGGCACCAGAAGAGCCAAAAACAGAAGACACAGAAACAGAAATGCCAGAGGCACCGAAATGACCCTGTCCAATGGGAGAGACGCCATCAAGAAGCCCTAGAGGACATCCTTGACTGTCTCCATCAACCACCAGTGATGGCCTACCCTGACTTCGGCCTGCCATTTGTTCTTCACACGGATGCCTCACAAGATGGACTTGGCGCCGTTCTCTATCAGAAGCAAGATGGGAGACTGAGGGTCATTGGATTCGGCTCTCGTACCCTAACACCAGCTGAACAGAACTACCACATGCACTCGGGGAAGCTAGAATTTCTTGCGCTGAAATGGGCGGTCACTGAACATTTCAGGGACTACCTGTATTATGCTACACATACAACAGTCTACACGGACAATAATCCACTCACATATGTCCTGACGACGGCAAGGCTGAATGCAACTGGTCACCGCTGGGTTGCAGAATTGGCCGACTTTAGCCTTGACATTAGGTATAGACCAGGAAAAGCCAATGGAGATGCCGATACATTGTCACGAATCCCACACAACATCGAGCAGCTAGACGCTTCACACACTGAAGAAGTATCCCTAGAGGTGCTTCAGGCCACTGCCCAAGGTATCGCAGCTCAGTTCCATGGTCAGACAGCATGGATGAATATGCTCTCCATCAAAGCACCCATCGCAGAAGCAGCCCAGCCTGGCGAGTCTCTCCTTAAACAGTTCAGTAGGCAAGAAATCAGACTGGCCCAGGAAGAGGACCATGCCATAGGACGAGTACTACGCTACAAGTCTCTGGGAAGATGGCCAACCCGGGCAGAACGACAGGGTGAGCCGAAGACTGTCACAACATTGATGCACGAGTGGGGCAAATTCCATGTGGACGAGGAGGGTATTCTGTGGCGTAAAACAGGCACTCGTACCCAACTGGTTTTACCTCAGCAACTCAAACAGTTGGTGTACACCGAGCTTCATGTCAATGCGGGCCACCTGGGATCTGAGCGAGTGGCACACTTAGCCCGTGAACGTTTCTATTGGCCGCACATGGCCTCCGACATTGAACACTTCATCACTCAAGTCTGCCGATGCCTCATCCAGAAGAAGCCTACCAAGCCGGTCAGAGCTCCTCTTGTCAACATCACCACGACCCAGCCATTCGAATTAGTAGCCATAGACTACGTACACCTGGAGAAGAGCAAGGGTGGCTTTGAATATATTTTGGTTGTCATTGACCACTTCACCAGGTTTGCACAGGCCTATCCAACCAAGAACAAGAGTGGGAAGACAGCAGCGGACATAATCTTCAATGATTACATTCTGAAGTTTGGATTCCCAAAGAAACTTCATCACGACCAAGGGCGCGAGTTTGAAAATCATCTCTTTGCTAGACTTGAAGAGTACTCTGGGATAAGTCACTCCCGCACCACGCCATACCACCCCCAGGGCAACGGGCAGGTGGAACGTTTCAATCGGACCCTGCTGGGCATGTTGCGAACACTGCCTGAAACCCAGAAGTCTGACTGGAAGTCCGGAGTCAACAAGGTAGTGCACGCATACAACTGCACCAAGCATGAAACGACGGAGTACTCCCCATTCTATCTCCTCTTTGGCAGGCATCCACGTCTTCCCATTGACCTTGCCTTCGGGTTCGAGAAGAAGGAAGGGCAGGAAGTTTCTAGTAGGGAATATTCTTCACGCTGGCAAATGGAGATGCAAGAAGCATACAGGATCGCGTCAGAGAATTCTCAACAGACTGGCCAGCGGAGCAAAGCCTACTACGATCGCAGGGCACGGAGCACTATCTTGATGCCTGGAGACCGGGTTCTCATCAAAAACCTCGAAAGGACAGAGGGCCCATCTAAACTCAAGTCCTACTGGGAAGATAGAGTATACAAGGTAGTTACCCAGAAGGGTAATGACATCCCTGTGTACAAAGTGGAACCAGAGAGTGGCCAGGGTAGAACAAGAATATTGCATCGTAATCTGCTACTGCCCTGTGACTTCATCAGTAGTAAACCGAACCAGGACGATAGACCACAGCAGGGCCTGCCCCAAAGCAAGGGACACACTACACGCAAAACCAGAACAGTTGCAGAGACCCAGCAGCCCGATGCCACCATCAGTGATGACGAGGAGAATTACGAAGTCATTCTTATTCACCCACCTGGCGTAACCGTGATTCCCGAAGCTCACAGCCCCATCACCCCACCTCTGCATCAAGGTACACCTATGGATGATACTGCCAAAACGGCTGGAGAACACCCAGTAGTCATCGGCAGTTTACCGGAGGAGGATACGGCTATCGAGAACGTAGCTGTTCAAGAAGCGGTTGAGGACGTAGCAGTTGAAGAGGCGGCTGATGAGGACGTAGCTGTTGAAGAGGCGGTTGTTCAGGATGCGGCTGATGAGAACGTAGCTGTTGAAGAGACAGCTGTTCAGGATGCGACTGTTGAAGACGCAGCTGCGGACGTGGCTGCTGGGGACACACATCGTCCCACGCGGACCAGACAGCCCCCAATTATGCTGACGTATGATTGTCTGGGGACCCCTACCTGCCAACCCACAATTCTGCATGCTGCCCAAATACCTCAGATGGCGTACCAGTATCAGTATCCTGTGCAGCCTGCCTGGCACCAGACTGCGCCATGGCGACCTACTGTACCAACGCCGTCACCATGGTTCTATCACCAACCGAACTGGGTGCCTCATCAAAATGTCACGATGCCCTGAGGTATTGAGATGACCCGAGTATTGAGATGACCTGAGTACTGAAATGACCTGTATAGGCCAATAGCCGTACCCAGCATCGTTTCTACGAGCCGGAAGTGTGATAGAAGTCTTGGCCGGGAGATACAGCAGACAGAGTACCAAGGCCATGTGCACTAGTTTAGTGAATGTTGCGCAACAAAGATGAGATTGTACATGGACCTGTAACCCGGAACAATCTACTAAGCAACAATGTTGGATACCAGCCATTTTATTGGATGAGTCTACTCGACTTAGGATGATGTGTCACTGGAACTTGATCACTTCCAGCAGCACTTCATCAGATGGACTGTGTATACGTTCTAGTAGTTATACCAAGACTCTTTTCGACGAAGTCGCATGATCATCATGTTCCGCATAGAACAGACATGAAAGAATGTCGAGACGACATTCATTTCTGGAGGGGAGTGTGTAGAGCCCTGTGTATTAAGCCACACACAGACACTTTTGGTATAGTCCAAAGATCTGGGTCACAGATCAATTATACCCCTCTCCCCGTACAATTTTGGTATAGTCCAAAGATCTGGGTCGGTATGTCTGCATGCCCTTTCACTTCTATACTGTTCTAGTAAGTGAATGGACATGCTCTCATGCTTTCTCCCTTCTTTGTCCTATATTTCAGGTATGTGTTAACTTTTCTTATCTCATTTAGATATTGTAAAAAGAGAATGGTTCATGAATGCTGTCTACAAGGTAATTCCTTCTTGATAAATTTAGTAATGATTGAACATAAAGATTACCAAGTTTAGAGATTTAGTTGTTCGTTACATGTAGAACATTGAGGTAGGTTTGGGTTAGAAACTGTATGAGAATTATCCTTACTTTCATTTAATTAGCTAAAGAACATAAAGTTATTCTAAATAGAAGTTCATTAATACTTTGAAGCTGAAAGAGTTGGATTTGACACTTTGTATTTACCCCGAATGTATTTGGTAGGAACTGCAAGGAAGTTATGAATGTAGTTCTCATTGTATACTTCATGTACTTGTAAATGCAAGAATAGTGAAAGTTGTTCAGTTACAAAGTTGTGTAGATAAAGTTGGGTTGAATGCAGGCACGCGTGTGGCTGGAAAGAGTGAATAGGGCCTACGCTGTACATGTACTAATAGTAGGTGACCCATGGAGGAATGTTCTTATTTCCCAAGGGTGGATGGGTGGCCAAAGTCTAGAACAATGACAGCTGTGTTCACAATTAGGGAGTATGGCCCAGAGCTGGTTGTAGTCAAGAGTTTGACATTGGGCCACTGGAATTTGGAGTGTTGTTATTCCATAGTTTATTTAGGTGGTTATTAGTTTCGGCCACACGGTTTTAATGTTTTGTTTCTTGACTATTAGTTTTTGTGAATTAAGTGATTTAATTATTTAGTGTTTAGCTGAGCACAAGTTTATGATGATTTTATATATTCTTCATCGTGTTTATAGTTATAGTTCATGATTTGAATATTAAACACTTCTATACTGTTCTAGTAAGTGAATGGACATGCTCTCATGCTTTCTCCCTTCTTTGTCCTATATTTCAGTAAAACTGTCCGAGAACCATGTAACATTATCTTATCCTTCAAAATATTGAAACAAACAAGTTTTTATACATGTGATGGTATATCACAAGACTACAATAATAAGTAAACAATAAATCTTACCTCATGTGGTGGGGCATAATGATCGACGACAGTCTCACATGGAAATGGCATGTCAATTACATATGTACAGTTATTTCAAGAAATGTAGGTATTCTTTGTAAATTAAAACAATTTTTTCCCCGTGATATTTTAATGGTTCTTTATAATACCCTTGTCTTGCCTTACATTTCATATGGCATTCTAGCATGGGGAAATAGTGGTATAGGTCAAATTAATAGAATACTTAAATTACAGAAGAAGGCTTTACGTATAATTAACAATGTTAATTTCAATGACCATAGTAATCTCCTTTTTTATAATTGTAATACATTGAAAGTCTTTGATATTTACGGTCTCCAGCTTGGCTCCTTTATGCACCAACTTAGTAACACTAAATTACCAAAATCCATTTGCTCGCTATTCACAAAAAATCAACAAGTTCATTCTTACTCCACAAGACAATGCAAGGAATTTCATCGTTCTTATGCTCGTACTAAGCTTGCTAAAGCTACAGTGAAACATGAAGGTCCCAAGCTGTGGGGTTCTATTGACCCCTCTCTCAAAGCTATATCCAGCCTGCGTACTTTTAAACGCAAGTACAAAATTAAATTATTAAATAAATATTCAAACTGATGATAAAAATATGTCTCTATTTCACGGGGTTACAGGCAACAGGTTATAAGTACAGGTTATAAGTATTTTTTGTTTCTCTCTAATATGCTACTACAATAATTGTATATCGTGTTTTTGTTTGTTATTTGTCCTACATGTATATGTAATTAGCTCTTATTTGTTAGTGGGGGCCCCCACCCACACTTATTCTGCAGTGGTTTAAATATTTCATAATATAATATAATATTGTTGTGTGGAAATAAAGTAACATGATGAAAATATGGGGACAGGAACTCCTGCCAGTTGTACGTTTAGACGATGCCATGGCCCTTCTCTGTGCCAACAACTCGTGGCACATTTACCCCCTTCACCGAGCTTGACCGTACCTCTGCTTTACTAAGCCAAAACACCAATCAGGGGCAAATTTGGTGTGTCCGGCAATCATAAAGTTCACGGTGATGGACTTATGTAACCTTGTCATTGCTCTCCAGGCAAAATACCACATTACGTATTTGTTTTTATTTTGCCCTCCACAGTTGTCACAGTGTAAGTGTACCTGTTCTTCCCCGAGACCAAAGTTCTCAAAGAAGTCGTGCAAATAGCTGATGACGGCATTTGACCCCTTGCCAACCGAAACACCTTCGTCTATTAGGTAGTTGGCCTGTTGAGGGATTGCTTCACAGCACACTCCAAAGATCCCACACTTTCTAGGACACAGAAAGTACATGGGCCCAGGCTGAAGGGGGTCACTTGGATAGTGGACTTGCTGGGCAAAGTCAAATGCATAATGCATTTGACCAGGTCTGCTGCAGGCATCATTGCGGCCGAGCTTCTCCCCTTCGTTGACTGCTCTCTTAGCCTCCTCTACCATGTTGCGGTACAACTCCCTCTCCATGTAGACCAGACGCAGATGCTCCTCTTGGCATTGAAGGCGTTGGAGTTTCTGGTCCTCTGGCAAATTGGCGCTGCGGTACACCCCGTTGTTATTTTGTTGACATTGCCAACACAAGTCACTCATTGGTTTTGTTGTTAAGATGAAGGGTGTGTATCTTCTCCACATCTTTGTGAAGGTTGATCGCCTCGCAACCCTGTATTCTGGATCTCCTGTGAAAATAAAGCAATTTTTTTTTTCATTAAACAATTTAATGAATTATTAACATCAGACCTTTAAAATCGCGGCGTGAATAACATCAATTACATGTACAGGGTATGTTTCTCAATTTTTTTTTTAATTAACCCTAACTCCCTAGGGTGTGTGCAAAATCATATTGATTTCGGAGGATTGAGGACTGTAGGGTTAAAAAAATTAAATAAAACGAATATCAATGCAAATAACAACAACAACATTGTTTACTCGTGTATGCAAGAGGTCTATAAACCCCAAACAGAAATAAACAACATTCTACCTGCTACAAGACGGTCTTCGTTCGTTGACTCGAGCTGCGATTTGTACTGCCGCCATATTATTGATTTATTGTCCCGCGACGGAAGGAGTCTCACTCGGGGGTCAGAACACTTGACCCCTGGTATGCGACCTGGAATGACCATCCCTCCCTCTCTGCATAGTTCACGATGAATGTGATGGCTCAGACAAATCTGAGTACATGTCATCATTCACATCATCATCATCATCTGAAGAAATACTGTCCACGAAATATTCGTTCAGATCGAAGATCAGACAAATTTGCGCTGTCCCTCCCCGACAAGCCAAGAACGAGTGCTTCATTTAACGCTGTCTTCAGCGTCGACGAGTCAGATTTCCCCGACGAGGTTGCAGCCTTGTCCGCCATGGAATCGGGCTGCTTTCGTGACCTTTCCGTTGTGAAATATCACAAATATGTTTGGTAACTAATACTGGATAATAACTCACTTCAATAGGCGTAAAATCTATGTCAAACACCCACTTCTAAACACGGAAATATCTCTCTAGTAGCTACATTAGCTTACCGCGCGCTCTCGGCATGCAGTGCGGCGCGTTACACGTTGGCGAATTCTCGTACAAACGAGATGGTCTGGTTCTCAATGCTAGCGCAACAAAACTGTACTGATAATGTACATGAACGTTAGGGAACTCAACGATAGAGTAGATCATGTGATGCAAATTGACGAATCATGCTTCTCGTTATAGACGACCTAAGCAACAAGAAAGTGGTTGTTTACAAGTTTTAGCTCAGTAAAGTGCGCTCCTACTGGCTTATTATGACGTCATTTCCCAATTTTATCAATGAAAATAAATTCTGCAAGACGCCAGCTTTTATACGGTGATACCAAATTTGTCAAAGGGGGGAGTGTTCCGCTTTGTATGAAAGCTACTTATTTTCGGTAACTTTGCGGTGATTTGCGAACTTTTGTATAAGTCCACGCTTCTTTTGTTCACCGACATCGCTCCGATAATGGGGAAAATAAGTATTTTACGTTAACTGATTTTACTAATTTTTAGATTAAAATGATAGACGAATATGTATAGTATATGATCATCCTCTAAAAAAATTTGACGATTCCACCACGAAATGACTTTGCACGCTGTTTACGCAAAATGGATCGGTGCGACTTCGTCCGGGTTTCGTGGGAACAGGTCACATATGTAAAAATGGCGGAAGGTCCAGAAAACATTCGGTTGCTATTGACAATGAAGGCATAGCGCCACCAAGGGTAGCCTTTTGACAAGGCCTCGTGACTCTGGCTAAGCGGCTGAGATGAGTCTAGATACCCGGGGTGAACGCGCGACCGAGTGACGAATGTCACGAGGCCTTTTGCAATGTAGGTTTCACTGCTCGGCATGAATTATTCATAGATACATATTAGCATGCCAATACGCCCAATCAGAACGGCGATCTCCCAGTTGGTTTCGTTCGTGATTCGTTCAATATCAAAGCATGTAAGAAAAGGTAAAAAAACGTAAATAAATGTTGCTTCTGAGTTGAATATATGAATGATAAATACAAGATATCACATTTAAATCTATTTTACATGCAAAATTGCAATAAATTAGGAAGCAACTAATGATTTGAGCTAAATATTGTAAGTGACATGATTGGACATTCCCTGTTTGTAAAATGAACTAATCCAACTCAAATATAAGCTGACGTCACGCGGAGATACGTTCGCTGATTGGACGCTACCATATAGGTAGCGATTCAAGTTGGAAACAAAGGTTAACATAAGAAATCCAAACCAGATTGATAAAGGCCACTTGTCTGGGCAATTCGCACTGACGTCACTCAGGTTTTCGCGATTAGTCTCTTTTTAGTCGCTCGGCGTCTATCAGACATGTGGCCTTGTTTAAAGGCTACACCAAGGGCAGCTTAATTTGCCCGTACACATCGAGCATGCGTCATGTTTTTTGGAAACCAAAGCTGCAATTGGTGGCAATTTGCGATCTTGTGCACAACGATCCATCTTGCTAGTTATTGGTACAGGATTAGCTAGACGGTCTGAAGATACAGAATCCCCAAGTCAGTAACTGCATGAAAACAAAAGCCCAAACCGCTGTTTTTGTACCCTGTCATCATATCTATGTCCATATAGCAACAGAATGTTTTTTACACGTGATCGCTGTGTGGCTCTCGATACGGAGGAAGTCCAGTATTTCAGTCATATTTCGTAACCGTCACCACAAAGTAACACTAATGTCACGTGATACGGGCGACCCACTTCTCACGTTTTCACGAAGTAACGCAAAGCCTATATATAATATACCCGGAGAGCGTCACTTCGTGAAAACAAACAAATCAGATACGCAGTGTTCGAGTTTTCACGAAGTGACGCTATCCGTGTGTATTAGCTATAGGCTTTATGTTACTTCGTGAAAATGACAGAAATTGGCCCCGCGTATCAAGTTTTCACGAAGTGACGCTATCCGTGTGTATTAGCTATAGGCTTTGCGTTTCTTCGTGAAAATGCCAGAAGTGGGTCCCGATACAGCCACGACATTTGTGTTACTGCGTGGTGATGGCGGCGATTCATGGGGCTACATTCAGCTCATAACAAACTCGCTGTGTTTCTCGCCTGCGCATTCATGTGATTTTGATGAGTGTTCGATTATTAGTCGGGCAGATTTGTGCACAATATGATAGAATTGTTCACTTGATGATAAAAGTATGAATTTTGGCACACAGTCGGAGTATGTCATGGGAAATATGTTTTGCTATATGTTTTTGTCGTTTAAAAAAAATATAGGTAGAATAACATGCAATTGCAGCAATTTTGAACATTGTTTGTTATTCTACCTGACTGTATTCCAAATGATGTGGTCCATATCAATGTGCTTTATACCAAATTAGTTTATTGTTGTGTTTGTTTAGCACCATAATCGTTTGTTTTTGTTTATTTGTATGCGTGACAGTTTTGACATCCAAACAGGGCGTCCTAATGGTAGAACTGTCAGGGTTTTTCCAGCCAATCAAGAAAAACCTTGGAAATGTGTTTCCGTTTTATCCAGTCGGGGAAAAATAAGGAAATTGGACACTAAACCAGAATAGACAGGTTTTTGCCAGTTAATAACGTATCTTGTACCGTGTGTCTAAGTTGTGTTCATTGATTTGACTGGCCTGCGAACAAAAGATGTCCACAGGATGCAGGAAGAGATTACGAATTGTGGACTAGCACACATGCACAGTCGGTTTCCCCCTCTCCGGAAAAGAGCTTTAGAGGGAAAATAGGGTTATGGTTATTTGTAGAAAAATAAAGGGAACACCTGAGGAACACCCAGAATCCAAATTTGAGGTTTAATTTTATTTTTCTGGAATAATTTAAAATGAGTAATTATAGCCATACACGGATACAAAGGTATGGAAGTTACAACTGTGTGGTTTGGTTTTTGTGATGTCTTCAACTTGACTTGACTATTTTTCTGTATTTTTTTATTTAATTGTTCCCAGTCATGACAGACTTCACCACCAGTCCCTGTGTGTTGGGTCACTACTGCCCCACGGCCACACCAGAGCTCTCCTGCCCACCAGGGACCTACAGGGACACACAGGCAGCAAGAAGTAAGGCAATTCTCAAATAATAATGCAGACAGAAGGCAAACCTTTGTTTGGTTTGTTAAAACAAAAAAAACATGTTTAATTTCTTGTTTCATTCAGGCTTGGATACAAGTTTTCAGGTATAGCCTGAATTTAGCTTTTTCGTGTTTTTTGTGTATATTTGTGTTCTTTTACAAAATCGTTGTGGAATCACCTCCGCCCGCAATTTTATAAATTGTTTTATCCGACTTTCCACGGAATCGTGGGGCAACTCTAACAAATTCTGTCACAGGTACAAAAACAATTTGTTTACCTTAAACACAAGGCTGTAAGTGTCACTTATCAAGCTTGATAAGTTGACTGCGCAAGACTATGATGCTTGATGGCAGTTGCCATGGCTAGCTCGGTACAGGAATGTAGGAACAGTTCAGAGTGGACATATTGTAATGTGTGTCTGATGGTATAGCTGGGTGCTTTTACTATTACGACTGAGGATTGAAGCACAAAAGTAAACAAAGGTCTCTTTAGAATCCTCTTTGTTAAAATTTGTCCTTGATTGTTCGTGTAACGTTAGGTTAATGGGGTTAGGTTATAGTACAGGAATAAAGGTAATACAATAGGGTATCTTTCGTCGTTATGTAGCTCGAGACATGGTGTTTATTGGACTTTTTCATAATGAAAACTAGCGCGCATCCGCTTCCCCGGGTTTACTACACTGAGCTTAAACACGGTCAAACCTCTCAAAATGGAGGCACTTTTGTTCTAACATTGCTGTATCTTTTGAACGGAGCATCGTATTAACTTGGGGTGAACGGAATATGAAAGAATACGTTTCAGGCTTTTTCATCATGTATGTTTCGTAAACCTTTTTGAAAAAACCAGGGATCATTTTGTCTTCAAATGTTTGCACTCCGATGCAGTTGTCTATGGAGAAGCATTGAAAACTGGCCAAACGGCCCGTGTTTACACTGACCCGTCGTCTTTGACTTGACGCAGAGAACCAAAGGTCATCGAACTTTGGGGTGAACGGTTTTGGAAAGAGAGAGAACCCCTCTTTCATCCATGTAAACTTCATTGTGATTGGCTCAAAATCCACGGATCATTTTTTTTCTAATGTTTTTTAATTTATTTTGTTGGTGCAGCTCAAAACTGAAGGAGCCCCCCTTGAAAAGGGGCGTGTCGATTTGGTTTATGGAGCCGTGCTCTGAGACAATTGTATTCTTATAGAAGTGCAGGTATTCTTGTTTTACCTCACGTTTTGCGTTTGCTTCGGCAGAGTTTAGAAAATGTCTCCAGGGTGCGCCAGCATATAGGTTTGAATGCTTGCCATGCTTAGCGGTATAGAGTCTTCGTACTGAAGACAACATTTGCACGGTTGGGAGTGGCTGCACTGATGCGTGACAATGGAATGTGAGAGCGCCACAATGGTCTATGCAAAAGGCTGGCCTATTTGTTTAACAATGAGAGCCAGGAATGCAGGTTTTAATATCGTGTACAAATGAAGTTATGTTATTCAGGCTACTTAATGTTTGCATACGTTTTCAGCAATGAATTTTCAAAAGAAAAAAACCAAAAAACAGATGAAGACATTGATCACCAGTAGAGGTATATCTCTTATCGCATTTAAAAATTCACTTTTGTATTGAATTCATATAATGCATTTTACGTAGAATTCGCCGTGCGATTAAATCAGGTGTATAGTATATTGCAGTATATGCTGGTGTAGGGGCAGCCCTATAGCACGCTCGCATGTTCTCCGCATTCAAATGTCGTATAGTGCTCTTAGTGTAATCAGTGGTCTTCGTTGATTGCTCTATTTCGGGGGTGTTTTTCTGGTTTAATTGAGACCTTTATAAACCTCTACCCAGCTAATTATAGGTTGAGTTTTATTGGAAGTCTGTGTTGAAATATTTAGTTTTGTTGGTTTGAGCTACCGAAATGCCGACAGATGTTAACCACCTTGGGTGGAATGTTTGGATGTTGGATCATTCCATTCCTTTGTGTGTTTATTCAATGAAACTAATTCCATTCTTGTTAATCCAAGCGTATACTATACTTTATAAGGCGTGCACATTACCAGGCCTTTCATTTTCAGGCCAACGCTTCACGTCGAGTATCATCCCATTTGTTCTTGTTCTCCTGTGCACACATCAAGTTCCTGTATTGCTCGTTCTTTGTTCCTTGTATCTTCATTTCTCAGGTCTGCTTGATCCGACCTGCCCTAAAGCGTCTCATTTATAAGGCAAGTTCAGCGACGTCTTAAAGATCCTTCTCGATCAAGACATTTGGTTAAAATTCACTGCCAGCATGGAACATTGTATCACTTAACAGTACATTATATTGTCAATTGGCATTACAGAAGTTACTATTTTTTAACAGTACATTATACTGTTGATGTTATCTCTGTTAACAGATTCTACTGTATTGGGTACTGTACACCTACATAGATTCCCCTGTTTTGCAACAGTTAACAATGTTGTTGTTTTGTTATAACAGCAAGTTTTATGTCGAAGTTTTTGTCCAAGAAACAAACGCTCCTGTTTGAAGTACAGTTGTTATGCGTATTGCGGCAATTTACATCGATGAATGAAGTGGGAATGGGAACGGGAACCAGACTTATTAGGCCTATATAAGTAACTAGTGATTAGTGATTACACATTACCAATAATACACGTATACAGAGATATATATATATATATATATATAAGTGCTTCGATAATCTACTAATTTGTCGTGAGTTACTTTTATATTCAGCTTTTCCCGCCACGATTAAGTCACGCTTTTAAATGAATAATTTTAATATTTTAATGCGGAGGGAGATGTGATGCGATTCTTCAGCTTTATTTGCTAAAAATCTAAATTTTATCAGGGAATTTATTTATTACACACAAATCGTCAAAAAAAATGTGTTTTGGGGTAAAACAACACAGATTAACTTGTCTTAGTTCTGATTGGTCAGTTGCTGCTTAATGAGATTCGTGTAGGTGAACAGTAGATTGTCTGTATCTTTACAGCAAAATGTGGCGTTATGAAACGTTGATGTTGCTGTGTCTTAACAGAGACGGGTCGAAATGCTTGTTTAAAACATGATGTTTTCTTGTTTCAGTACAAAACTTAACTTGATTTAACAGCGGAGATTCTGTAATTTAACAAACAAATTCAGAAAAATCTACTTGGACAGTACTAGTTTTGTTTTTATACATAAATAAATAAATAAATAAATAAATAAATAAATAATAATAATAATAAATTAAAAATAAAATAAAATAATAGTTATACTTTGACATTTTCAACAGGAAAACAAATGTGGAGGTACATGTATTCGCATTTTTGTATCACTGTGGAGACATGGCTTTGTTCTCGTGTTCAAAATGGTTAGAAAGTAGAGCACGTTTTTCAAAATGCTCCCATTTTAACCACAAATATTTTCCTGGGTTGAAATGTTGACCCAATATACCATATCACTAGCCCTAATCCACATCCCAACTCTAGTTCTTGAGTAATTCAAGTAAAATTCAAAAATCTAATTCGTGAAATTCCCAATGGAGACCTATTCATCTATAGAAATTACTCTTTGGAGACCTTTTTCACTACCATTGTCCCCGTTGTGTTCACGTCTCCAGAGGGTACCGTTTTTCGCACCACAACTGTTAACAGTGTGTATCACATGTATCCGAGTGTTTTGTCTGCAAAGGCTGATGGTACTGTATTAAGGCAGAAGCAAAGGTAAAGACAAAGACGAATAAATATATCTACCAAAAGGTTCAGGCAGACGTTAATGGTTTACCTAATTTTTTGGACACATCGGTTTAGTGATGCATGTCGTTAATTTCCCAAGATTGGATTGCTGAAAATGTGATGGAGTATATTAAAAATGATTTAATTAAATATATTCTGGTCGAAAAGATTTTTATAAATAATGCTCTGGATATGGCAGGATCCCTGATGTTTTGAATCTCAAGATGGAAATTGCTGAAATTTGCCAAAGTGTATAGGCTCTGTGATCAAAATGTTTGGTAGAATATACATTAAAAAAAAAAAATATATATATATATAACAGTTTGGTTAAATAATGCCCTGGATATCGAAAAAGCCTTGGTGAATTGTAACGCAAAATGGAATTTACTGAAATTGATGATTGATAAGTTTGTTTCTTTACAACTTTGGTTCCGGACAAATAATCCGAAGAGCGTTTGGAGCTAATATCCCAAGGTGGGATTAGTGGAATGGTGATTAAACATATTGGCCTTTGTCCTGTTGATAATAAACTGTTTACAATTGTCTTTTAGTAAAAGATGTTACTGGGTAGATTTATACCAGACAGATTTATATTTGAGATCGAAATTTTCAAGCCCTCTTAACTTATTAGATGATATCCTGACAGATAATCCGAAGAGCCAAGAGGGTTACAATCTTGAGTTGGGATTGTCACAGCTGAATTTAGGCAGGTGCATTTTTCTATAAATATTTCAGGGATTTATGGGTGGGACCACGATTGTTATATGTTCAATGTATATGTAATCTTCTTTTGTTAAGTAGGTATTTGTGGTTTAGCTGGCTGGAATGCAGTTGGCGTGCTCGAGGGACTTCGGGTATGCTGTGAAATTGGTTGGGGTTGTATACAAGGTGAGAGTAACATTAGAGCGAGAACAGTTTTTGCTATAAGTTGGTATGAAGTGAACAGTGGTTTTGAGTGTCTGCTGGCGGAGCCATTTCTTGGCAGCTTGTGCTGTCACTTGGCCCATCGGCACAGTAAAATTGCAGTCCTGTGAGGTAGTGGTAGTACATTTATTTCAACGCTGCCATTAACACAGAATAGAAGAAAACAGAATTCACTTTAACAAAGAATAAACAATTAAATGATCTAATTATAATTATATACAGAAGTATTATAATTATAACCAAATTAATGACAACATTTAGGTATAAGGTGAAGCGAATTGCTTTTGTACCCTAACCTATTGACAGACAATCTATATGGTCAACACACAGGACAAAGGACATTATACGTAATGGGCCAGTCACAAATCAGTTGCGATGCGTCGGCGATGGGTAAAACCGGGAAATTTGAACAAAATCTTGAGACAGATCTCACGATTTTGCACCCGTCGGAGGCGCTCTCCGGACGCCTGCGGCTTGTCGCAGATTTTTTTGGCATCGCCACACCCGTCGCGGTCCCCAACTTTGAACTTAAAATTTTAAGATTGCTCGCAAGATTTTTCACCCATTTTGGGCATCCCAGACACAATCTCCGATGACCTACGATGCCCTCCGATTAATCGGAGGCGTCCTCCGAATAATCTGAGACTAGTCGCAAGATTCTGTGTGGGATTGGAAATTCAGGTTGAGATTCAATGTCTGCGAGTGGTCTCCGGCGCCCTCCGACTGAATCGGAGGCGCCCTGCGACGATTCGTACGCTTTCTGTGATCGTCTCCGACGAATCGTACGGTGGAATCGTAGTAAATCGTAGAAAAGATGCTCGCAGATATCGTCTCCGATGCAATCGGAGGCGATCGGAGGCTAATCCCACGATTTTTCGACAAAACCGGGTCAAAATCCTTGAAAAAATCTCAGACAATGTGACTGCTCCACTTTTATTAGGATTATTGCTAGGATTGTTCAAGGATTCTTTATTTTCTATGACGACCCCCGGCCAAAACTAATCCCCGACAGATCGCCGACATTGTGACTGGGCCATAAACAAACAATATAACGAAACACACACTGGAAAACACAAGCTGGTGAGAGACAAAACCACAACAATTAAGTTCATAAATTATAACTAATTATATGGATGTGAATCAAGAAGATAGAATTTCGGCTTTTTAACAAATATAGAGAGGGAGTTTGATGATTTTAGGGACTCGTCTAAGCTATTCCAATATAAAGTGCCACGCTGAAAAACACTATTTTTACACAACTCTGTTCGGCTAAACTGGACATAAAAATTGTTCTTGGCAGTACTTCGGGTATTATACAAATGAATGTCAGAGGTTAACATGAAGAATGAATTAAAACAACGGGGTAATACATTGGTTTTAAATTTATACATCAATTTGCCTAAATTAAAATAGTACAGGTCATTAAACTGTAAAAGACTCAGGTTTGTAAATAAAGGAAGGGAATGATCACGACAGCCAGCTTTTGATACTATTCGGACTGCTCGTTTCTGTAAAGTAAACAGTTTGTTGTATTTAGATGAAGAACCCCCCCAAGTCAAGATTGAATAATTTAAATATGGCAAAACAAAAGAATTATACAGAGTTAACAAGATTCTACTGGGCAGGTAATATTTTAGACGGTTCATTATGCCAACATTTTTAGATATTTTTGTCGCTATGTCATCAATATGGTTTCTCCAGGTGAGATGCTCATCCATAGTTATTCCTAGGAATTTAGTAGTTGTTACTTGGTTTAGCCTTGATTCATTTAAAATTAGAGGAACAGATTGAGAATATTTATACTGATGGGCACAGAAAATCATATAGTTAGATTTCAATAAGTTAAGACATAATTTGTTTGCTAAGAGCCATTATGATCGATCGCATTACATATTTTACTGAGAACATATGATGTTGATAATTCAGTTGACCGGTTTTGTCTGAAGCCAAATTGTGCCTCCGAAAGAATATCATTCTTATTAATAAAAGATATTAACCTAATGTATATGAGCCTTTCAAATAACTTGGAGAATGTCGACAGAACTGAAATTGGTCTATAATTAGTAATATCATGTTTACAACCTTTTTTGTAGATTGGTATAACTTGGGCTATTTTTAAGCCATCGGGAAATACTCCTGCTGTTAGACATTTATTAAAGATAATAGCTAAAGGTTTTGCTAACGAATACCTTGCCTGTTTTATTACAAAAGAATTCAAACCGTCGAAACCAGGAGCCTTGCCAGAAGGAATTTTGTTAATATTGTCCACAATCTCCTCTTGGGTAATAGGTGACAAGAAGAATGAATCCGAACATCGAGTATTTAAAAATGAATGAAAAGAGGTGTTACATAATGGTAGTCCACTAGAAAGACTGCTGCCAATATTAACAAAATAGTTGTTAAATGAATCAGCAATTTCGGTGTCGTTCGTAATGTTGATGCCATCATGGTTAAAATAGGAGCTACTATTTTGTTTACGCTTATTTAAAAGAGAATTAATTACATTCCACGTACCTTTTATATTATTTTTTACTTCATTGAATTTTTTATATAGATAATTCTTTTTGGATAATTTAATCAGAGAGTTAAGTTTATTTTTAAAGCTAGTATAAGTAGATTTATTTCGCGGAGTAGGGTTTTTCAAATACTTTTTGTACAAGTGATTCTTACGCCTTATCGAGTTATAAATACCATTAGTTAACCATGGGGATTTGAGTTTATCATAGCGACATTTTACCTCGTGCAGAGGAAAGTTTTTATTATAAAGTTGTTTGATATGTAATAAAAACGTGTCATACATACTGTGGATATCGTTTATAGAAGTTATACAATCCCACTCAGTATCATTCAAGTCATGAATAAAATTATCAACATTACTGTGGTTAAAGTCACGCTTTTTACATTTACTATCCGGTCGGACTTTTTCAGTAAGGTTTTCAATAATTACAAATATGGGAAGATGGTCACTAATATCAGTGGACAAAATACCAGCAGGTTGGTCTTGATAAACATTGGTAAAAATATTATCAATAAGTGTTGCACTATCATCAGTAATCCTGGTTGGTTTGTCTATGGTGGGAAAAAATGAATGAGATAAAAGGGTATTCATGAATGTTTGTACGCTATTATCAGTATCATACTCCAGTAAGTTTATATTAAAATCGCCCAAAATGTAACACTTTTTGTTCTCGCTGTCTATATGTGACAGAACTGTATCAGTACATTCAATAAAGTCAGTACATGATATGCAGGGTGGCTTATAAACAATACCAATGATAATATTTGCCTTACCGGTATTAACAAGTTCAATAAAGCATGATTCAATATCAGGGTTATCAAAACATAGGTCAGTACGGTTTATATAAACTAAATCCTGTTTTATATAAAGTGCAACACCACCACCTCTTTTGTTTTGTCTACAAGTACCTTCAATAACATAGTTTGGTATTTGTATCAAAGGGTCTTGTATATCCGTTAACCAGGTTTCCGATATTCCAATAACTGTAAAACTATTTTGTAAAAGATTCAGGTATTGAATAATGCTTGATATATTTCTAGGTAGACTACGAGCATTTAAGTGCAGCAGCTTCGTACCAATGTAACTTTTAAAATTATCCAAAAATTCATCCTGATCATAGTAATTACAGTTATTGTCAGGAATATGAAAATTTAAGTCTGGGTCGATATTAGAGTTCATACTAACTGTAAGTAATATGTTAAGTAATAATAAATATTAACTCACCGATGTTTAGAAGATCCTTCACAACTAGTTGAGTATAGACCAGAATACATCCAAAGTGGTTTGTCTCACACCAGTGCATACATACAAACACATACATACATAGACAGGGCAATTGACAAAATTGCATTTTATAAATAACTACAAATTAAGTGGAGCGTGGGTTAAGACATCTCAGGCATCTCCCCCAGTACGGTAGGATTTGAAAGGGCCATCGCGTATCTTGTACCGGATCATTGCTGGAACAGACCACGGGATATATGCGAAATGGACCCTCTCCTGGTTCTGAATGCGCCGTAGATGTGATTCGCGCAGTTCCTTGCGCTGTCCTCTGACTTTGGGTGTTACATCATCTGTGATGAATATGTTGTGGTCCTTGAATTTGTTGTTCTTGAGGTGCTTTGCTGCATTTTTCAAGATGTACTGCCGATCGCTGTAGCGAAGAAGACGACAGTGGATTGGTCTTGGTCTCGGGGAAGTGAGTGCGGCAGCTGGGCCAACCCCAGGTGGTGAACCCGTGCGGTGTGCCCGGTCGATCTCAATGTCCTCGCCGTTCTGGAGCTTCATATGGTTAGTGAGGAACTCATGGATAAAATCCTCACAAGATTGAGACCCAACCTCACTTCGTTCCGGAACACCTTGAAGCACGATATTGTTGCGACGGCTGCGATTGTGCATGTCATCAATTTGGTCTTCAATGTTCCTAATTATCCTGAGGTTGTATTGTGTTTTCTCATTGAGCTGTGTCTTAATGGCGTCGGACTTGTCTTGTACGAAAGTTACAGATTCCTTCAAGTCGACAATGTCTTTGGTATTTGAAGACACCTGCTGATGGACTTCTTTAAATCGGACTTCTAAGGAGGTCAGTCGCGATTCAATGTTGTGAATGGACTTCAAGATTTTGTCGAGCTTGTCTTCAATGACTGATAGGTTTCACGGGTGTGGCTCGGACAAGCAGGTCAGCGTGGCAATTACAATCGTAAGTGATGTTTTCTTGTTAATTCATCATTGTTATTTATGTAGATGATTGAAGGAAGATTGTTTGATTTAACTTTGCCCACTTAAAATATTTCAGTGTGATTGTTTTTGTAGTATCGAATTGATTAGTTTATTTATATAGATGGTCCCTATGTCACGTTATGAAGCTACTTGAGCTGATATGTGGGGCAGTAATCGGACCCTAGTCGAGTGATTGGACCTTGAAGGTTGGATGCCGTATAGCGGATGCCTGCCCACCGGCTAGTTACTGGACCTTGGAGGCTTGGATGCCGTATATAGCGGATGCCTGCCCACCGAGTAGTTACTGGACCTTAGAGGGTTGGATGCCATATAGCGGATGCCTGCCCACCGAGTACTTACGGGATTGGGGGTTGGATGCCGTATATCGGATGCCTGCATACCGAGTAGACTTCACCTACCGTAACCAGTATCTCGGACGCCGTGCCTAATATCACCGAATGTTTTTTCATCCTCGGCTTGTGCGACGGGCGTCGCATCCCAGCTAACCAGCACAACTAGCGAAATTCCATATTGTATTAAATGTTATTGTATTGTAGATGTGTTTTTAGTCTCTGCACTTGTAATTTAGATGTACTGAATTTACAGTTTGTTCTTGATGCATGGCGATGCTGTGCAAACCAAAGCATTATTTAGCCTGCGTTCACAGTGAACTGAAATGGCCATCAGTGTAGTATATTTGGAATTATGAAATTGCGTTATAATTGAATTGCCTCGAAATATATTGTTGATACGCTTTCAGGTTTTTAAAATAACTTGAGATAATTCCGGACTGTAAAAAGACCAAAAATGATGTAACCATAATCAAGTTAATACATGTATAATTCATAAATATTTTAAACGATATAAGTTGTATCATGGAGTTATTGCGAGACCCCGGAAGTTGTGAAAGGGATTTGATGAGGTAATACAGGTGTATATCCATTAGTTGTTTAATGTAAAAATCTGATTCTAAGTTTTGCGGTGTCGCATATTTTATCGAAAAAATATGTGACATGGGATGTCAAAACAGGCGGAATTGTTGAAGATGTGATTGAGTATATTGAAAATGATTTAATTGACGAATAATGCTATAGATATGATAGGAGCCCTGATGTATTGAATCCCAAGATGGGATTTGCTGAAATTGATCATTGGTAGATTTGTTTTGTTTTTATAACTGTCGTGGTTCCGAACAGATGATCCAAAGAGCGTTTGAAGCTATAATCCCAAGGTGGGGATTAGTGGAATGGTGACTAAATATATTGGCCTTTTTCTTGTTCATAATAAACTGTTTTCAATTGTGTATTTTAGTAAAAAATGTCATAGATAGATTTATACCAGACAGATTTATATTTAAGATCGAAATTTTAGGCCATCTTAACTTATCACATTACATCCGAAGAGCCAAGAGGGTTACAATTTTGATTTGGGATTTGATGAGGTAATACAGGTGTATTTCATTTAGTTGTTTAATGTAAAACAATCTGATTCTAAGTTTACGGTGTCGCATATTTTATCGAAACAATATATGACATGGTATGTCAAAACGGGCGGAATTGCTGAAGATGTGATTGAGTATTTGAAAATGATTTAATTGACGAATAATGCTTTTAATATGATAGGAGCCCTGATGTATTGATGGGATTTGCTGAAATTAAAGATTGGTAGATTTGTTTTCTTCCTAACTTTCGTGGTTCCGGACAGATAATCCGAAGAGTGTTTGGAGCTAATATCCCAAGGTGGGATTAGTGGAATGGTGACTAAATATATTGGCATTTTTCCTGTTGTGCAATTTTGTTTTTTAGTAAGAATTTTACTATACAAATTTATACCCGGACAGATAATCCGAAGAGCTAAGAGGGCTACAATCCCGAGTAAGGATTTGCTGAGATAATGCATGTGTATATCAATTAGTTGTTTAATGTGAGTTGTCTGATTTCATGTTTTACCTTTTGATTGATATTTTATAGCTTCAATTATAATTTGATGAATTGAGTACTCCTTTAATTTTATATATTTTTGTGAATCAAGTAATTGTGTATACCGAACGTAATCACTTAAATATTTCTGCATTCATTATACATTTGTAATTATAAAGTCACAGTTCGATACTCGTCTGAAACATGGCCACACTCCCATGCTTTAATAAATTCTGATACAAAACTGAATTGTGTTTGTTGTATTCATTGAGGTTGTCTCAATAGAATAAAACTGTTTTTCATGCGGATGAGCGCAGCGAAGGAGCATGAAAAATATATTTCCGCTGCATATCTGTAGGAAAGCCTGTATAATCTAAATGTTGGGACTTCGATGCTAATTCATACCATGGGAATGAAATATCGCAGAGCCTGGTGGGTGCTCTCGCATCGTATATGGCCAGTCAGAATGCAGCGTAGTTTTTATCATGATGTACGCAGCGACGTCTTGAGCGGTTTGACGGCTCACAGCCGCAAAAATGCGAGGTTTTGTGCGCACGAAGGAGTGCCCCGCAGTATAGTAATATTCCTTTTGGCAGTAGTGTTGGGCCAACATAGTGACTCTGACTGTTTCGGGATATAAAAAAAAAAAAAAAAAAAAAATAGATTCATAGTGTCTATTTTAAAATGAGATAATTCAAGTGAATTATAATGCATACTCGTACCTGTTGTTATATTACTTTGCTTTATGCTCCTGTTTTGCATGTGATGTTTGTTTTCGATAGTCCGAGCGCCACATGTTCTGGTTGGGCGCCTTTGCTCTGCTCTGGTATGGGGCAGGGGTTCTGACATGTCATTTGCTTTTGAGTTTAGTATAGCAACGCAGGTTTGGTCGGGGTGTTACATCGTTTTAACCTTCGAGGTCAGTACACTTTTAATGAGGCATTTATGTGCTTTTTGCGCGGCATTATTTTTGTGAGCCTGCTTTCGGATTAGACGACATTTTGAGTGTTCCTAATTGTTTTAGGTAACTAAAAAAGAACCACACATTTTGAAGATAGGTAACTAAATCACATAGATATCTTGTCGCCAAGCCGGCACAGTATTCTGCACAACTCTGTTGATTAAAACTTGAAAAGTCTCTCTAAACAATAAGACGATACTAGTATTTTTTAGCCCTTTTGTTGCAAGCAATCGTCGTTAAAAAAAAACAAAAAAAAAAAAAAAAAACAACAACAACCGTATTGAAATTGAAGCTTTTGGTATTATTAGAGTCCAAGAACACTGCCGGTTATGTCAGCATGTCTTCACTGGCTATAAGTGCCTCCTTCGTCGGTGGCAGATGCGTTTCAATCATAAATGTAAAATTGAACCCATGTGTAAAATATGTTTGTATATAATAATGCTATTTAAGCAGAAACTTATTTCAAGCCTTGCTTATAGGGGTTTAACATGGGAGAATACAACCAAGGGGCAGGTTTGTTTCAGGTCATCCATGTTCAAGGAAACCCCCCCAAATTTAAGATTTTTGTTGCTTACAATAATCATATCTACGTTAAAATGTATTTTGGGGATTTCCTCGAACTTGTTCAAGTCTTCCATGTTTGGAAACCCTTTAACTACTTTTTAGCCCAATTGATGATATCTGGAGACAGTGTAATGTGCGCACATTTATAGGGTCACGAAGTTGTCATTTTGGGATAATTACTGTGTTCTCATAATTATTCAGTCACTTATAAGTTATATGCTTTAGCAAATGTTGTTGAGGTGGGGATGTTTGGGTAGAATCACCAAAATGAACTTCAAAAAAAAAAAAAAATTAAAATAAAATATATAGGCCTACCCAAATATGGGAATAAACATATTACACAGCAGGGATTAACGATTTATGCAAATTTAACATTTTTCCACCAAATATATTTCGGTATACTTTTAGTATGGTTTTAAGAGAACATTTCTCAAATGCATAGCAGTAAAAAAAACAAAAAAAACAATTCTGTTGCAATTAGTGGTGGGTTGAGCCACTAATTTGGTTAGATTGACTGGACTACAAGTGCTCCATATTTCTGGTCAGACCTCCAGACTCCAAGCATATAGTCCGAGTACGGCAACAAGTCCAACTACACTCTAACTAGCACGGGTTCAAACAACTGTAATTGTTTTGCACCCTTAAGATCCTTCTCTGGGAAAAGGTTTTTCAACCTCGCACTATGCTAAGCGCGAAGTGTTTTGTTCTCGGTACCATCTGGAATTCTCCTTTTCGGTTTGGCGGCTGTAGAGTCAGTTACGGCTTGTAGATGTTGGTAGCGTTATTGGTTTTCAAAATATCAGTTGGTTGATCGCGCCCTATTAGCACGGCGTATCAGATTTAATCATGATTGTCCATAGTATCTGTATCTGTTGGCTACTGTGCAATCTCCATTAGGTGGATATCCAGCACAGGGCGCTGACGCGGAGCAATACGGCAAGCATTTTTAGTGAAGAGCTCCCCCGGTCAGTTTGAGCAAATTGCTGGAACTTAGCTGATGTTTCAGGTTTTCGAATGTGGGTCATTGCCTTTTTAATACCGGGAGAGAATTACATTGTGCTGTCGTTCGTGGGAAGAAGGAAAACTTGTAGCAGTCGTTCTGAGTGGGAAGTTTTCTAAATGAAGTGGCTGATGTTTGTCTGATTGTGGAACGTTGTCTAGCTTCCTTGTCGATTGTAAATTTGTGGATGTCTATGGCTGCTAGATGGTTAGCTGCTTTGTAGAGAAGTATTATCCGAGCTCTCAACCTTCTTTCTTCCAACAAATCCCATTCTAGGTTCTTTTTCATAGATGTTACACTACTTCCCCATTTGTTGTCACTCGATTCTGCACAGCTTCAATTCGATCAATGAGTGTTTGGTGATGTGAGTCCCAGATTGTACTGCAATATTCCAATTGTGGGCGAACCAGTGTTTTATAAGCAATTGACTTCACCTTTTTGCTGCACTGATTGAAATTTCTACGTAGCAGACCAAGTGTCTTATTGGCTTTGGTTGCAGTCCTGGTGATATGTTGGTTCCAATTGAGTTTGTTATTTAAATAAATGCTAAGGTAGGCGTGGTTGTCAGTTGACTGTAATGGTTACCCTCCCATGTTGTATTTGTGAACGACAGCAGTCTTTAAGTTTATGGGTGATGTCCATAGAGAAGCACTTTTTGGGGTTGAACCTCATGAGCCACTGATTTTGCCAGGAACACAGAGGGTTAATGTCTTCTTGCAGGATGTTGTTATCTGCAGGTATGCTGATCATCCTGTACATGATACAGTCATGTAGTATGAACATCACGGTAGAATGAACTTTCTTAGGCAGATCATTAAGGTAGACGACGAACAGGGCCGGACCCAAGACGGTTCAGATCTATAATGAATTGGCAGCATTCGTGTTTTAGGATGGGCCTAAACAAACAAAAGGGGCCTTGATATTCAAACAAAACGGGGAGTGGACCCTCAAATGAGTTGTAGCGCCTTGAGCAGCGTGTGAACTTAGGCGGACGGCAGCCTCGCGGTGCTCGCTGGCTTATGAGTGCAGTCTTTTGAACGCATTTACGCGTGGAAATGACGCGCATTGTTGTTTAGCATCAGGTATGATGAAATGGTACAGCTATGATAAAATGATACAGCTAGTACCCTCTTTATCACAATAGAACAGCCCAAAAGGCAAGCCCTCATGCTGGACGGCCTGTTGAGTCTGTTTTTGTAGGGGAACAATGATCTCATGAATATTCATATAATGCACAAAACCAAAATAATATGTGATTGGACAGCGCCCTCTTGTGTTTTAAATTGGACAATAGATTTCCGGTTTTAGGCAATCTGAACAGCCGTGTTTGGTGGCACGTATAATGCAAGAAGGTGCGACCGACTGTCGGTCGAGTTGTACTAAAATGCACAATTTTACGCTAGACTAGCGCGGTTAAGATCGGAGGACGGGCCTCCGCATAAGAGAGAACAGTGGATGGGCCCTGTGTGTTCAATTGTAATCTAACATGGTTAAGATAATAGGTTTTGCAGCGGACGGGCCCTGCGTTTTGGATTTTAATCTAGTGTAGTTAAGATCAGAGGATGAGAGATAGTTATAAGTTACGCAGCAGACGCGCCCTGTGTGCTGAATTTAAATCTTACATATTGTTAAGATCAGACGATAAGAGAGAATATAAGTTATGCAGTGGTCAGGTTCTGTGTGTTGAACTTAAATCTAGTAATGGTTAAGATCAAAGCATAAGAGAGAATAGAAGTAACGCAGTGAATGGGCCATGCGTGTCGGAATGTAAATCTAACATTGTTAAGATTACAGAATAAGAGGTAAAAGAAGTTGCGCAGTGGATGGGCCCTCTGTGTTAAATTTAAATCTAACAATGTTAAGATCATAGGTCAAGATAGAATATAAGTTCCGCAGTGCACGGGCCCGGTGTGTTGAATTTAAATATAACAATGTTAAGATCATAGGATAAGAGAGAATATAAATTCTGCAGTGGGTAGGCCCTGCATCTTGAATTTAAAACTAACATTGTTAAGATCAGAGGATATGAGAGAACAGCAGTTACGCAGGGGACGGGCCCCGCGTGATGAATGTTTATCTTACATGGATATCATCAGAGGATATAGACTGGTTTGATTTTGAGAAAATATGACTGCATGAGGCATTTTTGAGGAAAAGCAAACAAATAGGTGATTCTGAACGGTAATTTTGTGCTGAATCTGAATATCTTGTTTGTGTTTCTTAAAATTGCCTAATTAGGTCAGTAATTAAGGTCAAAGGTCAGTAAGTGCAAATTTCATTTTTTCACAAGAAATGGTTTATTTTCCCTTTTGTATGCAATGGTGTAAATAATTGTGCAATTTCTCTTATAATAAATCACGCACAGCATATCAAAATATCTAAAATAATAGAAATTGTTAAAGAATTATTCACTTCTTTTGCAAATATCTCCGTAACCATTGGACTTTCTCTTTTTCTCCACGGGATGAGTTTGTACCTGCTTTTCACACCTAAATGCACTTTTGATCAGTGTTATCTGGCTGATTTATATTGTTGTGGGTATTGAAGGACAGGAATATGATATTTGGTTTCATACATTATTATAATTAGGACGGTAATTAGAGCCAAGGGTCAATTAGTGCAGAATACCCAATTTTAAGGGAATTCCTTTTATGTCCATTTTTGGTTTGGAGAGAGGGATGACACTATCCCATTCAGTGACACTTTTACTCTGTGACCTGTGTGGCTTAAAAAATATAGGTGGGCGGACATAAGAGATTGAGTGACTATGATAGGTGGAATAATAAAACACTCTAAAAAAAGATTGGTTGAAAATAACCAATATATTTGTCGATTTCAACCAATCCAGTTGGTAGATATGTGGATAACCAAAATATTGGTTAAAATAACCAATCTGATATTGGTTACCTATTTAACCAATCCATATTGGTTATAACACTAACCAATGCAATGTTGGTTAATTTAACCAATCCACAATGGTAGGACTCCAACCAATTTGTATTGGTTACCACGTAACCAATCCATATTGATTATAGCACTAACCAATACATAATGGTAGGGCTGCAACCAATTCATATTGGTTAACACTTAACCAATTGCATTGCTTATAACAAATGCCAAAATACAATATTGGTTAATTCAACCAATTTATTATGGTTAGGCTACAACCAATATGTATTGGTTCCTACGTGGACAAATTACGTAATGAAATAGTACCAATGGAATTAATTTATTACACATCGCAATTACGCATACATACAATAATAACCTAGATATTACCTACATAGCACTTACTACAAACTTAGCTATTGCCGTTGTTAGTTTTATAGTTCGCTTTTTTGTCCACGACTAAGTCACAGCTAGTTTTTTATGAACAATGTCAAAATTTGAATACGAATGAAATTTAATGTGAATTGTTCACTATGTTTGCACAAAAATCTATATTCAATCATGGAATCGTTTGAATAATTACATAAAACAAATGCATTTTGGTATAAATACTACAATTTAACATCGACTATTGTCAAAACAAATTTCCTCACTTCTGATTGGTCAGTTGCTGTAGGTACATTTCCTACAAGCTCAACCAATATGACTTGTTGAAGGACAACCAATATATTGGTTATGATTAACCAATAGATTGGTTGATACCTTAGTTGCAAGCTCAACCAATATAACTGGTTGAAGGACAACCAATATATTGGTTTAAATGACCAATAGATTGGTTGATACCTTCAACCAATATGACTGGTTGACGGACAACCAATATATTGGTTATAAATGACCAATAGATTGGTTGATACCTTCAACCAATATGACTGGTTGACGGACAACCAATATATTGGTTATAAATGACCAATAGATTGGTTGATACCTTCAACCGATATGACTGTTTGACGGACATCCAACGCATTGGTTAGGCTTTAACCAACACATTGGTTAAAAACAACCAATATTGGGTCAACCAATTAGATTGGTTGGTCTTTTAACCAAACTGTTTTTAGAGTGAATGTCATTGGTGGTGCGAGCATGCAGAGGATTATGTTCGCAAATCCTCTTGCTAGCAATATAACATACTTTCGTACCTTGCTGTTTGGGCACTCTTCAGTTGCAAATAGGTGATTCAAAAAAGAATCGAGGCTAACTCGCGGAAAAGTTGTGGCTAAGATTGGGTATAGTCCAATCATGTAAGTTTGGTTTGAGCCATATGGTTTTTTTAGTCGGTTTCAAATTGTTCGTCCAGTATAGGGAGAGCAATATGTTGAGGGTTTCGTCTGGTTCAATTTGTTGTTCGAAAAAGCCAGAGTCTGCTGGGAGTGGTTCGAGCTTTTGATTTTGCTGTGGTAGTTTAGCTCTTATTAGTTTCTCCCGAATGTTTTGGGCTTTTTTGAAGGCAATGAATGGAGGTTTCGGAAATAGTTCCGAAAGTATTTGATTGCCTTGGATTAAGTTCCAGTGTTTGTTTAAGTTCCATTATTGTTTAATTTTCTGGAGAAAGAACTTATTTCCGAATTGGAAACAGTTGCGGCCAAGAATGAGTTTTAGAAGTTTTGGGGTGTAAAGTCGAAGGTGGTTTTGTGATCGGATGGTTATGGTTTGTGTTTTCGAGGGCATTGCAAACGCATTTGATTGCTTCCGTCTACCGGACCTTTGTGTACATAGAAACAAAATCGATACTTGTAATTAAGACATCTTGTGGAAATTGTCTTTCTTCCAGTTTGCGCAAAATGTCTGCTGTGTGGCGGACATATGTGGGCTGTGCGGTTATTATGGGAAGACGAAAATAGTCTATGTATTCTGAAATGTTGGCCGTAGGGCTGGTACATCCACTTATAATTGGTTGTCCAACAAAATGTTCTCCCGGTGGCAGAGTTTTGTGTATTTTGGGGAGAAAATACATGGTTGGACATGTTTGACAGTTTTGTGGAAGTAGGTCGAGTATCGTTGTCGATGTGTTTGTTGTTTCTCATTTCAATTAGTGTGTTGTGAACCATCATAATAGTTTGTGGGGTAATGTCTTGGTCCAGTTGGGTATAATGATGGGACTCAAGGTGGTGGTAACCCACTTGTAGATAGTCTGAGTGGTTCATAATGCAGATGCCTCTGCCTTTGTCATGTGGTTTGACTACGATGTCAGGATTGTTTTTAAGTTTGTTTATGGCCGATGTTCTTGTGCATGTGGTCATGTTTTCTTCCAATTCCTTAGCCTGATATGGGCCAGTTCGAATCTTTTGGCTTCCAAATATTCTTCTAGTGTTGCACTAGGGGATGATTTTGGTTGCCAGTTTGATGGTGGTTTGAAAGGATGGTTTTTGGAGCGTTTGTTACGCATTAAGAATGCAATTATTAGTCTTCGATTGAAGGTATTTATGTCACTTACAAGTAAAATGCGGTTTGGTTTAGCAGGAGTGGGTACGAAGTTTAAACCTTTTCCTAAAGCAATTATTACAGTTTGCGATAGTGTTGCTTTGGATAGGTTCGTTATGAAAGATTGACTTTGTTCTGCTAGTGAGCGCAAATGATTGGAGTTGGCTCGTTTAGTTTTCGATTTGCATTTGTTAGAGAAATGGTTAGATTTCGATTGACTTAGAGATCTCTTGGCTTCTTTGTTGAGTTTTCTTCTTGCCATGGTAGTTGAAAGATTTGTAGTTTGAATATAACGGATAACCCTGGGTTATATTCAAGTTTATTTATTATAATTATTATATTATAGTGGCAAGATGACGGATTTATCTCTTTTGAGAAGGTGTGGTGGTCCTGAAAAGGACCGTTTGGTTTTGTGGTTAGAGATCGACTAGTGTTGTCGGTTTTCTTTGATGCCTATTGTTGGTTGATAGGGTCTTGTGAAGAAGCTCAGGGGTTGTTTAGCAGTGGGATGATCTTGACCCTGGAAGTCTTGAGCAAGCTTTTCTTGGGCTGAGCGCCTGGCGTTGGTCAGCTGGGCCGCAGTGATGGGTATAGTTGATAGTATTTTTCCAGCGTAATTCTTGTGAAGAGCAGCGATGTTCTTTTCTGGAGATTGCTTCAGCGATTATGGAATGACCCCTGGAATTTTAAAGATCGGTGTGGACGTGGTGGCCGTATGTTTACCTTGACATAGGGTGGTGGTGTGCTAGTCTCGATTGACCGGGAAAGGAGTCGTATTTGGCGGGTGATGTGTTCCTTGACAGATGTCAAAATGTTGACGTTGACTGCAAGGAGTTTCACCAGTTTGAAGTTTTCCTCGGATAATTTGTGTGAGACCGTGGTTGGTGTGGTTCTTGATGTGGACGGGCCAAAGTCTAGTTCACAGGATAGAAGAAGTGACTCATCGTCGCTTGGAATGCTGTTTGGGGACCGTTGACCGCACGGGATGCTGGATGAAATAGAGCTAGATGAAGATGGTGGAGGCTGGCTGGACTTGCTCTTCTTGTGTGAGTTGGACTTGCTAAACTTGATGCAACTGTGCAACCGGTTTATTAATCTGTTGGTGCGCCCACTATTTGATAGGAACTTCACAGAAGTTGCCGATACAACCAAATTTGTAGGGGGGGGGGGGGGTCATAAATCTACCTGTTACATGTTCATTATGTATGTCTATCCATATCCACATAGGCCTACTATCATTATACAGTATACTGCTGGGCTTTGTTTTGTATTACTAGTGCATTTATTACTACATTTTCATTGCCGGTCTCGGCACCGAGACCCGAGACCAGACATCCGAGACCAAGACCGAGTCATTAAGATTCGAAACCAAGACCGGCTAGCCGAGACCGAGACCAGGCCCCGAGACCGGTCTCGAGGCCGAGACCGGTCTCAAGTACTACATCACTGCTTCAGACAGTGGGTAGGGATTCCCACCCTGTAGATTTAACAAAAGCATGTGAGGTATTGTATATAGGGGCCTACTACAGCACCAGCATTTTGTAGGGATGCACACAAATGAAATTTCCTAATAATTTGTATTCTGCACTAATTGACATTTGGCTCTAATTACCGTCCTAATTATAATAATTTATGAAACCAAATACCATATTCCTGTCCCTCGGTACCCAAAATAATGTAAATCAGCCAGAGAACACCGATCAAACGTGCATAGGTTTGAAAAAAAGGCCGGTAGAAACTCATCCCGTGGTGAAAAAGAGAAAGTCCAATGGTTAAGGAGATATTGTCAAAAGAAGTGAATAATTCTTTAACAATTTCCATTCATTTCGATATTTTGACATGCTGTGTATGATTTATTAAAAAAGGAATTGCAAAATTATCAACATCATAGTATTTAGGAGGTAAAATAAACCATTTCTTGTGAAAAACTGAAATTTGCACTTAATGACCTTTGACCTTAATTACTGACCTAATTAGGCAATTTTGAGAAACACAAACAATATATTCATATTCAGCACAAAATTATCTTTCAGAATCACCTATTTGTTTGCTTTTCCTCAAAAATGCCTTATGCAACTTAAATAGACACATTTCTGGATTTGTTGCCTAGACTAATAAGAGAACATAGAAGTGACGCAGTGGACAGGCCCTGTGTGCTGAATTTTTAATCTAACATGCTTATTAAACGTTTACATAGCCCGCAATGCATTATTATACAGCTGGTTCTCTATAATAATGCATTGCGGGCTATGTACACGTTTGGTGTTATGACAAACGATGATCCCACGTTGCGGATACAGTGCAGCCTTGTATTCAAGGCTAGGCTTAGCCTGGTACAGCCACGCTGTATTCTTACCGTGACGTCATCTTTTGTGGGCGGGGCACGGCGCATCTTGCTTTTCATTTTAGGGTCACGATTAATGAGCAAACCTAAACAAATAAGAAGTTTTTGCAGTTGTTAAGTATTCAGCGTTATTAAAGCGTATATTTCGCCATATTAAAGTTTTTAATTTCAGTTACCCTTTAAATTTGAATGTATCTGATTAAGATCAGAGGACGGGCTTCTGCATTTGAGACATAAGGAGTTCCGCCGTGGAAGGGCCCTGCGTTTTCAATTTGAATTTAACTGATTAAGATCAGAGGTCGGGCCTCTGCATTTGAAGTTCCGCAGTGGATTAGGCCCTGCGTCTTAAAGGTGGTATACACTATTGGTAAATGCTTGAATTATCATGAATGGGCGAATTTGGAAGGTTGTATTTTATAGTAAATATCTTTAAACTGGCCTGTCCGAAGTTTTACAGTCATAAATGCCGAGAAAAGCCCGAAAAACAGCGTTTGTTTTCAACCGGCGTCGAGCTGTTATTCTTATGTTATTTGTGTTTTTTCGCGATCAATTTGCTGGATGCCTAGATCTTTATTTACTTTCAGATGAGTAAGATATTTCTTAACAATTCGGTAGTAAATGTTGTGTTTTTCTCTCTCCATATCTGCAAATGGTGTATCCTACATTTACATTTTAATGTAGCTGATTAAATCAGAGGACGGGCCTCTGCATGAGAGACAAAAGTAGTTCCGCAGTGAATAGGCGCTGCGTGTTAAATTCGTATGTATCGGATTAAGATCAGAGGACGGGCCTCTACATGAGGGACAAAAGAAGTTCCGCAATAGATAGGCCACGCGTGTTAAATTTGAATGTAACTAATTAATTATTCTGAAATTATTCTCATGTAGGGACATGAGAGACAAAATGAGTCTCGCAGTGGATATGCCCTGCGTGTTAAATTTTGAATTTAACTGAATAAGATCAGAGGACTGGCCTCTGCATTTGAGACAAATAGAAGTACCGCAGTGGATAGGCACTGCGTGTTAAATTTTGAATTTAACTGATATGATCAGAGGACGGGCCTCCGTATTTGAGACAAATGGAAGTTCCGCAGTGGATAGGCCCTGCGTGTTAAATTTGAATTTAACTGATTAACCCTAACCCCCTAGGCCTTACTCTGGGCCGGCTAAAGAACTGAGTACTACAGAATATTACTTAGTATTTTGTAGCTCTGTTCCTTTCTCTACAGTCTCTCCGTGACTGATGATTGGGTGTGTACTGTCAAATTACAGATACTGCCAACCACAAAATACCAATAGTGGTAATACAGGTCAGTAATTCTTACCTGGCAAAAAATGCAGTAGTCCAGCCTTGACCCATTGCCGTGTCCCAAGTGACAATCTTTGCTGTAGAGGTTCGAACACTCCACGCAGTATACATGGGCCATGAACACTCAGCAAGCAGAGGGACCCAATGCTTAGTACTACGAGTGCAATTAGGGGTGCACATGTACCAAATACTAAAAATTACTATAGGCATTGTACACAGGTAGGTGAGAGTTCTGCATACTACTTTTTACTGCTAGTCAAAGCAGCATTAGGTAGGGTTAGCGTTAAGATCAGAGGACTGGCCTCCGCATTTTAGGCAAATAGAAGTTCCGCAGTGGATAGGCCCTGCGTGTTAAATTTGAATGTATCTGATTAAGATCACAGTATTAACTAAATGAACAGCGTTAAAGGTAGGGGGCGGTCTTGTAGGTTCATTCAGGATGCATTTCCCAGTTCCGCGCTATTTTTCTTTCCGTGCTCGTTTGGCGTCTGCAAGTCTATCGAGATGTTCCCGAAAGCGAGGGCGGAGTTCTAAGCGAGGAGTGACGACACGAGACCCCATAATAATATACCCGTCATTGACGCTCCTTGGCACCGCGGAGCATGGAAAATGTACATGTACGTTTAAGATATCTTGAAGGTCGCAATTGCGCCGGATGGTTCGAACTGTCGCTCATTAGGTAGTATTCCGCGCCCTAATAACTCTCGGCTTTTGATGCCTCGGTATGTAGGGCTATCCGCCCTCTGCCCACCTACAGTGTCAAACTGCAACGCGCTACTCGCAAATGTCGGATATTCTAACTCTGGTGCTGGTCCTTCAGAACCTGCCTCCGCCGATCTGGTTAGCATCGATATTCTGAATGGCTACGCGCGCCCCCGTCTACAAGGGGCGACTTTCAAATACAAGTTGGTTTTCATTGCACGCATTTCCACCGCGTCTGTCGAATAATACGCTATAGCATTTACGGCAAACGCCATCAGATAGGCGTATAGTTCCCGGCTTTACCGGTTGGATGGCGGCGTCGCGTTGTGCGTGTGGCGTCGTGCGTGTGGCGTCGTGCGAGTGGTGTTGTGCGGACGGCGTCATGTAGGCGGCGTCGTGCGTGTGACGCGTTACGATGCGGTACGGGCGACGCGGTACGGGTGAGGTACGGGTGAGGTATGGGTGAGGTATGGGTGGTATTTGGGGCGAGATACTGTGGGAATGGGTGAGGCTTCGTGGTCCCGGTTCGGAGCGAAGAATCTCCCCATATCTAAAACTCTAGTATAGATTCTGGGGCCCGAACAAAGCAGCAGTGCAAATAGAGTACTATTTGCACTGCGGCGCGTGAGGGCGCAAGATAAGATACTGTCAGTGTTAAGTCTGGTTGAGGCAAGGATGAACGGTGAGGTGATGCCGGTACGGTAGGTACAAGTAAAACATTATGTGTACTTCTATAAATCTGGGCCTAGGCTCGAGTGGACAGCAGCTGTTACTTACACTTTTTTTTGTTCTCCCCCTCTTTCACCACCCTACACTGTAAAAAAATCAAATCTGTTAATTAACAGTACATTCTATTGTCAATTGGCATTACAGAAGTTACTGTTTTTTAACAGTACATTCTGCTGTTGTTTTTATCTCTGTTTATTAACAGAGATTCTACTGTAGTGGGTACTGTACACCTACAGTGATTCCCCTGTTTGCAACAGTGTTTAACCCGTTGTTGTTTTGTTAATATAACAGCAAGTTTTATCCAAAAACAAACGCTCCTGTTGAAGCACAATTTTCTGTTACGCGTATTGCGGCAATTTACATCGATGAATGAAGTGGGAATGGGAACCAGACCTATTATAAGTAACTAGTTATTACACAATACTACATGTATTACGTATACAGATATATAGTACAAAAGTACTAAACACTTTAACCACGGTCGTGAGTTACTTTTATATTCAGCTTTTCCCGCAATGATGAAGTCACGCTTTCAAATGAATAATTTCAATATTTCAATGCGGAGGGAGATGGGATGCAATTCTTCAGCTTTATTTGATAAAAATCAAAATTGTATCAGTGAATTGCTTTAATAATTACACAAAGTGGTCAAAAAAGTGTGTTTTGTGGTATAACAACACAGTTTAACATGACTTTTGTGAACACTAATTTCCTCACTTCTGATTGGTCAGTTGCTGCGTAATGAGATTCGTGTAGGAGAACAGTAGATTCTCTGTAAATAAATACTTCGTTGTCGTTGCTGTATATTTACAGCAAAATGTGTTGTTATAAAACAGTAATGTTGATGTGTCTTAACATAACGGAAGAAAATGCTTGTTCTAAAGATGATGTTTCTTGTTCCAGTACAAAACTTTAATTTAACAGCGAACTTTCTGTAACCAAACTGAGAAATTCAGAAAAATGTACATAGACAGTACTAGTTTTGTTTATATGCAAAGAAATCTCAAACAGTAATATCTACTGTTATATATTGACATTTTCAACAGAAAAACAACTGTGAAGTTTCACAATTGTCAACAGTGTACCACCTTTCCTCTCCACGTTGGTTTGTTCGGGCTCCGGTTTCTTCTCTCGAATCTCCCCATATCTAAAACTCTAGTATAGATTCTGGGGCCCGAACAAAGCAGCAGTGCAAATAGAGTACTAATTTGACAGGTCCCGTGTGGATCGTTGGGGATTCCCTCATTCGCTGGGTAGCGCAGCCTTTGGATCCCAATATCACTGTGTTGTGGCAAGGCAAAACGGGTGCCGGGCTAAACGATCTTCCTGAATTACTACACAGTATGCAAGGGCCCCTTCCTTCCGTTATCATTGTACATTTGGGTTCAAATGACCTGGGCAATATTGATTTTTTCTCGATGCGACAACGCGTTGTGATTTTCATGTAGTTTTGTAGAAATGCATATCCAGATACACTTTTGATCTGGTCCGAAATACTCCCCAGGGCGTTCTATTACGGGGCCAATCCCCAGGACAGTATGGACAGGCAACGGCGAGCAGTTAACCGCTGGGCAAGGTCCCGCTGCGGCAGATTGGGGCAATCAGTTTAAATCACCCCCAAATCATTCGAACCCATTTTCACTTGTATAGGCAAGATAGGGTGCATCTTTCACCCGCTGGCAATCCAATTTTCAGGGAAAATTTTCAGTCGGCCATTCGACACTTTACGTAACCCAGCCGCCCCCTCACCCCAGCCGCCCCCTCACCCCAGCCGCACCCCAGCCGCACCCTCACCCCAGCCGCACCCCAGCCGCACCCTCACCCCAGCCGCACCCTCACCCCAGCCGCACCCTCACCCCAGCTGCACCCTCACACCAGCCACACCCTTACTTTACCAAAAAAAATTCATCTTGTACCCCTACCCAGCCCCCATTTTAACCGTAGATGGGGTTGGTTATAGTGCAGGAATACAAGAAAATACAATTGGGTATCCTCGATCATTATGTGGTTCGACTGGGTGCTCAAATCCTATGGAGATATATGGAGTATAAACAAAAGAGGGATAACGGTCGGACAATGCCCTGTCCACGATCGAAGGTCTTTGGAAACTTGCGTGTGTGGGGGTTTTTTTTGGTTTTTTTTGTGGGGGGGGGGGGGCGGGGTCAGTTTAGATTGGTTTTTCCATAAATATTGTAAGATAAATAGTTTGAGGTAACACCATATGGTAATTCTCTTAAGTGAGTTGTGTGGTTCTGTGAAGAACCGGAGGTTGGAGAGTTACGATTCGTTTCAGTTCGCATTTTTTATTTGTATCCATCATGTTTTATGTTGATTTGGCCTGATCATTACCAGAACGTCTCACAAATGGTTCCTTTTTCCCGTTTCTTTATTAGGAGATTCTGAGCGGGGAAGACAAGCTCGACAGAGGCAAGCGCCATCCTAGAGAAATATCTGGACGATGTTGGGGAGCTCCAAGGCAAGATGGACACAGCCCGGCAGGAGCAGAGAGCGCACCTCCTAGCCAAGCTGGCTGCCAGGAAACGACTCAAGGAGGACTAATGACCGAGGAAGCGGTGGCTAAGCAGCTGGACCACATCACCAAGAAACAGATTAGATGGAGGAAATACGGTTTGTGCCAAAACTAGCAGAGACTTTAGAGCGCTTTTTCATCAAGAGAAACCTTTAATTGTATATGATCATACGACAGTTTCTTAAGTCTATACATATGTATTTAAAGGTTCTACGCAGACCTTTCGTGAAGAATTGCTGTTTAATAATTTAAAATGTGCCTTGGTGTGTAAGTAACAAGACCAACTATTCTTTTGGTACATATCGTTATGGGGACAACCCATAGGGTTTGTGTGTAAACTGAAATCTCTCTAATCTCAAACTCAGAACACTCTAAAATTCAAAAATGTTCAGGATCACCCTAATTTGTCCTCTTCTTCAATTTCTTTCATTATACCCTAACCCGATTTTACCTTGTTCTACCTTAACTGAACACCCAACGCGCTATGGGGACTCGAAAATGTCCTCACTACTCGGTCTGTCTTTTCCAAACAAAAGAGCCTGTCCCCCTAACGCGGTGAGTGCCTACCCAGGGGTGATAAAATGGTATAAAATGACATTAATTGGGGTTAATCACCGTAAATGTAATTGGCCCCCTCATTAACATGTTCAAACACTGACAAATGGTGGCGCTGTTCGTGACGAACATTTGGCAACCCCCAAAAAGAAACAAAATTATAGTCTGCTACCTGACAATACGTCTGGACACGGCGTGCGTGCAGCATGCGATTCGCGTACGTAAATACATACATAAATGTACATGTACATGCACATGCGAGATGCCATGCACAAGCATACGCACGCAGCAGATTTTGTTCAGACATGGCGAGTGAAAACGACAGTTCGGGGCCGGGGAGCGCATATTCCACAGAATCGGACAAAATATCCGCAGTATCATCAGGTCCTACATCTGAAGAAGATATTCCACTTGACAATTCTTTTGACAATAACTTGAGTCGACCATCAACTGAATGATTTTGCATCGATACGCGTGGCACATGATGCATACGTCACAATTATGCCAATTTTACATGTTAATAAGCTACCATTCTAGGGGCGGGGCTGGTCCCCCAAAGCACTTCATTTTTTTTTGTTCATATTAATTACCCCAAAATAAAACTTTTATGAACTGAAAATCACTCAATTAGTTATGATCTTTCATTTAAACTAATACAAACCACATTTCTAGGACCCTTAATATTGGTTTAATAACGGTTTCATATTGTATGTATTTTGCGAGTCCAACAATATTTCCTGGGATTGTTTTTAAACATTGGTTGACAAAATATATCTACATCAGGTATCTATCTAAAAAAGACAAACGGTGAAATGTCAGCATTGAGGAGATGGATGGTTTATATGTGAGGGGTTCTGGTAAAATGAGACGAAACTGGGCAGATGTTGACGTTGAAATTTTCTTGACAAGTTATGGCTGGTCAAAGTTCGCATTTATCAACATGTCGCAAAAGTAAAACGTTGAGAAAAGGACCCTGAAGTTTTGAGTTTTGCACAGGTGATATTGAACAATGCCAATTGGTTTTTTCTTAACTAGTTCGCGCCGGATGACGTATATAAACGCAAAGTTTTCCCAAAATTCAAAACGGATGACGCATAAACACGCCAAGTTCAAGTTCAGAAAATTTCCTTCAGCAGCGAGCAAGGCCGGAAATGCGTTGGTGTTCTTCCTGGCACTATCGGCCTGAATCGACTGGGACAAGGCGCGGGATTGTTTTTCACAAACCTCGCACCGAGACAGGTTCATGCCAGCATCTGTGGGTAACACACCCTGATAATTCTGGCCTTGCTCACTGCGAGTTGGTCACTGACAGCCTTGCTCATGACGTGTTTATTAGTCATCCAGCCATTTTAAATTTTCGAACTCAAACTGGTTAAAAATAATTACAGAAGAATCATATTTATACAATACGTCTGAATCAATCTCTCTTGTCCGATTGGTGGGAATGCACAGTTTCATTGCATGATTGCCCCTTTTGGCCTATCTAACCAATGTTACAGATTTGAGCATTGAAAATAATAATTGTATGTGGTAACAGATGAAATATTGCATTCGCCTCGTGTTATGGAACATTGCATCTGTTACCTCATTAAATTATTCTTGCCATCGCACTCCAAAGAAATATTATTTGTGACCCACTCCATCAAAATCAGGAATAAGTCTCGAAATGACTTTTTGAGATATACACATGGTGAAAAAGGGAATTTCATAAGCTTTCTAATGATACCCATCACAAGTGTGTATCTTCTTAGGTTAACGAGTTATGGTCTGATGAAAAACGACTTGGTCACGATTTTCATCCATGCGTTCACTTCAACGGCCGATTGCGTAAAACGGCCCCAGCCACTTATTCCTGATTACGATGGAGCGGGTCACATTTGTGTATTATACAACATCTGAATATGAACCCCCCTCATCTGATTGGTGGATCGTTGATCACGTGCATTTAATAATTTGTCCCAATGTTAGGCGTTACCGCCCGGCAAAAACGGTGAATAGAGCTTCCATTGTGTGGTCACATCATTGGTTGCTCTCTGACCAATCAGATGGCAATGATGTATTCAGGCCTTGTAAAAAGCAACAACTAATGTTTCACGTTCATGCGATGGAAAGAATAATTTCATTTGGTGACAGATGGAATGAACCATTCCACTCAGCTTTGCCTCATGTCGTGGAACATTCCCTCTGTCACCTCATACAATTATTCTTGCCATTGCACTCACAAACATTTATTTTTTGTTTACTACCATGCAAGATGCCATGTTGAAGCAAACCCAAATCCTCTGTCCAATCAATTTTTCTTCCCCAGTTATATAATTTTGACTATTATAAAACAACAAACTGACATATTTCCATTTTTTGTGTGTGATCCTTTTAGGTGTTGAAGGGCACGAACGAGGGTGCTTTTGCCATTGATACAGTCAACAGCAATGTCATGGCCGACGAGGCGCTGGAGGAGAGAAAGAAACTGCTGGTGAGATTTCCAATTGAATAAAGCTTGATTTTAAATTAACGATTGTTAAGAAGTCTGAACAGGTTTTATTTTTTTACAAAAAATACAACTTATCTTGTGCGACCCCAAACAAAAATGTGGCTCCACATGTAATAACACGCTCAATGTTGAGAGAGTGAATATTTTGTAAAAGTCTTTGAATATCTACTGTTTCAGGTTTCATTCACAGAAATGTTGATTTTGATATAAAGTTTTAAAAAAACGCCCATTTTGTGTGCATCGTTCTGTTGTTTTACAACAGAGCCAGCTATTTCAAAGCCTGTTTTCTCAGTTGTGTATTTTGAACTTGAAGATAGTAATCAATTTGCAAACGAGTCATATTTCTGAAACAGGAGGGGCTAATGAGCTCTATTACACATGTATATATCAAATGCTGACATTGTGGGGTTTTCAACCACGTATATAACCTATTTTTACTTTGTTTGCGACATAATAGCTTTGTTTGTGAAGCAGGTCACATAATGTACCATCTCACTTCTGATTGCCTCTTTTCTCCCCCCCCCCCCCCCCAATCCCTACAGGAATAGCAAGAATCCCGCCAGGCCCAGCTGCATCTGTCCCAGCAGGCCAAGCTGAACCGAGCGGAAGAAAGTCTGGATGAGGAGCTGGCCACGACGACAGCTGCGGTGGAAGAGCAGCTGGAGGACCAGAAGAGGGCGTTCCTGTCGCGCCAGGGACTGGAGTTTGAGAAGGAGATGCAGGTGAAGCGCAAGACACTGACAGAGGAGGCTTCCAAGGAGTTGGTAGACGAGCACGAGAAGAATGTGAGGGGGTTCTCCAGACACTTTGATTCAAATTTAAACTGGAATTTTATGAAAAACCTAATAAAAAATCCTGTTTGGGAGAATATTATGTTCACCCTTAAGGTTTTATTTGGCCAGGTTGGCATATATGTGACCTGCTCTGTGAAAATGAGTCAAATGTCGACAATTTGACAAACAGAGTTATGTATACCATTAGAAAGAGTGCACTGTCTTTTTGTGGGAGGTCTGTAGCATATGTTGCGTTCTTGTGATATACCGATTTTTATTTTGACGATTGTGTGAAATATAAAAAACCCATTCATGACAAATCATGCATTAAACAAATTATTTCCCTTTAGGAGATGTATGCAATAGAAACCCTGTGTTAATTCAGCACGTTTTAATGAAGAAATTGAAAATATAGATCCTGACCAAGGTGAAAATCATAAAATAGGAATATCAAATTTTCTTACGAAAACCCCCCTCTCCGCGTTCAACCACCCAAATCTCGTAAGTGCGCTGTACGACATCTGACTCATTTTCACAGAGCAGGTCACATATGAGCATCTTAATTGTGTCTTGTCCAAGTTTGGTTCATTGACTGACTGGCCATGGTGGCTAATTGTTTGTGCTTATGCAGTGCGAGTATGAGAGGTGATTGATAATGTTTTGTGGCCTCGAGGTAGAAGAGGTACATTTTTTGAAAATCAAACACATCTATTTCTTAACCTAGTTTCCTCCTACATTTAACACACTTCTAGCGGACATTGGGCATACAGTTAGGATCCCTTCTAGGTACCCCAGGAAGTGATCCACAGCATCAATGAGGCAAAAAAACATTATTTTGTTTGCAGATGGAGAAGCTATTTCAGAACATGGATTTGGAGAAGGGCCGGCAGAAGGCGGCCCTGGCCGATCGCATCGCGGAGAAACGACAGCAGCACAAGGAGTGACTACAGCAGAAGAACCAAGCCGAAATGTCCAAGAAAATATTGGATCAGAGAGCTGAGAGAGAGCAGCTCAACAATAAACAGGTGGGACCAGGGACCTGTTTCATGGAGCTGCTTAGCATGAGCATTTTTCTTTAGCAAAAACAGTGTTACCGACCAAGATTTCAAGGGATGTATGTTGTTTGTGACTGATATTCAGTTGGATTTGTTTTGGCTTAGCATGAAAAGCACATGGAATTTTGGCTGGTAACCTTTTTTTACTGAGCAAACTTCCTTTACACTTAGCAAATTTGTGTGCTAAGCAGCTCCATGAATTTGGCCCCTGCTCGATTAAGACAACGCCTTCTCTTGTCCAATTGTGTGTCGCCTAAACAAAGTGCTAAACTCTGTAAGACCGTATGATCAGATCAACATGCTTTCATGGATTTTGATGAAACTTGGATGCAGTGACCCTTGGGTGAAGGATACAATTCTTCATCGGTTTACGGATGTCAAAAATCATGTCGGGGTAATTAGAGGCCATTGTTCAAATATGCTTCAAATTTTTCTGTGATGAATTTTATGGATTTTCATGCAACTTGGATGGGGGTTCATTGCACTCTTTCTAAATTGGAGGTCAAGAGTTATCTAGAGGTCATTTGGGGTCGTCTTAAAAACAATAAACTGTATAATTTTACTTTTTTTAAGAACACAAAACATATAATATGTATCGATTGCAGGACTAAATAATGCCACAAGCAATACGAGGATCACTTGTTGAACATGTAGACTGCCTAATAAACCTCATGGACAAAGACAACAACCTAACCATGAAGTGATTTATGACGATGGGACCAGTTCTGCACTCGGGTACTATGCACGCATTACGCGCTATCTAGACCAAAAACATTCAAGGCATAGTAACCATTTGTCAGTTCTGCATTCGGGTACTATACACGCATTACGCGCTCTCTAGACCAAAAGCATTTAAGGCATAGTATACCATTTGTCAGTTCTGCATTCGGGTACTATACACGCATTACGCGCTCTCTAGACCAAAAGCATTCAAGGCATAGTATACCATTTGTCAGTTCTGCATTCGGGTACTATACACGCATTACGGGCACTATACACGCATTACGGGCTTTGTAGACCAAAATCATTCAAGGCATAGTATACTATTTGTCAGTTTTGCAAAATCTATAGAAAAACGATTGTCAACTTTAAACCTGTTGGAAGTTTAAGCCTGATAAATTTTATTTATTCCGCGAAAATTTCAATTTTTTTTCAAAATGCGCGCAAACCATCTACTAATGGACATTTCCAAAGATGCGTCTCTAGAAGTTAAGATTTTCTCGTTGTGTTGTTTACAGTTAAAGGGGGCAGAACATCAAGCGCTGGTGGAATCACTAGAAGACGAGGAGAACGGGAAAGCTGAAAACATCATCTATCGGGTGCTACGGCAACGCCACATAAAGGAGCAAGTCCAATAGGTTCGTCTGTCTGTCTGTCTGTTGTTCTCTTACATGTCTTATGTCAGTTTATTTGCAACAGACTGGTTTTTGTCTGGGCTGTCCGTCCGTCCATAGTCCATCTGTCTGTAGTCTGTATGTGTCATTCCGGTTAAAATCTTTGAAAAATTGGTCTTACATGTGAGGCATTTTGACAGAAAGGAACAAAACTGGGCAGATGCCAAAATGAGGGTCTGCAAGTGTTGAGAAAAAAGTACTTTGTTGGACTTCAATCGGACATTTGTGTGACGTGTTATGCCTGTTTAAAGTTTGCATTGATGGACACGACAAACAGTAAAAACAAATGAGGAAAAGGCCCACAGATGTTCAATTTGTTTATTCGAGAAAAATGCCAAAATGCGTTTTTCATTAAAAACATTTTTATTCAACATATTTTATACTATAACTTTAAAACATGTGTAGTAGACATATCAAGAATTACAAATAAATAAATTTGAAAAAAATATTAAAAAATTGTCATTTCAGTTTTGGGCTGTTTTGAGTCTGTTCCAGGTTACGTCCCATTTTGCCATAACGCCTCAAATATATGCAAAGTTGAAGTCCAATTGCAATCAAACTTGGGTCATGGATGCAATATTGTAATGTCTGCTGTACCTGTGTTTGCTAATTTTAAGTAACCCCCGCACTAGACTTGATGACAAGTCGTTAGATAGTCAGGTTTAATCCGTGTATTTCAGTCGAAGTTTATCGGCACGGCTGGTTTAAGACTAGTAACGTGCCATATCTAACGACTTGATTAATACGTTCTCGCACCGTTATTCATATATGCGTGCAGCGCAATACATAATGCAATGTATTTCTGCGGTGAGATCCAATGGCGCACTGGTATGCAAATGAATGCTGGTATGCATCCATTCCGTTATATGGGGAGTTCTTCTCAATACTGTAGCGCCGGCGCCGGGTTTGGGGCAGAGGGCGCTAGAACGATTCCACGGTGGAATCGCTCTGGTGGTTTCCGCGGGTGCGCGCGGGGGCCCGTGTTGGGTTGCGCGCGCGCCGAGCCAGTTAGAACCAGTCTTAGAGACCGCGTGTAAAGCGGAGTTTAGTACGACAGTTGTCAGTAGGGTTTTGGAGCAATAAACCAGGCTAAAGGCAGCCATTTTCACAGAAGGAGTGTTTCCGTGTGTCGGTTAATGCGTCAGGGAACCCCGGGAGAAATCTCGTTACATTGGTGGCAGCGGTGGCATAGACTGACGAAGGAAAACAGGTGAAGTTTGGCATGTTTTTGAGGAAAACGAGTGGCCTGGGGGCCGACTCGCCATGCGGCGAGGAGGCCGGCCAAGGGATGGGCCCGGGAAGCGGGGCTCAGACTACGGAGGGGTCCGGCGGACAAGGGATCACGCCGGGGGACCTGGAGGCTTTCTTTAGGGATGTACCGGAAAATTCTGGGGGGGCCATGGGGTCCTGGGAGTCGGGTTGTTTTGTGGGAGAGGAATTGGGGGATGAGAGCGGGGATTTTGGAGACATGGACAAAGGGCCGGGAGGTGGCAAGGCGTCCACTCCGATTTGGAGTGAGGGCGCCCTCACCCATGACCGGTCCGGAGTCCCAGTCGAGTTTGGGAAGGGCCCGGCCCGCGCAGCGGAGGGCGGCGCGGCAGACGGTGTGTTCCCCACGGGACGTTCCCGGGCCGCGTCCGCCGATGCGGCGGGGGCGGGGCCACGTGAAAACTGTTCCCAAGGGTCTGAAAATAAGAGTACCGAGTACCGGGGGGGCCCGGCCCGTGCCGTAGATGGCGGCGCGACCGATGGGTTGCGTCATACGGAGCGACCCCAGGTTGTTGCCGGCGGTGCGGCGGGGGCGGGGCCCTGTTGGGGCAGTTTCGGGGCCTGCCAGGCCACCCCAGAGTGTTTCCGGTCCAGGGGGGGCCCGCACAGGAGCGAAGGGGGCGGGGCGGCCGGGGGGTCGTTCCAATCGGAACGCCCGCGGGCCAGATCCGCCGGAAGCAGTGGAAGGGAACACTCGAGACTGCTACTCACGAGGGGGCGGGGAGCGGAACCAGTGGAGCTGCTCCTCACAGGGAGCAACGGGACGAGGCTGCTACGCACACGAGGCAACGGGTCAGAACAGCCGGAGCTACTGCTCGTGGGGACCAACGGGACGGAGCTGCTCCGCGCACAGGGGAATGGAGCGGAGTCGTCGGAATTGCCCCGCGCGCAAGCGCATGGAGCGGAACCGATGGAGTTGCTCCGCACACGACTCAGCGGGGCGGAGTTGCTGCAGCTGCTCCTCACACGACCGGACGGGGCGGAGCTGTTGGAACTGCTCCGCGCGCATCCCAATGGAGCGGAGCCGACGGGGCTGCTCCGCGCACGACTCAACGGTGCGGAGCAACCGAGTTCGCTCCTCACACCTCCCTACGGAGCGGAGCAACCAGGATTGCTCCTCACGCAAACCAATGGAGCGGAGCCGTCGGCACTGCTCCGCATGGGGGTCAATGGAGCAGAGCTGCTCCGCACACAAACCAATGAAGCGGAGCCGTCGGCACTGCTCCGCATGGGAGTCAATGGAGCGGAGCTGCTCCGCGCACAAGCCAATGGAGCGGAGCCGTCAACGCTGCTCCGCACACAAGTCAATGGAGCAGAGCTGCTACGCGCACAAGCCAATGGAGCGGGGCCGTCAACGCTGCTCCGCACACAAGTCAATGGAGCGGAGCTGCTCCGCACACAAACCAATGGAGCGGAGCCGTCGGCACTGCTCCGCATGGGAGTCAACGGAGCAGAGCTGCTCCGCACACAAGCCAATGGAGCGGAGCCGTCGGCACTGCTCCGCATGGGAGTCAATGGAGCGGAGCTGCTCCGCACACAGGAACCAATGGAAACGGGAGGCCGAAGACCGTTGATGCTCCCGGATAGGTTTGATGGGGTCTCGTCTTGGTCGGACTACTTGATCCATTTTGAGAGCGTCGCGGCGGTCAACCATTGGAGTGAGTCCGAGAAGGCGATGTATCTGGCGGCTCACCTGAAGAGCACAGCTCTGGAAGCACTGGCAGATATGGCGCCAGAGGCACGGGGGGAATTCTCCTCTATCTTGGAGAACTTTGATCACCAGTTCGGCGTGACGGCACAGGTCCCATTACATCGGGCCCAGTTGTCCATGCGGACGAGGGGCCGCGACGAGTCGCTCAGCAGCCTGGGACATTCTATTCGGCGGCTGGTGCTAAAAAGCTACCCAAGGTTCCCTGCGCACGCCCGGGAGGACTTGGGCGTAGAGGCGTTCCGGAGGGCCTTGGGGGAGGAACAGCTGCAGCGTCACCTGTTCTCCCGGAAGGCGGCAACCCTGACCGAAGCAATCACGCTCGCAACCGAGATGGAGGCGTTCATGAAGTCACAGGAGTACATGTATAGCCGGAAAAGGAAGACCGGAGCCAGAGACGTGATGTCGGTAGGGAAGCTTCCTCCAGTTTCTGCTGCAGAGCCTGAGTCGGTTCCCCAGGTGGAGTACAAACCTAACGCGCCGGCTCAGGTGGAGTGCTACAGGTGCCACGAGTTTGGCCACTTCAGGAGAGACTGCCCCCGCCGGAGGGGAAGAGCCAGCCCCCCGCCGCCCCAGCCTGGGGCCGAAGGAGTGCTGAGACCGCCTGTTCCTGGACCGACGGGTCAAGCCAGGCCAGCCCCGCAAGGGGACATGGGTGACCAGACGGACGAGGAGGAACTACCACCGGCATTGACAGAGGCGGAGGCGTCGCCACCAATTGCGAAGGCGGATGCCGCCCCTGAAGGGCAGGTTGAGACGGGTGCAAAACCGGGTCCGGGGCTAGGCGAGCACGAGGCGGGGTGCGATCGGCCACCTTCTCCACCGACGGAACCAGACGCCGGGAGGTATACTCGTGCCGGCCGGAAGGTAGTCCGGCCTAGCCGATATTGTATTGCGTTAACCAAACTTCCTTCCCTCCGCAGGAGGGCTCCCGTGATGTGCCCCCACTGTGGGAAGGCTTTCACCCGCAGCAGCAACCGCCGCAGACACATCCGCACTGCGTGCGAGAAGCTCCACGCGGAACGCCCGTACGCGTGCGAACGGGGCTGCGGAGTGCGGTTCTACCGAGACGATATCCGGGGACGTCACCATCGGTACTGCCGGGAGGGGCTGGTGGCCGGGGTGATGGCGGAGATGGACGCCCTAGAGATTCATCCCAGCGACGACGAGATAGAGCTCATCAATCCCGCCGGCCGAGGACCTTCTCCGCCTCGCCTCTCCCGACAGGAGAGCCCCGACCTTTCCCACGGCAGGCGGGATCACCCAGCCGCTGCCAGTCCCGCGTCACCGCCCCCGGCCAAGAGACGACGGGGCCCAGTTCCAGCGGGAGAGCCGGGGAACCACCTCCACTCGGAGCGGCCCTCCCGGCCTCCTCGCACGAAACAGGACGAGTCGGCCAGCCAGCCAAGCCAGGACCAGGAGAGGCTACCTCGGCGCCCCCGGGCCGTTGGTCAGGACAACGGGGACACTGACACCGCTCTCGCCACCCAGAAGGAAGCAGCACCGCCAGACTCTCCCCGCCAGCTCGGGCAGAAGGAGGGACGCAGACGGAGCTCCAATGGCGTGGGCAGCCCTGATTCTTGCCGGCCGGGTGTCGGGTGGAGCTACCGGACGGGACCTGGATGCGTTTGGACAGGGACGGTGTCATCCGGCGGCCACCTCCCACCTCCTAGACGGGAACTTTAACTGTTGTTTTTCTTGCTGTTCTTTTCTTTGTGTTGTAAGGCTTGGCGTGTGCGTTCCCGGCGCGGGTCCTACGGGCGGGGCGGCGGAGCCGTTGTTGTTTGAGGGCAAACAAAGTCTTAGTGGGGGGCTGTGTAGCGCCGGCGCCGGGTTTGGGGCAGAGGGCGCTAGAACGATTCCACGGTGGAATCGCTCTGGTGGTTTCCGCGGGTGCGCGCGGGGGCCCGTGTTGGGTTGCGCGCGCGCCGAGCCAGTTAGAACCAGTCTTAGAGACCGCGTGTAAAGCGGAGTTTAGTACGACAGTTGTCAGTAGGGTTTTGGAGCAATAAACCAGGCTAAAGGCAGCCATTTTCACAGAAGGAGTGTTTCCGTGTGTCGGTTAATGCGTCAGGGAACCCCGGGAGAAATCTCGTTACAATACTTTAGGAACATGTTTCTAGATCTGGCGATGTTTAACGACCAACACACTCAGCTAGGTCAATTGCGTGTTGCAATAAAATATATCATTGTGATACACTTGATTTATTTGAGTTGTGTATGCTCTATTATTACTTTTGTAATGCTACACAATACAAAGTACGAACCCTTGAAGTAATGAGAATGATCTACGTAGAAAAAGAATAGTAGCTAAACACCTCTTTTTAACCGCATGTGTTGTACGAGATCTGTAAAGGTGGTTTAAAAACACTGCAGGCGTACACATTTAATATCACAGGAAACGAAGTTAATATCACAAAAACAATCCAGTTTGATCAGGAAAATTAAGTTAAACATAAAAACACCCAAGAATGACATGTATACGCCAAGTTTGAATGTTAGGTAGACCTATTTTCGGGAAAAGATACGAGACATTCGTGTGAGACGATGCAATGCAGTGCACGTATTTACAAGATGTTAAAAAAAAAAATTTAGAAAAGTTTTTTTTGGGGGAAAGAATTCCAGGGGACATCATAATCTTATGCACAAACCATAGAAAAACGAGATTTTTTTGATTAAGAACATTTTTGAAAATGTTGATTTAATTTTATATCCAGACAATAAAAAGTGCAAGTTTTATGATAAAATTAAAAAGGGAAAATGTCTGTGTTTTAGGAAAATGTATTTGGCACATTAATTGGTTTGTTCGTGGGGACAGTGTCCAGATTTGGAATCAACCTAATGTTTAACCAGGGTCCCAACAATTCTTGCTGGACAAGTGGACAGAAAAAATAAATTATGTGGTTTGAGCTTAAACCATAGAGCTGTATAATAAAGATACAGCTCTATGGCTTAAACTATGAACTTGAGAAACTTGAAATAAATCACAATTAAAAATACCAATCACACATGTAACTAACGACATACAAGTCACACAATGGATTAAATTTTGCTTGCTTTTATTTGGCATTGATACACTGCAGATAACATGTAATAACTACTGCCATAGTATTAATATTCGTATTCTTACATAATATGCATTGTTTACTGATGTTATAAAACCAAAATAATAAAACGAAAACAAAATTTCTATGAATTTAAAACCAAAAATAAAAACTTGCGATGTCATTTTAGAATAATAATTGTTCATACTATGCAAAGATACATTTGGCATCGTTCTTCACAGGCCAAATTTTGATAGGACACCCTGTACGGCTTTAACTTCGAATTGTGAGTGTTTCTAGATATTTGTGCAATATGAACACGATATTAAAGATTTGTACAACACAATTTCTGTTTTGTATAAAACCGTGATTGAAAAGCAAAACAGGGCGGCATAAAAAGAATGTTCAGAATATGGCAGAACAGCGTAACATTTACACAGGGCAGGCTACCCTGCTAAAATAGATTGTGGAGAACACTGACTGGGTAAATCTATGTCATTTTAACATCTGTATAATTTGCTTTGAATATTAACAATACAATTTTAACCAAACTTGTCGGTTTTCATGAATCACATATTCACTATACGAAAGCTCAAAAGAATATTATGTATACTTCCATGTTTCCAAGATAATTTTGTGACTGTTGCGACTGTTTTATTATCTGTACTTATATTGTTGAAACATGAAATGCCAAGATGCAGAGTTCTGCGATATTTTTACAGCACATCTAAAAAATGTGGAACACCGAGATAGCTTATCTTGGAAAATTTAGTTGGTCAATTAAGCTTCCGTAGTTTACTGATGGTTAAACAAAATAAGTTTTGACATTCGCTGTCATCTGTTATCCCTCTGTCATATTAATGGGAGCAGTTCGTCCTGTGACTTGTGCAGCCGTATTAATAAGCTGTACAGCCTGACATCTCAGTAGTAAGAAGTGGACTTGGGTAAACCAATTAGCTGTAGTGTACAAAGAAAGAAAATATACAGGTATAAATTAAATGCCAAGGGAATAATGTTGCAACATTAGGTGGCTCTACACTTCCAGAATTGTGAGAGAAAAAACTGACCATTGCGATTTTAGGAAAATTCTACAGAACATTACATTTATGCACGTCAAATAGTTCATGACACAATATGTTGTGTACACAAATTACCACCATGAACCAAAGTCAACGGGACAGTCTTATGGGAATGTGTACAACATTGATCTGAAAATACCTGTATTGTGGAATTCAATCCTTTGTAAAGGGTACCCTAGACCAACTGATTCTACTGTTCTTTCGAAATATTCAAGTTTTTCTCTCAGAAAGGACCACAATAATAATGAACAAATCCCGCTGAAAACAAAAATAACATTTTCGCCTAGAGCAATGTTCTCCTAAATCTCACTTAAAACCGTAGTTCTGACATTTTCTACACGGATAGTTCACTGATCGTACAGTCTGCGAGTTTATATAATAAATTTAATTATTTACAAAGGATTTTAATGCAATTTTACCCACCATCGCTGCTGCCACTGTGTCACTCTCGACGGTCTACGGTACGCATGCACGAACTTGCGAATGCGAAGGCAATACAAGTTTCACGGCTCTCTATCCTATTAATGTACGCTCGAATTATCCAGTTTGTAGAGATCAGTGGTACCGGGTAACAGTACAATACGCGAAGCAGCGTAGAATACATGCTGTATAAAACTGCTCATAAATTTGTATCCCTCTGGAATCTGAACCAATCAGAGTGCTCGCATAGAATTCGCTAGCGATTGTCATAGGTTGTGTACAAAACTGAAAACGAATTGTCCAAGTCGGTAATTTAACTTCGAAATTGGGAACGAGGCAACCGCAACCTCCCCCCTGTATATACCGAGTGGACCGCTATTACCGACTTGGCACCAAGTCTACCCCCGCACCAGCTAATCCACGCATGTTCTCTAATATTGTTTGTGTTCAATGGTGGTGTTCTATTCAGGAGGATCAAATGGATCGGGAGAAGGAGGCAGATGTCGCCAACGCCCGATCCAAGATGGCCGAGCTCTGCCAGAAGGAGCGTGACGCCCTGATTGAGGCTCAGCAGAAGGAGTTCCTAGAGCTGGTGTCCAACTCGGGCTCGCTGTCAGCCGCCAACCTGGCCGAGAGGGAAGAGAAACTGCAGCAGCAACACCAGGTGGGTTAGAAGCCTCACTTGGACAGGGATGTGGCAAATCCAGCAATGTTTGAATCAATTCTAATTCAGTCTGGGAATCGTGATTTCACTCGGAATCGATTTCGAACATAAACAAAAACCAAACATAAAAGAACCTCAGTTTTTTATAAAGATGTCATCAGAAGTAACCAGACCTCACCTTTGCGGCACTATCAACAAAAGACGACTGAAAATTGCATCTTGCGACAGGCGGGTCACGTGGAAAAGAGTGTGGCGCCGGCTGCCTTTGTATTCCACAAATAAAATAGCTCACGTTTAAACAAAAAGACGGCTTTATTATTGTGCTATCAGCTTGATGCACTGCGTGCTTTTTAAACATTTTAGGATACGTTTCGTTAAAGAATCAGACGTTCTTTGAAGTTGTGTTGGAGTTGGTCAGTCTTTAAAATCATTGCGCAAATACAGGAATTGCTGCTCGCAGAACTGTAATTGGCTACATCAGAGAATCGATTCCTCGGAAAAAGTGTAATCACGATTCTGATTACGAGTTTGGAATCGATTTTAATCAATTCTGGTGTGGAATCACCCAAGCATATAGTCTAGTCCATCACAAATCCCTTGCAAGTCTACCACAAGTTCTCCAGTCCCTATTCAAATTAAAAGCTGCCCCGCTTCCAGTCACCATACCAAGCTGTTGGAATCTCTCAGTCTCCTAGCCAACTTCAATTAAACATCTTCAATTAGGATAATTAAAGCCATCTAGTGTCAAATCTAGTAAAACTGTTCAAACTAGCTGGGACAACGGTATTCTCTTGTCATTGGTCATTTCTCTTGTCAGGGATCACGCCCTATTTTATGAAAGAGACCGCTTAAAGAGCTGGCTGAGGCCATGAGGGACCTGCCCCTGAAGAAGTCAGTAGATCATAGTGGCCTAGTGATGTCTAGGGGTGGTAAGGGGAGGGTTGAGTTACTCAGAGGTTACAAACCCCTGTCAGACTGGCCATGAGAGAGAGAAACAGCTCAAGGAGCTGGCTGAGATCATGAGAGAAAGGTCAGTAGATCATAGTGGCTCAGTAACGGGTAGAAGTAGGAAGGGGCTGAGTCATTTGGATATGGTGAAACGGAGAGGGGGGTGTAAAATCAGATCGTGCAATTAGATCATGTCTAAGGCTTTAAAAACAAAAGTTTTGATATGCTTTGTTATGCCAATTTAACTGTTTTTATTTATTCATTTATTAGTCGCTGGTCCACCAGTACACAGAGGATGCCAAGAAGTTCCGGGAGCAGAAGATGAGCCAGATGACCTCGGAGATCGAACGCATCAAGGTGGAGAAGAAGAAACGGAACGAGGAGAGGCGACACAAAATGGAGAAAGAAATGATGTAAGATGTATTTTGTATTGTTTATTTGAACCTCATCTTTAAGGCACTTGATCTTCAGTAGATCTCTTAACCTTGGTGTAGGTGTCTGACGATCGATAGTCGGTCACTAACAGTAGCCACTTGCTAGCACCCGCACATACTGTTGAAGCACGAACAGTGACCTCGTGTTGTGAGGCTACAATCTGAAAATCAGTTGGTGCTTGCCAAATGTCTTGGCACAACTGTTTGTTTTAGCTTTATTTTTTCTTGTTTTGTCACTGGATTTTCAGCGATGGCCTTGTATTTGATTTAAGATGGTATTTGGATACAGTATTTGGTTGCAGAGGTTATGTTTCACACGGATAGAGAGCTGGATAGTGCGGCTACATTCTCAATGTATCAATATAAAAGTAGTAGGCTTAATGCCTGTTGGTATCACTTCACAGATGTGCATATGCTTCCAACTGACAACTATATAAACTGCCCAAAAAGGCTTTAGTGTCCATCGCGACCATGAGCATCGGACGTTATAATTATCGCATAACCGACTATAAATCTGGGGAGCTTTCGTGTGATTTGGCGCGGTATTAATCAATATTCATAAATACCTAGGACAGTTTAGGCATTCCTATTGGTCGAGAGCCCGTCACGTGGCCGGTATTAAACGGACAATAAAGACATGGCTGGAAGTGTTTAAAACCAGCTGGCAACAAAACAATGTCACGCGATGTCGCATTATACTCGTCCCCAGGGCTTACTTTATTTCCAACTGTACCTCGTCTCTAATATGAAGAGCGGTAGTGTTGGGCGCGTACATCTCGACACCCTAGGAACAAGGTTGCCAATGGCAGTAATAGTCTGGTTCATAGTGAATACGCTTTATTGCATGTATTGTGTAGAGCGACAGAGGCGGAAACATGTCATTTGACATTGCGAAACACCAAAATTGACTTGCGAAAATTTTGGGGGATTTTCAGGGTTTTTTTGGCTGAATTTTACAAAAAGGTATTTATGAATGAGAATAAATGTGTGTTCGGTCGGTATTAATCACTCTGTTTAATACCGCTTGGAGTTTGGGTGCTGATAATTACCCTTGCTTCGGCTCGGGTAATTATCAGCACCCAGACTCCAGCGGTATTAAACAGTGATTAAAACCTCTCGAACACACATTTATTCCCTTATTAGGAAACGTCTCAAATGCTTGAAACATTTCATTTGGGATCAAAAGATGTTTTGGAGAACGGCAGGGAACACCGCAGATTCCAAGTCATTGGCTGTTCCCATTGGGAACAACGAATCTTCTTGATAGGAAGATCCAATGTTCCAAACGGAACGTTCCGAAAGAAACAAGAACGTTCTGACTTTTCAGACGTTGTTGTCACTATTACAGGACTTTGGAGTCGGAGCTTGAGATGGACCGCTTCAGAGACGATCACCGTCGGCAGGAACGCGACGAGCAGAGAGCGAGGACTCTGGAGGAGCAGGAGAAAGAGAGACGACTACAGCAAGAACTGCAGCAGCTGGATGGCAACAAAGAGGCTCAGGCGGTAAAGGCAGTTGAGCACGTTCAAAAGAGGAATCCATGTAGTTGAAAGAAGAGAGTCAAGTGTTGATTTTGTGTACACAGTTGGCCCATAGCATTATAATCAACTAAAGTCATTGTGTCATGATAGTGGTTGTTTAATTAACTCTTATCTCTGATGGTGAAATTTATGTATTAATCACTTTCTGTCGCGCTGTCTGTCGGGTTGTCTTGGTGTGGCTGTCTGTCGGGGTGTTTGTTTGTTTGTTTGTTTGCTAGGAGGATTATGAAATTTATTTGGGAGGAATGTTAACGAAACTTGGTGGGTCACAAGGATGATTCCTTTATATTTTTAGATTGATCTGTGGGCAGATTAGAAATCTGGATAACATTTAGGGTGGAAATCTGCACTCTACCGAGTAGCCTTTTTCAAGTTTACTCATGTTATTTCCTTATTTGTGCCTTAGCTCTTGAAAATCGGATATAATTTTGACTGCCCCCTCCTAATAGTTTTTAATATAATAACACATTTCGCTCTCACAGAAACTATTGAGGGAGCATGAGGAGAACATGAAGCGCTTTGAGGTCTCGCAACGCCTGGAGCAGGGGCGCAACCAGGAGAAAACGCGAACCCGAGGAGGAAGAAGAGAGCGCAGGAGACGGAGAGGATCAAAGGGGATGTGAAGGGACAGGCTGAGGTGGATGAGAGGCGAACCCAGGACTATCTGAATAACATCCAGAGGCCGGGTAAGGTTTTATAGGATGTGAACCCTCCAGCCACCCAAGACATTATTATAATGTACTTTTGTACTTTAGCAGTTGCAATGCACTTTAAAAAACATTATATCAACAGAGGGCGCAATTAAGTTAAGGCTCCAAGTCAAGACAACTCTACTTTCTAGACTGGGGCTGAGATGGTTAGGGGCCGAGTTTACCTGTACCCTGGACAAAGCTATACCATGTATGATCACCTAATCTTGCCGAAGAAAACAATCTTTGCGATTAATGTATGATAAAAAGGTACCTTTATGTGCTGACATCGCAGAAATGTGCACAGAAATCTGCAAAGAAATTAGTCTTGGGCTTAACCAGTTTGCGCCGGTTGACATATATACACACACAATTTTTCTGAGATTTAAAACGGATGACAAATAAACACATCCCGAGCAAAGCCCCAACAAATTGTTTACTATCCACGGATGACGTGTTTTATTTATTTATTTATTTATTTATTCCATTTCTTTACCCAGGGTGTGCCCAAACAGTTTAAAACTGGTTTTCATTGGGGCCCTGCATACATCATCAAATAAAATAACAGTACATATTATAAATACAAGGATATTACAGGAATTCTAAACATTAATACTAACTCTGATTTACGAGATAGGCGAAAACCCGCCAAATAAAAAAAACTTTTAGGTGAAAAATAAGAAGGGGAAATTCCTATCCGGCTCCACATTATAGTGGCAACCAAGTTCTAACTCCGTAGATCAGCGCAATTGGCATAATATCTAACACTCAGATGGCATGTCGGAGTTCTGATTTAAATGTGCTTAATGAGTCCAATGTTCGCAATTGTTCGGGCAGATTATTCCAAATATTTGCACCACTCACAGCGAAACTTGTGGCGTAGCATTCTTTTTTGGCGAAAGGAACTTTCAGTGCCGTGTGGGTTGATTGCCTTGTTTCGCGAATTACTGTAAGTGGTTTGAAAATATTTGTCATGTACAAAGGAGTCATTTTGTTGATACTTTTGAAGACAAGAATAGCCTTTTTTGACTTGACTCTTTTTGAAAAAGGGGTCCAATTAAGACGAGCAAACATATCCTCTGAAGGGGTGAGGAAGGTACATTTAAGGATTATCCGCGCGGCTCTTTTGAGACATTTGTTTAAAATATTATCGTGAGATATGTACCTTCCTCCCCACACAGTACAACAATACTCTAATGTTGGCATAATTAGACTTACAAATAGTGTGTGCAAGCTGTGCTGAGGAATACAATCACGGATTCTTCTTATACCTAATTTAGACACCACATTTTTTCTTACGTATTCGACATGTGGGCCCCAACTTAATGCTTCATCAATAATTACACCCAAACATTTATATGACTTCACATTTTCAATACGACTACCAGCAATGCATACATTTAAATTAACATTAGATATTTTCTGCCTAGTACCAATAAGCATGCATTTGGTTTTGGTGGCATTTAAAGCTAGCTTGTTTCTTCCGCACCAGTTGTGAAAACTAGTAAGAGCTGTATTTAAGCTACTTTCTATTATATTAATGTTGGAGGAGCTACACGTTAATGTTGAGTCATCTGCATACATAAATAAGTTGCAGTTTGGGGCAATACAAAATGGAAGGTCACTAGTATAAACAATGAATAAAAGTGGACCTAGTATCGACCCCTGTGGAACACCAGTGTTTACGGACAGGACCTTTGATATGGTGCCGCCAATATTCACAGACTGACTACGTTCACTTAGGTACGACTTAAACCAATTTGTTACAGAAGATGACACGTTCATCCTTTCTAGTTTCTTTAGTAAGATTTCATGATCAACACAATCAAATGCTTTACTGAGGTCTATAAACACACTGCCTGTAACTTGTCCATTCTCCATGGCCGCAAAACACTTGTTTGTTAAGTCATGTAGGGTGCTTTCAGTTGAGTGCAGGGGTCTAAATCCCGACTGGCAACTAGGAATCAGATTGTTTTCATCAAGATATCTATATACCGATGAGTGCACCCATCTTTCTAAAATCTTAGAGATAATTGGCAGTATAGAAATTGGACGATAGTTACCTGTACTACATTTATCTCCTCCCTTGTGAATTGGTGTTACTAAAGCATGTTTCCAATCTTTAGGGTATCGCTCACATCTTATAGACAGGTTAACAATATGAGTTAAAGATTTAATGATATAAGGTGAAGCAATTTTAATCATTTTAACACTAATTCCATCCGGACCTGTTGCTTTCCCAACCGACATAGATGATATTTGCTTTCGAACAAACTCTTCTGTAATGTTAGGTACTACGCAATCTTCATCAACAGAATCAAATATAGAGGCGTCAGTATTGTCATCTATTTCAAGTTCACGCAAAGGGTAATTTCCAGCAGTACGCTTGCCGATTGTTGAAAAGTGTTCATTTAATGTATCAGCAATGTCGGCGATATTGTCAATATTTTCCCCATTTGGGGAAGTAATCGAATTTGGTACAGTTTTTTGTTTCTTAGGGAGTACCTCCTTCAGAGTTTTCCACAGCATAGAAGAGTTGCTTTTATTTTCTTCTATGGCGGATGTGTAGTAATTACTCTTTTTACTGCGGATTTTATTAGTAACATTGTTCCGCAGGTTTTTGTATGAATCCCAATGAATTTGTAAGCCTGTGTGCTTTGCAATTTTGTGTACACGATCGCGCTGCCGCATAAGTTTAAGAATTTCGCTATCGAGCCACGGAACTGAGGCACCCCGAATGCGTTTGGTTTTGACTGGCGCATGGAGGTTAATAATACTCATAAATATGGAGTACCATATAGACCATGCATTATCCACATCATAACAACCAAAAACATCTTGCCATGGTGCATTACGGAGATCGTCCGTAAATGCATCACTGTCTATATTTTTTAGACATCGAAAATTTATTGAACGACCTTTCATTTTTGGTGTTTTCCAACTGTGTAGCCCATAAACAAGATAATGATCACTGATTAGGACTGGTAAAACACCACAGTCCTTTATGAGCTCTGGGTGGGAACTAAAAATGAGATCAATGGTAGTTTTAGTAGATTCAGTGACACGTGTTGGGTCATGTATGAGTTGTGCCATTTGGAACAAACTAAAGCAAGAAATAATTGGATTTGATTGCATACTATCGTATTCATCTGAAACATCACAATTAAAGTCCCCAGTTGTAATAATTTCTTTACATTCACACGAGGCCTTATTAAGGATATCACTCAGTTTTCCCATAAATTCGACAGAGCTTGAAGGAGGCCTATAAATAGAACTGATAAGCACAGGCTGTCTTTGTTTGCACTTAATTTCAACCCATATACACTCGACATCATATATTTCGAGATCTTCACGACGAGAGAACATTAGGGTATCTCGAATGTAAATTGCAACACCGCCACCATGTCGGTTCCTGTCTTTTCTGACAATAGAATAATTTGGTAGAGTTATTTCGTCATCAGAGATTGAGGCGTCGCAAAAAGTTTCGTTTAGACAGATGATGTCGAATGGATTTTTAGACATTACAATCTTAAAATGGTCAAATTTGTTTATGAGGCTTCTTACATTAAGATGGGCGAATGAGAAACCCTCGGAACTTTGATTGCAGATAATACCATCTGTTATGTCTATTTTAGAACCTTGCCTTGTGGGTTGAGCAGCTCCCTGACCATTTTCAGATGTTGGTTCCACTCCTGGCCTCGATAATGTGTCGGGGCGGGTGCTCTGGTCTGGGATACTGGCTGCCGTCGTTGATTGAGGTTGATTTGGTGCCGTTTCTGATGGGGATGCGGGTAATACTGGTTGGCCATTAGAAAACCCGTCGGAACATCACGGGTCGCTGTAGTCCGCTTCGTCAGGACATCAGAGTACAAACTCTGACCGAAAGGGGTTTTCTGATGTGGAATGCGACTATCAAAGGTCTTTGGTGGTCCTTTGATGTGTTGGATAATGTTCGTGGCAAGTAGGCGCACTCCTGCCGAGTCGAGGTGCACACCGTCCGACACAAGGTGGTTTGAGTTTATGTTACCGTTGTCAATGAAGCCCCAGTTATTTCGCTTTGCTATGGACTTGAGCAGATTATTGGAATCATCTACTCTCTTGCACTGTGGCACCGTTTGGTTTTTACGGTGTATGATCGAAGATATTGTCACTGATCTTGGTTGTAGTGACTCGCCGAGGGAGGTGATCTGAGCGGCAATAGTCTCCGGGTTGTCGGATGTGTTGTTGGTCCCAACATGGAGAATTACCCGAGATACGTCGTGCTTGGTCGACAGCTGTATGACGTGGGGAGCAAGATCTTGGATTTTTGCTCCACGCATGGTGTGGCACATCACTTTCTTTTGCCTGCTCAATCTCCTGGGCTGAAGCCGTTTTATCATCGAGTCACCGATTAGAAGCACATCTGCACAGTGGTGTTCCGTTGGTGATTGTTTTACTTTAGGTGCCGGTTTGTCCTTTGCAGTGGTCAGCTTCTTGTGCTTTTTCCGGTATTGATTCAGCTGCTCGTCAAATGCTAAGGACATTTTAGTTTTTGAGGGATGGGGCAAATGGTTTGGGGTTGGGGAGGATCCCTGCTCCTCGGTGTCAGGCTGGCCGTTTAGCTGCAAGACTTCGAAGTACGTGTCGATCACCAACTCGGCCTCGGTCCGGGAATCACCGGTGCTGGAGTCGGTGATGACGGGATCCTCTGTCGCCAATGCAGCGAAGCGGTTGCTTGTCGGTACCAGAACCGCTGGGCCGACATCCAATGTACAGTGGCTCGCTGGACTGAGATCCGCTGTACGGTGGCTCGCTGGACTGGCTAGACTTGTGGGCGTCCATGGGTGGTTCCGGCTCAGAGCACTCGGCGGGCGTTCTGAATCATCATGGGCTTCACGAGAAGGACTCATCAGCATATCAATGGTAGAATGGAGAGCGTCACATTCCTTCTTCAGGTGGTCTATTGTTTCCCTTTGGGAACAAGAAGATCGAGAAATCTGGTCAGATAGTGTTGCAAATTGGTCTGAAAATTTCTGATCAAGTAATTTTATGTCATTTTTGACCTGTATGATGGCTTGATAAATGACCTGTGGGGTGGGTTCGGGGACTTGATCGGGGGTTGTGACACCTGTTAAGTCCCGATCTGTAGTAATTGTTTGCTTGTAATTTATCTGACAAGCTGAACTAAGACAAGACATGGGAAAAGTGTTCCGATGACCAAAAATATACAGACATAGGTCCTTGATGTCATCGGATGCTGTTTGATTAGATCTACGGGATTTAAGTGAAAAAACTGTACTTAGCTTTTTTGACGAGTCGCCCGTTTCGTCGCCATCTTGGACGTCTTCACGGTACTTCTCCATCGCAGCTTCAAAAATCACAATCCTCGCTTGTAACAATTCATCAATGGTAAAATCACTACTTAGCACTGACCGCAATGACATAGGCGGCGACACTTGGAATTTAGACACGATATCCTGCATCTTAGTGTCGAGTTTTGATAGAAAACTCGTCGGGCACAGCAGTTTAATTCCGCGGAGGACGTGTATATACGCTGCCAAGGTTTTCTTGGTTGTTGCAGTTGAAGTGTATTTACGCCAAAAGCTACCCGCTAGCGCTGCGGAGGATGGGTATACACAACATGTATGCATACACGCGGTGCACATGAGTATATGTCAATGTTGCCAAGCATGCTTCGTGGACGTGCTATATTGTGGTATCACACTTTAGTGATTAGGCCTATTCGACACCCTAGTTCCATTGTTTCCGTTGAATTTATACAGCCGAGGATTATCAGCTGCGTCTAGTAATTTCTTGACGTTTAAATTGTTAAACTATTGTTCCTTAGTCTCCTTTAAAATATTTGAAAGGGTGCTTTTCAGCTGGGCTTGCAAATATTTGTATTATTATCGCATACAATGTCCCCGGCCCTGGGTGTAGTTCCACATAGATGACGTATATACGCCTGTCGGTCACTTCGCCCATTTTCCACTTCGCCCATAACCACTTCGCCCACAACCACTTCGCCCATTTACCACTTCGCCCACTTACCACTTCGCCCACTCACCACTTCGCCTACGCGCCACTTCGCCCACTTACCACTTCGCCCACGCGCCACTTCGCCCATTTACCACTTCGCCCATCCACCACTTCGCCCATCCATTATTTCTTTAGAAGTAACAAGTTAGTATAGGGTCAGATCAGTCGGCCAAAAAAAAATGAGAAAAATGCATTCCCGACCTGTATAAATTTAATGATGACCTACGCAGCTTAATGGTTACGTCTTCAAGTCAAGAAACCACAGGTTACTTTTGAAGTCCCTTTTTTGGCCGCCAGTGGAGACCCACGGGCGTTTTGCAAGTGCCATTGACAACTTGAGTAACAACGCGCCGGATTTCGGCGATTCAAAGAGGGCGGTCGTTCCTGTGTGGAATGCTTGACGCGTGGTGGTATGGTGCAGTGGCAGCTGTCGCTCGCTTTCACTGGAAATATCAGCTGTGATTAGACAATAGTTCATTAAGGGCGGGGAGGATGTTTCAATAAGACGAATGGGGGTGTATGTTTGTTTGTTTGGTATACATCATACATGTAGTTGTTTGTCAAGCTGCCAGGTCTGTTTATATAATGCTTAACTGCTTTACTTCTACTTCTTGCCTGTCTAACATGCAGATCCAAATCTGTAGATTTTAATTTACCGTTTACCAATCCTGCTATCAAACTTAATAAATAGTACCAAGTTATGGAAAGTTGTAGCTTGTAGCTGCTTGTCTGCATTATTTGTCTCTGTAACAATCTTGTTTCATTATTGAATTGGCGAACATTATTGAATTGGCGAACTTTATTTCCACACGGCCTATATTCAAGGAAAGTCACGCTATCACTTCACACTAATGGTGAATTCTAACTTCATCAAAATTTACACAGGATAGAAGCGCAGTGCTAATTGATAGAAGAATAGTATACATGTATAAACAAGTCGACGAATGAGAAATAAACGCTTTTATATTTGAAACGGACCGTTTGATTTTATGAACTTCATGCAAAAAATGGGAGACTCGTATTTAGGAATTTGGCTGCCAAAACGCGTTACTAGCTTGGTAGGCTTACTTGGTTGATTTCCTCCTAAAAACATTATCTTTTGATCTTGGCATTCGCCAAGAAAACAGATTTTAAAAACCTTTATTGCTTTAGTGAATACATTGCAGAATAGTAATAATCCTGTTATGTCTTTTATTGAAACATTCCCAAATGTATGGTTTAGGGCGGGCCGGGCCGGGCCCACCCAACAAACGGTCCCCCCTGCCGCCTCAAGCATGCAACGACCTGTCGAATTAACACGGGCGTGCTATGCGTGGGCGAAGTGGCGCGTGGGCGAAGTGGCGCGTGGGCGAAGTGGCGCGTGGGCGAAGTGGTAAGTGGGCGAAGTGGTAAGTGGGCGAAGTGGCGCGTAGGCGAAGTGGTAAGTGGGCGAAGTGGCAAATGGGCGAAGTGGCAAATGGGCGAAGTGGTAAATGGGCGAAGTGGTTGTGGGCGAAGTGGTTATGGGCGAAGTGGAAAATGGGCGAAGTGACTGTAAAACTGGCATGAGTAGAGTAAGAGTACGAGTACAAGGTTATTTGTTTACACGAGTACTTTCTTTAAGTACATGTAGAGCAAATTTCAATATTTTAACAGGTTTTCAAATGCTTTTAGCTGTCAAAGTACTTTTATACACTTGTACAAGTTTCCCAAACAGTAGGAAACTTGATTGTTTCCAGGGTGTACAATATCTCTTCTTTTTTTTCTTCTCATGTGTGGTAACATTTTCAAGAGTACAAGTACTTATCATCAGTATGAGTACATGTACATTTATCATGAGTACTACAACACTGCTGTATGCCATGTACATGTAAGCCAGGGATAACTCCCAAATTCATGTACCAAAGTACAGTTTCTAACAGTTAGCAATGCTCGAAATATAGCGATCACTTTGAAATAATTCATTTAAATTTCAAGTTTTTTTCTGTTTCATTTATAGATCTTTGGATAAAACCTCTTTAAAAATGAATTCCAAAACAAATGAGGGCAGACTTTTAAAATAAATACAGTAACAAGTTTGATAATATTAAGACAGTAACTTAGTCCATATTGCACTCATATTTATTTATACATGTAGGAAAAAGTGAAACAGCTGGCAGAAGCAACGGAGAACCTATACGTGAAAACCTTTGACTGTTTCACTACACATATCATCACTAATACCCCAGTCACAATTGGCTTGCGATGGGTTTGCGATTAGTTTGCGGCGGATTTCTAGGCATTTTCGGCCGGGGCCCCACAGGACTCCTTGCGGCTGCCGGGTCATTTTTTGGCATCGGGCGGGCATCGAGTTACTTTTAACTCGGACTTAAAACCTGGTGCGGCGTTTCGCATCGCAAACTGATCGCCAATAAATCGGTCGATGCCTAGCCGATGTCCGGCAGGGCATCGCACACGCCGGGCGGGCGCCGAACCAAATTTTGGACAACCCAGACAATCAATATATCGGCCAGGCGCCGCCCACACGCCGGCCGGGTCCCGCCAGGCGTCCGGCCGACTTGGCGGTGCCTGGCCGGAAATCGACCGGGGGCCGGACGGCGCCCTGCCGGCGCCCAGCCTGAAATCGGTCATGCATCGGCCGGGGCTCGCAGGGTAAAAAAAAGCGGCTCATCGGTCTACATCTACACACAGTTTATCACACAAGTTTCATAGTGCAAGTACTACATCTCTTCTTCAGCCACCAATGCAACAAGAACCAGGTTGTAGCGGTATAGCGTGCAAACGCCAACCTCTCCCTCAACCGGGCGACCTACACGCGCTGTGCAGGTGCCCGCAAGCGTTGTGGAGGTATCAGCGGCACCTTCTTATTTAAAGAAGGTCATGGCCCTGTCACACCAGAACGTTTTAGGCCAACGTGTTGGAATTTCGGCAACACGCGGGTAAACGTTGACCAACGCTAGGCCAGCGTTCGCAACGCGCTGCGCGCGTTACCCACACGCTGGAACACGCTGTCACACGCTGTCACACGCTGAGGCAAAAATACATTTTTCAACATACCTAAAAAATGTCAGCGTTTGCCAGCGTGTGACTGCACACGCTGGCGGCGCGCAGGAAGGCCGTTACTCACGCGTCGAACGCGCTAGACGATCGTTACCAACCCACTACTCTCACGCTGGCGACACGCTGTCGTATTTTTACTATAAATCAGTGATGCGTTCCTTACACGCTTAGCGCGTTCCTCACACGCTACTCACGCGCTGGCATACGCTATGAACCCCTTATCACCCTGCATGGACACGCTGAAATCACGGTTCCACTTGACTTTTTTTCTGTGAAAGTTCAGCAATTGCCAGCGTATCAACTATTTTTAACGCGCTACTCATGCATTGGCCTAAAACGTTCTGGTGTGGTAGGGCCATAGCCAGTGTGTCGCAAGCGTACGCCAGCGTACGCCATCGTGTGAGTAGCGGGTTGATAACGATCGTCTAGCGTGTTCGACGCGTGAGTAACGAACCTCCAACGCGCCGCCAGCGTGTGCAGTCACACGCTGGAAAACACTGGAAATTGTAGTTATGTTGAAAAAAATATTTTTTTCTCAGCGTGTGACAGCGTGTCCCAGCGTGTGAGTAACGCGCTCAGCGTGTTGCTAACGCTGGCCTAGCGTTGGTCAGCGTTTGCCAGCGTGTTGCCAAAATTACAACACGCTACTCACGCGTTAGCCTAAAATGTTCTGGTGTGACAAGGCCACCAGAGGAGAGCTTCTGTCGCCGGCCGTTGATCGCTGGCCACTCGACAGGCACACTACAGATGCCCGTCCGGCCGCCGTACGACCTGTAAGAATTGGTTGGCACCCTGCCGGATACCGCAGGGGTATCGCAAGGACATAAGCAGGGCACCGGACGAGTGCCTGCCGGACACCGGCCGATAAACGGGCCAATAATTCGACCCCATTTCCAAGAAAGTCGGCCGATCGCCGGTCGGCGACCCCCCGGGCCCCGTCATGGCAGCGTACGGGGCACTTTTAATTGTGACTGTGACCGCCATATCGCACGATCTTTCGCCGACCTCTACACGCCGGCCGATGCCTAGAAATCGCACACGCCGCCCGGGCTCCGCTTTAATTGTGACTGGGGTATTACACAGGTACTTGTAGTTGTAGAAGCGTTATTCATTTACTGTTAGTTTTGTATAATTTCTAATGTAAATGAACTTCCAAGTCATGTATTTGTTCATCAAGTTGGGTTGACTTGGTCAAACCGACATAAACCAGACCAAACCAAACTCCCAAAAAAATTGAATCTGGCCTGGGAAAAATTTTCGCAGACGCTGTGTCTGGTTTTCGTTCTAGAAATTGGTTTCCACAATTGTGCTCCTCTAATTTTTAATATTCCACATCAAAATTGCCGATGTCACTTTTTACTAACGCACGTTACATGTATCCATGCCCTAATATTTACGGTCAATAATTCTTTAAAAGAATGGAAAGTTTAGGTCATGAACAGTGCTATGCACAACGCCTGGGCACGACTTTGTGGTGCGGTGGTAAGCGTGCGTGATGCACTGTGTATGGCGGGCGACGCACCTTGTGTTGCGGTAGGAAATGTCGGGCAAAACACGCTGGGCTATCACTTCACGTACAAGCTGTACAACCTCGAAATAAATTCATGAACACGGAAAATACATTACACAGACAAGAGAATCAAGTTCTGTGAATTAACTTGCAAAAATCATCTTTTTCCATCGATGTTTACTTGCCATTTTTACACTGTCAGATCGACCCTGAACTCCAGTGTTATGATGTTGGTCGGCCGTGTATGCATAGACTCCATCCTGCCTTCTTTGGCACTTTTAGTGGGCGGTGCGGGGGGAACCAGTACAGCATTGCTGCATTGAGCATTATGCACGTGTTTTCATCACCGTGATACTGATAGGGAATCGTGCACCGCGTTGTCATCGCGAAGGGAACTTGTAAAAATAACAGAGGTTTCTTCTCAGAAAATAGCAATTGTAAGTAGGTAGTTGAAAAGCATTTTGTAAATATTTTTTTTTGTAATATTCTTTTTCTACTTGCTGATAACATTTTTAGGGTCGCAGCCTTAAATTAGGATCGGTCGGGTAACCGGAAGCAGAACTTTATTTTGTGTGGTCTATAACCACGCAAGAAAATCTATTTTTCAGCCAGAACCACCTGAATCAAGCAGACATTCTGATAAAGTATTATTTAATACAAAAGACTTCCACTGAGTTTAACCAGTTCGCGCCGGGATTATTTTAACATCGCCGAGCCGACGGGCGGGATTATTTTTAACGAAACTCGATCTGAAGCGGGTTCAGGCTGATAGTGCCGGGAAGCACACCCACGCATTTCCGGCCTTGCGCGCTGCTGACATACATTTGCGAACTTGAACTTGGCGTGTTTATGCGTCATCCGTTTTGAATTTGGGGAAATGTTTGCGTTTATACACGTCATTCGGCGCGAACTGGTTAAGAAGAGAACTTGTGTAAAATGGTTTAGAAACTTTGACCCAATGGATCACAGAACACTCTTTTGGCTTTACATGTATCTTAAGTTTGAAAACCATTTTTCAAGGTCAATAAAAGCAACATTTTGGCCAAAATGGATTTGACCTTAATTTTTCGAAAATTACTCAACTGGTATGGGAATATACTGGTAGATTAGTAATAGACTTTGGGGCAGAAACCCAATTTCTGTAAGTTTTATTTACTTATAATAACTATTTTCATCCACCCAGATCTCGACAAATTTTAAAACCTAAAAATAACGATCTTGTGCCTTTGGATGCCTTTTGTATTCGCCAAAGCATCCGCATATTCATGGCGGAGTGTCGTGCCCGATTTCCTGAAGCACAGTTAGTGTGGTCAGATATTTTACCTCGGGCCTGTTTTTATGGGGCTTTTTCTCAGTCAAAAATTGAAATGAAGCGGCGGGCAATAAATAGATGGGCGCGATCGGTCGCGCGCAGGTTGGGCGTAACAGTATTGCACCACCCACAGTTTAAATGGTCGTTTTTTCATCTTTATCGATTCGATGGGGTACACCTCTCTGCTGAAGGGCTCACTCTATTTCGGCAAAATATTTCCCATTGCATCATTTCATATTTTCGGTAAACTTGTTGCCGATGAGGAAGCAACATGAGTCATCGTGCCAGTTCCTTCTTCCCAGGGGTCGCTTTTGGTGGCGCGAGTGGCATTTTTGCTGGGGGAAGGACTGACACAGACTCATTTTGCTTTAGTTAACCTGTAAATTAAGAAGTAGATAGAAACAATTGTAAGCATAGTCTGCACCCACGTCCAAGTTCAGCGGGGGCAATTCATTTCCAACTGCCAGTTCAGGCGGTGGAAAGCACTATGCAGTAAAATTATAGGTTAACTTTTAATAAATCACCATTAGTGTTTTTAGAAACTCCTAATCATTAAGAAGACATAGTAATGCATTGTGGTTACTGGACTTGTTGGCAAGCTGCCATGGGGGTGTGATCAACCCATACAAGTCTAATGCAAGTTTATTGTAGAATGGTTATCATCTTTTTGTGTAATCGATTGTAGATTCATTATTACCAATACGGTTTTATAAAAATCGTTCATTGTAATCGACTTTTGGCAAGCTGCCATGGGGGTCTAATCAGCCCATAAGTCAATTGCAACTGGGGCAAGCTGCCCATTCGTTCATGGTCCAGGCCACAAGCTGTGGCCTATCTGGCAAGCTGTCATCACGTGCTTGTATGAAATTGGTTTATAATGGATTTAATAGATTGATAATTACCAGGTGCAGTGGTCAAGCCTGACCTCTGCTAACTTTTCTTATTTGGGGGTCGGTGGCCGATTGACCCCCGTAAGGGCACGGTACCATTTAGCGAACATTAATAAATTTGCAAGCTGCAGCAAAATAGCAAAAACAAAAATCGTTCTCCTTTGTCCTTTATTGCGTGTATCCGAGTGTAAAAGCGTGTGGCCCCAAACAAATCTAACAAAAAAATACCACAGCTGATTGTAAGCATGCTGAACGCGTTAACGTTAATCTGGATGCGTGCGTGCGTGTGTGCAGACTGGTATTATGCATTTTATTTTGTTTTCATAGCGTGCAGTGGGAACCAGTTTAGCACATCGTAGTCAACCATAGACTACATGTAGTTTCCACTCCCTCCATCATTTTCTAACTTACACAAAGTAAGCGTGAGTAGCCACTGCGGCACGTACACGCCAAAACAAATTATTAACCCATTTTTTAAGCCAAAAGATAACGGGAAGGATTGGGAACCAGTCTAATATTGAGCATTGGTGTGTTATAAATCATTTAAGTTACAAATTAACCAAGTTAACCATTAAAAAGGAGGACAATGTCTCATAATGTACATGTAACACAATTTTCCAATGTTGCAAATGTTTGCCTAAAAATTGGCATTTTTTGCTCATTTTTTATAAAATTTTAAAAATACATTGCCATGGAAGATTCATTGTAGGTTTTATTCAGTACAGATTAATGGTGGCAACAAAATAAATACACAGATTTGAACACGGTGATCAAAATTAAATAGCAAATTCCATATGAAAGTATAGATATTAGAATTTTAACATTGGCTCCTTATTTATGGATGACCCAAATACTAAATAGTGCTGCTGTCTTTACATATTTTTAAAAAGCTTCTACTTTTTTAATCAGATGATCAAAACCTTGCTCAAGAAAGGACTCTAAAATCCTTTCAAGGAATTGCTGCTCGTGTGTGGGTTGTGAGCTACAAGTGTAAAGCCTTTTTCACACTGCAGAGCCAATCCCCGGGAAATAAATCCCTGGAAAATTCCAGAGGATTTTTTACCCCACCAACACCTCGGCAACAGTTCACACTGGACCCATTTGGTAACATCCGGGGACACTATTTCCCGGGAATATGCACGGTCGTTTCACACTGGCCATCAAACCCCGGGAAATGTTTAAACTGAGGGCGCGTGGCATGGGTCGACGATAACCGCTGCACCACGCATCATGCGGATAAGAAAATAGAAGACTGGTACCTAACCACACGGGACGTTATAAATACATGTACACGAGAAGGAAGCTAAACACAGTCTTGTTCACGACACTTCTTTTATTAAATATTAAAACCATTCATTTTGCTCATATTCTTTAAAATTAAATTATTTGTATAATTTTCAAACGTTATTATTTGTCTTTTGTACTTAACTGTAAATATATTTACAAAAAGTTTGAAAGGTACTGCATTACAATACTAAGTCACCACGCGAATTATTTGTGACCCTGTGACCTTTCGAGATTACCCGTGGACGCAAAAAGGTGGGGTAAGTTCAAACCCTGCGACGTTCACAGTAGTTGCTATTCTCCGGGAAAAACGTTAAACCCCAGGGATTTCTCCTTTAACCCTACTCACAAGCAGTCCCGGGGAAAAGCAGTTTCCCGGGGATTTCTTTGGCAGTGTGAACAGACCGACCGCAATTCCCCGGGGAATTCCTGGGGAAATCGTCCAGTGTGAAAGGGGCTCTAGTATTCATTCTTTGAACATTTGTTTTTTTAACAAACCAAAAGTCAAAGTTGTTTACAATATGAAATAATAGACCATATTCACGGTGGAGCCATTTTTGATCGTGCTCCCTGAACACATAAGCGATTTTGTTGAGCGATAATGTCGCCCGTATTAATATACACGCCCAAATCAATGACCGTGTTTACATTTACGCGACAAAGTCGTGCGACTGCGACATGGCGCTAATAATTTCAAAAATCGTGCAACATACATGTACCACGTATTATTTTGTTCATTTACACACGCGCACGTGTGTGACATGCAGTGCGACATAGTCGTTGCAACCAAATCACCGTTGAATTGGATGGTGGCAGACTATTTATCCGTTCCAAGCCTCACTTTCATTTTTATTTAATGTGGCTTAAAACATTAGCGGGGCATTAATCGCAAATTTGTAATCATTCATCAGAGCAGACTGGTATTAATTTGTAATTAACTTTATTTCATTACTTTAATTATTATAGAGTAAGGCCTATTGGGAAACCCCCCCAAACAAAAAAAAAATAGAGAGAGAAAAAAAAAAAAAAAGGAAAAGGAGAAGAGGATCAAAGTCAATGTCGTACTTGATTGAATGTATATTTAACACTCGAAACCCCCTGAAAAGGGACTGAAATGCGGCTAGGCCCTATACACAATAGGTCTAGATTTTGCGGTTTTGAACAAAGCATCGAGTGATGTCCGGCACGTCAGTGGAGGATATAGGAGAAGGGGGGGGGGGGGGGGGGGCGGGTTGCATGACTTGCATCGTGGACTAAAGTTTTGATACTACACCAAATTGACTCAGAGTTCCAAAATTTATTCTCAAATTACCGTATAATCCAGGCCGAATCATTGTAGATTATCAAAATTTTCCAGGGAGCACGCCCACGAACCTTCTAACCAGTTCGCGTCAGATGACGTACACACAAAGTTTTTGCGGAATTCAAAACGGATGATGGACAAACACGTCATGAACATCCCATACAAAATTGTGTACTATCCACGGATGTCGCGTTAACCCGTCAGGCATGGCGGTTTTATTCAGTGGAGGACGTATACACGCTATGGAAGTTTGCTTGATTGTTGCAGTTGAGGTGTATACACGGCTTACGTTAATGACAGTGACACATGTTGTGGTGGACATGTATACACACTAACGTTGTCATGCCATGCCGCATTGACTTGATATCATGGCATCATGCACGCTTCAGTGATTAGGCCTATTCAAAACCCTACTTCCATTGTCTCCATTAATGCCTACAGCTGAGGGATTATCAGCTGCGTCAACTAAGTTCTAGACATACATATTCCCCCACCATTGTTCGTTAGTCTCCTTTGAAATTTGTGAAAGGGTCCTTTAATTTTCAGCTATGAATGTTCTGTGCATTTCCTATCGGCCAACACCCCAAACAGCTCGCGTCTTAACCAATCATGTAACGTGACACTACAACACAATGGGGGCTCTGCCTGTATTCTCTGCCATTATTTGATTAGGCCATTTCAAATTGATTTTTAGGTTTTCATCACGGCCCGTCCATTTCTACTCCCGCCCCAATGTTCTAAAAAAAAAAAAAAATGAAAGCATGGCGCGAGAGTCACGTGCTGCAGGCACTTGGTCCGGGTGGCCTTCCCCGAATTTTTTTTAATCTAGATGCGCTTAGACGCGATTTCAGGCTTACATGTATGTTGGACACTATATAGTAAGGTGAAAAGCCATATTTTCAGTGCACAAATCATGTCTGCCGATCAATTTTGTTCGCACAAGGTCAAATGAACAACAAAGTTTGGTCGTGGGACAAAATAACTTGCAGCGATGGGACACAATCAGGGAGTTTCACATTTCACGCCAATCTTGAAAAGTGCCACCATTCGACTTACAAGAGCCAGTCACAGGAGAACAGAATCAGCGACTGGAGCTAGCTCATCGAAACAACGGAAATTATCCGTCGTTCGAGGGACTGTAGTCGACTATAATAAACTATATATAGTCGCTTAATCAAACTTGCTCATGATTGCTGGAAGACGTTACAATGTTAACCCGACAGAGGGCACCCTTTTCGTTCTTGAATTCATCGCGGCGCGGCTGACGACTGTAGTGGAAGTCAAACCAAGGATATAGTGACGCCCTCTGTTGTTGAAATTGATTCATGCGAAGGTCTTGGAACCAATTAAGACTGCCAACATGCACATGTGAAACGGTATTGACTAAACTAGTGCGTCCTTCACGTCCATTTAAACAAGATCGGTCCCATGAACCAGGAATGCGTTAATGTCCAAGGTGCAGTATTTCTTTGACATCATGAGTTTAGCTGCATTTGTGATGGCTTTGGTTAATACTTGGCTGCCAGATTGGGTGTATTTTTTTAGCATGGCGGCGATTTTTAAAGCATGGCGAGATTACCAATCTCAAAAATATAGCATGGCGGGCCGCCATGGTTTATTATACATGTACACTTGGAGAACACTGCGCCCCAATTTATAATTTTTTTTTCTCTCCCCAAAAAGGTATTTTCCAGACAAGTTTCTCACTAAATCCACCAAATTTGCACGCTAACGTTCTGCACGATAGCTACTGTATTGTGTTATGCATGCCTTGGCCATAGTGCGCTTGTGTTGTCGTGTCAAGCTTGCTGTGATGTGGCTCCCGACTAAATGATGACGTCTCCCACAGGCCGTTTTCTGAACCCCCGCTTCATCTCCGTTTTAGATTTGTTCATTCAGTTTGGTAATGGTGATAAAGACAGAGCCTAAGTTAGGGTTTGGAAAATGGCCATAATTATCATAACAATTTGTGCGACATTAATGACAGCAAACAGCCATTCAATCATCTGACAATGAATACGAACAGAGTCTGTGCCACCCGTTGATCTTTTTTTTATTATGGAGATTAATGGTGCAACCCTACAACAGTTAACAAACCACATCGCGCGAATTTATTATGCTATTAATGCAATGCGTCATCGTATAGTCGGGAACCATGATGGGTCGATGTGGTATTGATACGACAACGCTCTAGGCTCCATACATACATACATACGATACATAACATGTCGTGCGTGAACTGTGAATTGAGCTAAGCGCTTGTTGTATACAGTGCTCGTAGAGTTTAAAGTTTGACATCTATAGCTGGCAAGGGTAGGCCAATTAATTGCTGTGTTGTTGGTTGAACTCTACATCATACCTTTTGTAATCACACAGATTACGTGCACAGATTACGTGCACAGATTACGTGTGGGTTGAAGGTTGTCAAGCCATGGTTTGGAATTAATGATCCATATGCCTGACGTCGACCCCTCAATGTTGAGTGATAAAAGCCTAAAAATAAATTTTAAATGGCCTTATGAGAATATATATATCTCACTGTATAAGATGACAGCGGACACTTGTCCATGTTCTGCGGTCTGTTTCAAGTTTGAATCAATCTGATGAAGAAAGTTAATTTTTTAATTGTTGACCTCAGTGATGATTACTTTTGAAACACGCACTGTTACAGTTACACATGTAATTGGTTGACCATAAATGTTTTTCACCCCCAAAATATTGTTCACTTTTATGAGGCAATTGGTATTATTAACCAAAGCTAACACATTTCACCCTTCAAAATTGATATTATGTTGTGAAAATTGCACATGTTTAAACCAGGGCCCAATTTCTTGGCTCTGCTAACCACAGAATTTCGCGCTTACGGTCTCCATTTTCCGCTAACCGCGCTAGCAGAAACTTTTTGCGCTAACCCTGTAAGCACAGAATCCTTAGTTACGGGGTGTACGCATGCTCAGAGACCGAAATTCCTCGCTAACGCGTGAAATACGTTTACCGTAAGCACCGAATTTTCTGCTATAGTAAGCAGGGATTTTTCGCTAACGGTAAGCAGAGCCAAGAAATTGGGCCCTGTTCTGAAACTATGCTTTCGAAACATCAGGTCTTAATTTATTTTATTCTTACGAGATTGTTTGTCTTTCTATATTTAGGGGTTGAAACTTCAGTTGAAGCATGTGCATTGGTGCCAGAGGAGGAATACAAAGTTCAGGGAGACAGCATAGCAGGCAGAACACTGGCACCAAAGCGTGCCCGAGATATGAGGGAACCTTTGTTCCAACATTTGTTATTCTTCATAATTGGCCAAGGAGCAAATGTATCAAATGGTATATATGCAATTTCTATTTTTTAAAGTGATAACATGCTGTTTGGAAATCTCTTCAGTAGTCTAATGGCAGACTATGGCAGACTGGTTTTTTTACACAGTTGACTGATTCGTTCTAAAGTTGTATTGGACAGGGTGTTTGATGTGTCGGTCTATTTTCTTGTGTTGTATGTTTTCAGTATCTTACACAGGAGTGTGAGAATTCAGCTTTTTAGCAGATTTCAGGTTTTTTTTTTAGATTTTTACCCTAAATTTAAGCTTTTTGGTACACCTGCTCTGTACTAAAGTATGGGAACTGATTAAATGTCAGCTTTTTGCTGGCCGTTTTCAGTTTTTTTTGCATGTGGCCACTCACACCCCTGCTTACATTTAGGGACTCCCATACACAGTATTGAGAGTTCCAAATATTGGACTAGTAAAGTGGGTGGATCAGATGGCTGTAAGGGGAGAAGGCCATTATTAATTAAATCTGATTGTTAAAATCTAACAAATGGTTAGCCTAAAATCAGCGGTTCATCAGTATTATAATATGAATACTCTTTAGTTTGATAATTATGCTATTTTCCATTTATCCCCGCATGATACAACCGCGATGTGACAACTTCTCTGAGCTGAAAGCTCGGGACAGCAATCAAAGCGATATTGTTGCAGTTTGTTCCCGTTCGAAGCTAAACGCGAAACAGCCATTATATCAAGCAATATTGTCGCAGTTTGTTCCCATTCGAAGCTAAACGCGAAACAGCCATTATATCAAGCAATATTGTCGCAGTTTGTTCCCATTCGAAGCTAAATGCGAAACAGCCATTATGTCAAGCAAAATTGTCAGTTTGTTCTTTAACAAATCTGTTGTCGCAGAACTGCAATATACCATAAGCAAAATTCTTAAAGGGTAACTGAAATTTAAAACTTTAATATGGCGAAATATACGCTTTAATAACGCTGAATACTTAACAACTGCAAAAACTTATTTGTTTAGGTTTTGCTCATTAATCGTGACCCTAAAATGAAAAGCAATATGCGCCGTGCCCCGCCCACAAAAGATGACGTCACGGTAAGAATATAGCGTGGATATACCAGGCTAAGCCTAGCCTTGAATACAGATTTCTTCAGATTTAGCAACTGACACATAGTTGCGAGATGCTTTCTGAGCTTTGTACATCTGATTGTGAATGGCTGTTGTAGCTTAGGTTCAGCAGATGCTGCTAACTTGGCAACAATGCCAGACGCCCTTAACCAGGTCACGCCGGGATTATTTTAACATCGCCGAGCCGAAGGGCGGGATTATTTTTAGCGGTCGAAACTCGATCCGAAGCGGGTTCAGGCTGATAGTGCCGGGAAGCACACCCACGCATTTCCGGCCTTGCTCGCTGCTGACATACATTTCCGAACTTGAACTTGGCGTGTTTATGCTTCATCCGTTTTGAATTGGGGGAAATCTTTGCGTTTATATACGTCATCTGGCGCGAACTGGTTAAAGGAGTGGTTGAATTCTCACAAAGTCGAGAAAACAGGAAACTTTTACCCTTGTTTTCTTTAGCCAACATATCCAAACTTTCTTTCATGTTAACTGGCATGAGAATTGGAACTCCACGCCCTCGCTTTCCCCGCACCATAAGCAATGTCAGCCTTTTTAGAGAAACCTTTTCGGGTGGAGTTAGCTTTCGAGAATTTCATCATGAACAGCTCTCTTGGATTGTACTTGCTGATTATAGTTGTAAACCTCAATACTTTCATATTTTGGTCTCCTATTGTACAAAACAACCTGTGTAAGTGTTGGCCAGCTCCTTGTATGTTGTAGCCGTGCGTTCACCTTTGACTTGATTTTGTGTTCACTTCTTCTGAAGAAATGCATTGAATGCAACACAATCCTTGGTTAAGGGCAACAGTTTTGGAGCTTTCCAATTTTGTTGTTGCATCTGGCGCAGTGCTGATGATGTCACCCGAGCCTTCCACTCAGTTTCCCTGAGATGCATGAAATCATCCACTTTAAGAATGGCAGCACGGTTTTGTTCCTTTATGTAGATGTTCTTCATGATTAGTGAAAGATCCGTCGGTGCAAAGCCCACGAGTATGCTTGGTGTTTTTGTGTTTCTTTCTGATAGCCTGACATGATCAAAGTACTGTTAATGACTGCATCAAAAGACTTGGGCTTCACCAGATCTCTGGCCTGTATAATAGTAGAGTCGAACCCTCTTGCATGATTAAGGATTATACCAAGTGTTCGCATTTTTTTCTCTGGCCTTGTCTTGTCTTCTGTTCGAGTTTGTTGTGTTCATCACATTTTCCCCACTCGTGGAATGTCCTGATCATTTCTTACAGTTAATCGTATCTTGTCTTTTTGCACAGAATGCAGAACCTCTTTCAATTCCCTGGATACGTCATGTTTTAGGGGAATAAGCATCCGCCTGGTCTTGCAGTGTTTACTGTAAGGAAGGTGTTTATGAATTACCATGCAGCAGTTTTTTTTGTTTACCCATATAAGGTACTCTCTTATGAAAATATCCAAAGCAGTCGGCACAGGGAATGTAGTCATGGATTGATTTTTTTTTATTTCCTTCCGTTGGTCTTTTGCGGACAATCGGGTCCTTAGCCTCTCCTTAAAAATCATGTTGTTGTGTTCATGGTTGCCCAGGTTACGAATATGCAGCCAACTCTGCCGCTTCATTCCTTTTTCCTCCTTTGAGATTGCCAAAACTTCACAAATCAATGTTTCCTGACAGTGGTGCCTACGGCAATGCCTCCGGGTGAGTTTCTGCCGAGGTTTTCCACAGAACAAACAATAACTGCACTTGCCTGGATCTCCAGAATCTGTGACATAAGTGCCATCAGGGTCACCCATGTCTTCTTGATATCTTCATCCCCCTGTTCTCCATCACTAAGGATTTCATTATCATTTATGTTCCTGGTGTCCATTTCATCAATCGCTGCTGCTGTCATCATTCCTGCTGTTGTCATTGCTTGTGCTGTCATGACTACTTAACATATATCAACTATCATCACCGCATCATCTTCATTAACTTCAACTTCATCAAAGGGATCTGCTTATTACTATGCTGCCAGATGTACAAGGTTGGGAATCTTTTTCTGTGCAGCCTGTTGAAAAGGTTTGGTAATAGGCATCATGGCAGCCAGATGACTGTGCACCACGGTGTCCAGATGTACGCAGTTGTGACTGTGCATCACGGTGGCCAGATGTACTCGGTTTGGACTCTGCATTATGGTGGCCAGATGTACTAGGTTAGGACTCTGCATCATGGAGGTTAGATGTATTCAGTTGGGACTGTGCAAAGTGGCCAGATGTACTCAGTTGGGACTCTGCATCATATGGTGGCTAGATGTACCCAGTTGGGACACTGCATCATGGTGGCCAGATTTATCCGGTTGGGACTGTGCATCATAGTGGCCAGATGTACTCACGTGGTGCGTTATGGTGGCCAGATGTACTCAGTTGGGACTGTGCATCATGGTGGTCAGATTTAGGCTGGGACTCTGCACCACAGTGGTCATATACACTCAGTTGGGACTCTGCATCATGGAGGCTAGAGGTATTCAGTTGGGACTCTGCATCATGATGGCCAGATGTACCCAGAGTTGTATGACTCAAGTCCAGGACTCGGACTCGAGTCCGTCTCGAGTCATAATTTTGGTGACTCGGACTTGACTCGAGTCACGTCGGCAAAAGACTCGGACTCGGACTCGACTACCATGACTCGGACTTGACCTCGAGGACTTGTGACTCGAGTCACGTATTTTCACCAACAATACCTTTTTATTTTTTTTGTAAATATTAAAAACAATTCCAATGATCCGATCGTCATGCACATTGGGGAATATTAACGTTTAGCACACGAAATAAGCAGTTATACTGATGTTGCAAGTAATAGTGTTCGTGATTAATGTGTTGCTATGCCCATGTAATGTACAGCGCACGTACATGTACATGTGTATGTTCAATACGCATAATAACACTGGGATATATTTCTGTAAAAGCATTATTGTGCACGACACCAATATTAACGCTGGTATTCTGTCAACCTTAACACCATAGCCACTGCTTGATGCATATTACTAGGGAAATAGGAATTCGTCTCCGGAATCCGAATGACGGCTTTAGCTGGCTGCGGCTATATCGCTACCTCTTTTTAATGTTAAAACATAGGCGGCTTACGCGCTGATCTAGCCATAGACGCAACCGAAGCTGACCATAGTCTGGCATGTCTGGTACCTGTAAAAACACCGCCTGACTGAGATGGCTGTGTGTTGTTTGCGATCAATAGTGATCCAGTCATCTAAGTGAACTGGTCAAAGTAGTTTAACTATTTAATTATTTAAACTTAAGTGACCCGTGACTCGGACTCGGACCAAGTGACTCGGGACTCGGACTCGACATAGGTGACTCGACTACAACACTGGATGTACCCGGTTGGGACTGTGCATCGACCATGCATGGCAAGATGTACATGTACTCAGCTGGGCTTGTGCATCATGGTGGCCAGATGTACCCGGTTGGGACTGTGCAACATGGTGGCCAGATGTACTCAGTTGGGACTGTGCAGCATGGTGGCCAGATGTCTCCAGTTGGGACTTTTCATCATGGAGGCCGGATGTACTCGGTTGGGACTGTGCAGCATGGTGGCCAGATTTACCCGGTTAGGACTGGGCATTATCATGGTGGCCAGATGTAGGCTGGGACTCTGCACCACAGTGGTCATATGTACTCAGTTGGGACTCTGCATCATGGAGGCTGCAGTTGGGACTCTGCATCACGGTGGCCAGATGTATACCGCTCAGTTTGGACTCATGGTGGCCAGATCGTTGTACTCTGATGGGGAATCTCCTGTTAGCCAGATGTACTCAATTGAGACTCGGCATCATGTAGCCATTAGCTTCTACAGTTTCACTATCTACATGTACCCGGGTTTGTTCGAACCCACACTGGTCAATGATGGTTGGACTAGGCAGGACCAGCTAATGATCGAGGTTGGGCGCATATTTCTTCTTTGAAGAAATGCATTGAATGCAACACAATCCTTGGTTAAGGGCATCAGTTTTGGAGCTTTCCAATTTTGTTTTGAGAGAACAGCCAGCTCCCAGGACCTCTCCCTTTTGTACATCTAATACAAGTTTAGCTGCCTAAAGATTTGGTCTGTCAAGGACTTGGTATTAAAGTGAGATTTGATGATTTGAATAATCTTAGGATTTCCTTGTTTTGTAATGTGTGCTTATGCGTTTTACTTGTTGTCTTGAACCAATTATGAGGTTTTAGGGCAAAACTTTCTTTGTTAAGTTTTGGAATGTACAGCCCAAGACTAGTAGACGCTTATGTTTTATTCAAATCATGAGCTGGATTACCGGAACTTTACTGTGAATTATGAATGTTAACATTCATATTTCACATGGCTTGATAACTATATTCCACTGATTTTCCTGGCACTGCTTTTGTAAATGTGGTGCATTGCGTGTACATTTCAGTGAACCGTTTGCGATAGAAGCTTTGAAGAAAAGTCAACCAACAAGAGTATTAATATGCAATTTCCATTTTAGTGTTAATTCTCTACTAAAATCAAGTGTATTTTTTGTCGAGCTCAATTTGTATCGTTTTTGAAGTAGTCTTATTTTATTCCATCCTGATGTGTAGCTATAGGCAATGTAGGGAGGGTTACGAGAAAACTAGTTTACACAATTTAGATAGTTGCAATTTCGACCATTTTTGCCAGACTAGTCACCAGATTTGCCCAATTTTTATCACTTTCAAAGATCATGACACACATTTTGAGAACACAGATTTGATTTGCAATGTGTAATGACTCTGTTCATAACACTCAAAACATAATTGAGAAAATATTTTGTGCCCAGATGTACATTTGTACTCGTTGAGACTCTGCATCATGGAGGCTAGATGTATTCAGTTGGGAATCTGCACCACGGTGGCCAGATATACGCAGTTGTGACTGTGCATCATGGTGGTCAGATGTACTCGGTTGGGACTCTGCACCACGGTGTCCAGATGTATGCAGTTGTGACTGTGCACCATGGTGGTCAGATGTACTCGGTTGGGACTCTGCACCACGGTGTCCAGATGTATTCGGTTGGGACTCTGCACCACGGTGTCCAGATGTACGCAGTTGTGACTGTGCATCATGGTGGTCAGATGTACTCGGTTGGGACTCTGCACCACGGTGTCCAGATGTATGCAGTTGTGACTGTGCATCATGGTGGTCAGATGTACTCGGTTGGGACTCTGCACCACGGTGTCCAGATGTACGCAGTTGTGATTGTGCATCATGGTGGTCAGATGTACGCAGTTGTGACTGTGCATCATGGTGGTCAGATGTACTCGGTTGGGACTCTGCACCACGGTGTCCAGATGTACGGAGTTGTTACTGTGCATCATGGTGGTCAGATGTACTCGGTTGGGACTCTGCACCACGGTGTCCAGATGTATGCAGTTGTGATTGTGCATCATGGTGGTCAGATGTACGCAGTTGTGACTGTGCATCATGGTGGTCAGATGTACTCGGTTGGGACTCTGCACCACGGTGGCCGGATATACTCAGTTGGGATTGTGCATCATGACGGCCAGGTGAGCTCAGTTGGTAGTCTGCATCAAGGTGGCCGGGTGTACCCGGTTGGGACTGTGCAGCATGGTGGCCAGATGTACTCGGTTGGGACTGTGCATCATGGTGGCCATATGTACTCAGTTGGGACTCTGCATCATGGAGGACAAATGTACCTGGTTACCTGGTTGGGAGTGTGCATCATGGTGGCCAGATGTACCCAGTTGGGACTCTTCATCATGGTGGCCAGATAGATGTACTCTGATGGGACTCTTCTGTTAGCCAGATGTACTCAATTGAGACTCGGCATCATGTAGCCATTAGCTCCTACAGTTTCACTATCTACATGTACCCCGGTATATTCGAACCCACACTGGTCAATGATGGTTTGTTCTGTGGAAAACCTCAGCAGAAACTCACCTGGCATTGCAGTAGGCACCACTGTCAGGAAACATTGGTTTGTGAAGTTTTGGCAATCCCAAAGGAGGAAAAAAGAATGAAGCGGCAGAGTTGGCTGCATATTCGTAACCTGGGCAACCATGAACCCAACAACATGGTTTTCAAAGGAGAGGCTAAGGACCTGATTGTCCTCAAAAGACTAACAGAAGGAAATAATAAACTAGAAATGTGTTTGTGGACAAACACAGAGCTGTTTCGAGTGTCTAAAATTACTTTCAATTTGTGTGTGGTGGTCTAAGTATGTACCCAGTCTGAAGTTGATCGGATTTACCCAAGTGACAAAGATATTATTGGTTAAAAAAATGTGTACAAATCCTATGGGGAAAACTACACCTTTAATGTGACGTCACATGCAGGCGATGATGTCACCATCACCTACTGGAAAGCAGCGTTTTCTCTGATTGTCGTATAAATTTAACGCATTAAAGTTACATGGTGTCCACTTCTCAGTTGAGTCATTGAGTCAAGTCAAAGAAATTTATTTATTTTTTATTTAAGTTAATGTGTTCCTCCTATGTTGAAGTAAAAAATTTAAAAAAAGACTTTGTTTTTATCGGCATATTAAAAGGTGGACACCGTAACTAACTACCGTTAAGCTAGACTACTAAAGTTTTACCATTTAACCAGTGATTAAATACCCTTAGTTTTCAAGATCTGATCATGCATGTTAACATTAGTTACAAAAATGACGTGGACACCATAAATTTTAAATCAAGGCAAACATTTCAAGTGTGTCAAGTTTATTATCACTTGCTCAACTAAAGCCTTCAAGGTACTTGCCTTAACAGTGGCCTGTTTTCATTGCATGGTTCTCAAACAGGTTACAAAAAATACACCAACCTGCCAACATGGCTGTCTACTGAAACCAATGTTAGTGTCCACTAAACCAACGTTAACAAAAAAGGTCGCCACTCGCAGCAAGTTTTCCTACTAAAACATGGTAAAATGTTGAACTTAATGTTGATACGTACCTTTTTTGTTGTTATTTACATTTTGATCTGGTAGAATTTAAGGAACAATTTTTTTTTTTTTTTTTTTTTTTTTTTTAGTAGTACATTTATTTCAACGCTGCCATTAGCACAGAATAGAAGAAAACAGAATTCACTTTAACAAAGAGTAAACAATTAAATGATCTAATTATAATTATATACAGAAGTATAAAATTATAATCAAATTAATGACAACATTTAGGTATAAGGTGAAGCGAATTGCTTTTGTACCCTAACCTATTGACAGACAATCTATACGGTCAACACAAAGGACAAATGACATTATACGTAAACAAACAATATAACAAAACACACACTAGAAAACACAAGCTGGTGAGAGACACATAAATTAATTTCATAAATTATAACTAATTATATAGATGTGAATCAAGAAGATAGAATTTCAGCTTTTTAACAAATATAGAGAGGGAGTTTGATGATTTTAGGGACTCGTCTAAGCTATTCCAATATAAAGTGCCACGTTTAAAAACACTATTTTTACACAACTCTGTTCGGCTAAACTGGACATAAAAATTGTTCTTGGCAGTACTTCGGGTATTATACAAATGAATGTCAGAGGTTAACATGAAGAATGAATTAAAACAACTTGGTAATACATTGGTTTTAAATTTATACATCAATTTGCCTAAATTAAAATAGTACAGGTCATAAAACTGTAAAAGACTCAGGTTTGTAAATAAAGGAAGGGAATGATCACGATAGCCAGCTTTTGATACTATTCGGACTGCTCGTTTCTGCAAGGTAAACAGTTTGTTGTATTTAGATGAAGAACCCCCCCAAGTCAAGATTGAATAATTTAAATATGGCAAAACAAAAGAATTATACAGAGTTAACAAGATTCTACTGGGCAGGTAATATTTTAGACGGTTCATTATGCCAACATTTTTAGATATTTTTGTCGCTATGTCATCAATATGGTTTCTCCAGGTGAGATGCTCATCAATAGTTATTCCTAGGAATTTAGTAGTTGTTACTTGGTTTAGCCTTGATTCATTTAAAATTAGAGGAACAGATTGAGAATATTTATACTGATGGGCACAGAAAATCATATAGTTAGATTTCAATAAGTTAAGACATAATTTGTTTGCTAAGAGCCAAGTGCTAATTGTTTTAAGTTCAACATTGAGGTTTCTAACAGCAGTGTCAACATTTTGGTGAGTATATAGTAAACTTGTGTCATCAGCAAATAAGCAAAATGAAATAATGTCGGAGGTGTTACAAATATCATTTATATAAAGAATAAAAAATAGAGGACCTAACACAGAACCTTGTGGTACTCCACAGACAATATCACGATCAGTTGAGTTTACAGAATTATAAGACACATACTGCTTTCTGTTAGTCAGATAACTTTTAAATAGGTCCAAGGCAATCCCACGCACCCCGTAATGTTCCATCTTACTTATTAATATTTCATGATTGACTGTGTCAAATGCTTTAGATAAGTCAAGGAATATGCCAATTGAAAATTTATTATGATCGATCGCATTACATATTTTACTGAGAACATATGATGTTGATAATTCAGTTAACCGGTTTTGTCTGAAGCCAAATTGTGCCTCCGAAAGAATATCATTCTTGTTTATAAAAGATATTAACCTAATGTATATAAGCCTTTCAAATAACTTGGAGAATGTCGACAGAACTGAAATTGGTCTATAATTAGTAATATCATGTCTACAACCTTTTTTGTAGATTGGTATAACTTGGGCTATTTTTAAGCCATCGGGAAATACTCCTGCTGTTAGACATTTATTAAAAATAATAGCTAAAGGTTTTGCTAACGAATACCTTGCCTGTTTTATTACAAAAGAATTCAAAGCGTCGAAACCAGGGGCCTTGCCAGAAGGAATTTTGTTAATATTGTCCACAATCTCCTCTTGGGTAATAGGTGACAAGAAGAATGAATCCGAACATCGGGTATTTAAAAATGAATGAAAAGAGGTGTTACATAATGGTAGTCCACTAGAAAGACTGCTGCCAATATTAACAAAATAGTTGTTAAATGAATCAGCAATTTCGGTGTCGTTCGTAATGTTAATGCCATCATGGTTAAAATAGGAGCTACTTTTTTGTTTACGCTTATTTAAAAGAGAATTAATTACATTCCACGTACCTTTTATATTATTTTTTACTTCATTGAATTTTTTATATAGATAATTCTTTTTGGATAATTTAATCAGAAAGTTAAGTTTATTTTTAAAGCTAGTATAAGTAGATTTATTCCAACATGTTTGATCAAAACTTACGTTAGTTACAATAAGACGCGAAACAGAATGCAGTGGACACGACGCGTAAATTAGCAAATAAGTGACCTTCAGGTCATCGACACAGGGTACTTTTCATGTGTACTGGCCAACTCAGGATTCTGTTGATTACCAGTTAAATTGCGACAACATTTAACGTACAAGTGGACACGAACATAAATGAGTGATCGATGTGTGGATTTTTTTCATCCTTATATTAATGGGGGATGTACAGACATTTTACACGATGATTATGCAGCTAATTCAGAAAACAATTGCTTAGTTTGGCAAGAATGAGGTTTAAAAAAAACAATCTGGCTTTTTGAACATCATATGATGTGGTGGACACGACGTGTAACTTTTGGAACACGCAGATCACAGCGTTCATGTGCGTATTTCTTTTGTGGGCCAGTATATTTACTTACTCAAGTAATATGCACAAAGTAATGAAAATAAATAAGGGATATTAAAGTCTTTGATTTAATGAAATTTTGATGAAATTTTTTTTAATCTGTGTCCCGTTTTTAGATGCCATTTTGATGCTTGTAAACGTGAATTTAAAACGAAATATCCTGTATTCACACATTATTTATCTCTTAAACATATGTACATGATGTACAATATTATCTAAAATAAAAAAATGATTGCAAATAGTATGAGAAAGTCAAGATTGTGTTTGCATAATGAAAGATAGTCAGTATTGTGTCCTTACACTTATGAACCTGACTATAAGCCAGAGTGAAATACAACAACAATTTTTTAAGATGGCCACTCCAGGAAAAACCCTTAGTTTACGGATGATCAAAAGAGCCAACGACCTGCATGACAATAAAAGCTGGAGAGATATTAACAACAAGATCCACAACAAGACACTCACAGTGAAAGCAAAGATGAACAAGAAGGAACAGGAACAAAAACGTTAAGATCAACATAAATCAGGCACTGCAAGATTGATAAGTTGTTTTCCATCACCAAATCACATAAAGCTTGGTTGCTTTAAAAAAATTCCCCTCAATATGACTGCACTGTTGATTGCTACAAAACCTCATCATCATGAAATTCAGTTGCATCATGGAGGAATAAGAAGGAATCTCCATGGTTGCATTGTGTAAATCTCTACTGGGTATGCAATTGTACAATGTCATACGCGTGGCCATTGGTAATCAGCAAAAAGGTTAACGCAGATGGAAAACTCACGGCTAAAACATACAAGGAGCTGGCCAAGGTGACACTTACACAGGTTGTTTTGTACAATAGAAGACCAAAATATGAAAGTATTGAGGTTGACAACTATAATCAGCAAGTACAATCCAAGAGAGCTGTTCATTATGAAATTCTCGAAAGCTAACTCCACCCGAAAAGGTTTCTCTAAAAAGGCTGACATTGCTTATGGTGCGGGGAAAGCGAGGGCGTGGAGTTCCAATTCTCATGCCAGTTAACATGAAAGAAAGTGTAGATATGTTGGCTAAAAAAAAACAAGGGTAAAAAGTTCCTGTTTTCTCGACTTTGTGAGAATTCAACCACTCCTTTAAGGGCGTCTGACATTGTTGCCGAGTTAGCAGCATCTGCTGAACAAAAAATGTGTACAAACCCAATGGAGAGGAGACTAAAACAGAAGAAAAAGAAAAAAAAACCTAGAAATGTGTTTGTGGACAAACACAGCTGTTTCGAGTGTCTACAATGACTTTCAATATGTGTGTGGTGGTCTAAGTGTGTGCCAAGTCTGAAGTCGGTTGGATTTACCCAAGCGCCAAATATATATTGGTAAACAAAAAACGTGTCCGAATCTTAGAGGAAAAACTGCACCTTTAATGTGACATCACATGACACCCGTTGACGTGATCATTAATTTTTAGTGATTAATTTTAGTCTATAACACATACTTGTATACCAAGTTTGACGCAAGGGTCTTAAAAACTACACCTTTAATGTGACGTCACATGACCTACAATAACGTCACCGTGACGATTTTTCTCTTGGCCCACTTGTGGATGGTGGTCGAGGTGTGTGCTATGTCTCAAGTCGATCGGATTTACCAGTGTCAAAGTCAATAGTCTGAAGAAAAACGTGTACAAAACCTATGGGGAAAAATTGAACATTTAACGTGACGTCACGTGACCACTAATGACGTAATCGCAACGAATTTTGTTCTAGGACCATCCTTGGGTGATGGTTCAACTGTGTGCCAAGTCCCAAGTCGTTCGGACTTGCCAAAGTGTATTGGTCGAAGAAAAACGTGCACAAACTCTATGGAGAAAAGTCTGAAGGAAAAGAACATAGGGCTTTTTCGCATTTGTATTTTTTCCTCAAAAACCATTCAAAAGGAATTATAAACAGATTAAAAGTAATCAAAACGAATTTAGGTTATTTAAACAGATTAAAGTTAATTTAAAGTGATTAAACCGATGACGTCACACATTTGTAAACTTTCGGTAAACTACCTAACCAACCCAATACAATTTTTTTTTTATTTTAGCATGTTCCGTTGCTGAGATACGGCTTAAAGGTCAAAACGTAATAAATCACATACAATTGTATGATGGCGTCAACTTCCGGTCTGGTGACGTCAAAATTTGTTATCGAGAACGACTCACGCGCCTATTATATTCACGATTTCTTGCCATTCAGGAGTACATGGGCGCGTCCATATCATTGTTCAAATTTCCCGCCTCACCCGGGACATTATGACGTAGTGTTTGCACATCGCTTTATTGTGTGTTGTTCGCACTGGTATCCTACCTTGACGTGGCCAACTACATTATGCAGACGTATGTTGTACGGCGCCCGACTATTGCGAGTACATGTATTGCATTTCTGTGCAGAATATCGACTTGAGGCGCCACAAACTATCGTTTATTTTTGTATTTTCTGAGAAGAATAGAAAATCTGTGAGCTAGTAATTATGGCATCAGGTCCTTCTCCGTATTATTTTGAGCCCACTTTCACATGTACAGTACACATTATGTATACACTATGCCGTACACAAAAGGGTTCACTTGCATTCATTGCGCGTGCAGGGCCGCTATCGATCGGGCTTCGCGTACTGATGGTGCAGACACTACGTCACAATATCTCGGATGTACCGATAAACCAGAACAAAATGGCGGCTCGCATGACGGTAAGCGCAGTGCGAGGAAATCTCTGTTTTATGATTTTTATCGGTTTCGGTAAACCGATAAAAATGAAATAAAAATCAAGTCACAATGGCAATTGACACTCTTTAGCATTATGCAATTATAAACTATGGATGGAGTTTCCCTTTTAAATACACTGGTTATAAAGTGGTTTCAGCAAACTTCGCCACACACATAAACATATTATTAATTTCAACCATTTTCAACCTGCCACTAGAGGGCGCTATAACATGTTATGACGTCGACGGTAATTTGTTTGAAAAGTTCATTCTAGCAAGACACTAACATCGTTGAAAGTAAGTTCATGAAATTTTTCATTTTCAAATTATAAGGCACTTCCGGTTTGGACCGGAAGGAAGGGTCACGTGACTTTACGCGCACGAGATAAAAGGAAGATCCTGGATTATTCTATCAAATGCCACAAACATCAAGTTTCTAAACTAATCCATTAAAAAAATTGGCAACTTCAGGTCTAGGTGTAATGTTGTCTTGGTCATTAAAAAAAATAGGTAATCCAATGCAAGGGAGGACCTGGGGTTCAAATGGGGACCATGCACCCCCTTCTTTATTTTGAATTGCCATGAATCTTGCTTAAAACAAGTAAAGTTTCCCTTTTAAAATGAAATATATACAATACCAAGAAAATGTCTAAAGGAATGTGTGGTTTCTGATGGGAAAAGATGAACAATTGCAGCACAATGTCAAGCCAAGGAGGTCTGTTGAAACATATTTGATGAAATGTGGCCTAAAATGTGTGGTTGCTTTTATGGAACGGTTAAGATTTAACTGAAAAGGAATCCCTTTTTGTATCAGTTACATTTGATAGTTTTTCACAATTTCTTGAATCAGTGTAAATTGTTGATATTTGTGTGTTTTTACTTGCATATTGATGATAATTAACCAGTTAGCGTCGGATGACGTGTATACACGCAAAGTTTTTCCGGAATTCAAAACGGATGAGGATGAACACGTCACGAGCAAGGCCGGAAATATCTGTCAGCGACTGGCTCGCAGCGAGCAAGGCCAGAAATATCAGGTGTGCTACCCACATATGCCGACTCGAACCCTCAAGGTTTGTGAAAAACAATCCTGGGTCTGGTCAATGTCAAAATAATCCTGGCGTGAACTGGTTGAAACAGTGCAATTTCACTGTTGCAATGGAAAGATCACACCACGATGAAATGCATGGTTACTGTATGTAACATGCATTATGAATTAAATATCCTAATGAGTCTTGCTACTAGTGTTAATCCCAACTTTAATGATTTGAAAAAAATATGAATTGCCATGAATTTTGCCTAAAACAAGTAAATTTTCCCTTTTAAAATGAAATAAGTACAATATAGGATATGTATGTACATGTAAACCAAGAAATGTACACAGAGAACTAGGGGAATGTTTAGCTGAAACAGTCACTGGCAGCTGTTGGTGTTAAGGGGTGCTTAATTTGCAGTATAACCCAGCAAAAAGAAAACATGAATTGCCATGAATCTTGCCTAAAATAAGTACATCTTCCTTGTTGAAACATATTTGATGAAATGGCTTAGGATTTAATTATTAATATTATGTAATTACATGCACTGTCGGCCAAATTGATGTTTTAAAAACACTACATGCTTGATCGTGTTTCACAATTACTTAACGGATCATTGAAATTGTCAATATTTGTGTGTTAAGTACATGTTGATGATAATTAAAACAGTGGTCTTAGTAATTTGGATAAATGATTCAGTGAACTAATTTAAAGGTAACATCCATCATTTGTAGCTGACGAAATGTTATAAAGCATGTACTTGGTTTAAAGATATCGGTAGTAATGGGACTAAACTCCCTGTGGAATTATTCTTTCTGGCAAGTGGCAAACTGTTATTTTAGAAGAAAAAAAAGACCAATTTCGAACGGTGCGTCTAAAGATGCATTTTTAAAGAAATTTCCGCTAAGGTGCTGTCACACTGTTGCGTATGGCACTTCATAACATATTTTACATACGCACAACAAGCCCTCAAAATACGGAATTGTGCGTGTACCTAACCGTATTGAACATATTTGTAGCGTATGAATAGCGTACGGCCTGAGTATGGCCAGCAATATGCCATTTGCGCTTGACCCCGAGTTAAACTTAAATAATATCTGGTACACTGACTTGTTCACACAGCTTGGCACAGTTTAACTTTAAATTCTCCAGACCAAAGACACTGTTGCTATATCACGTGATTCGGGGCAAGCCTTTGCATAGTTACGTAAGAGACGCTCAGCACCAATACATTGTTTACAATGGGTGAGAATGGCAAAAAGACACCAGATCATTCCAGAGCTGGGGGTTGCTAGCGTATGACGCGTAAGGCTTGCCCCGAATCACGTGATATAGCAACATCGTCGTTGGTCTGGGGAATTTAAAGTTGAACTGTGCCAAGCTGTGTGAGCAAGTCAGTGTACCAGATGTTATTCAAATTTAACTCGGGGTCACGCGCAAATGGCTTATTGTCGGCGTATGTCCAGCGTATTAGTTGCGTATGAGTATCGTATTCAAAGCGCAACTGTTGTTACTCATACGCTATCAATGCGCTATGTGAAGTGTCGTGGCCGAACGGTTGAGAGCTGGGTTTTCTGTTCGCAGAGCGTGGGTTCAAACCCCGGCCTCAACACGTGTGTCCTTAAGCAAGGCAATTAAACCACTGTTGCTTCGTCCTTCGGATGGGACGTCCCGTGTGTTGTATTATTTATACTGTGTGTATATATCATTTTCATTATAAAATTGTATAATACACGTAAAAGAACCCAGAACACTTATCACTAAGACGAAGAGAAGGGGTTTGGCGTATCCCCGGTGTTCCTGGCTGTGTGCCTCTGTCTACGGGGTTCTTTTTGCTTACGAGCTACAGTGCCTTGAGGCAATTTTGAAGGATCCTTGCGGTTTTATTACCAGAAAGAATAATAATATTATGGTAAACCTTCATGCCAACCTATGGCAACTTATGTCCAGCGTACTCGACCTAGGCCGTAACCTACCTCTAGCGTACCTTTGGTGTATTCAGCGTATGCCTACAGTATGCTAAGCGTATGAACCCTTTACGCAGGCATACGCACACATTTTGTAAGCATGCTTAACAATTTAGTTTGGCGTATCCTCGCGTTTGTCAGCGTATGCCACCATGCTTGTAACGTATACTATGGAGCGTCAAAAGTGGACAACCGCATTTTCTGATTTTCTGCTAGTAAAATTTTAGGTTTTCAGAAATTGCGACACCGGTAATTTAAAAAACTCAATTTTTTGCTTGAAGAAATTTGGATTTTACTTTGACTAATATTTCGATGCCTCAAATGTGGACAATCGGTTTTTTTACAATGTTCTGCTAGCAAAAATTTAGATTTTAGAAGTAGCAATACACGTTGTTAAAAATCTCATTCTTCTGTTAGCTGGTTTTCTATGAATTACAAATATCATTTATATTAAACAGGAAAAAATAATGGGCCCAGCACCACAGAACCTTGAGGTACCCCACATGCTATTTATTATAATTATAGAGAATGGAAAAAGTAATAGTCTTCGTTATCATCATCGTAATGAAGTGAATTAAAACAGTCTGACTGTATTACCATTTGCGGGCATATATGAGGTACACCCCCTCTCCGCCCCATCACACACATACCCCCAAAATACTCATCTTATCATCAATGCCGGGACCAGACAAACGACAATACTCATCTTAGCATCATTGCCGGGACCAGACAAACAGAAATACTCATCTTACCATCAATGCTGGGACCAGACAAACAGAAATACTCATCATACCATTAATGCCGGGACCAGACAAACAAAAATACTCATCATACCATTAATGCCGGGACCAGACAAACAGAAATACTCCTCTTATACCATCAATGCTGGGACCAGACAAACAGAAATACTCATCTTACCATCAATGCCGGGACCAGACAAACAGAAATACTCATCTTACCATCAATGCTGGGACCAGACAAACACAAATACTCATCTTACCATCAACGCTGGGACCAGACAAACAGAAATACTCATCTTACCATCAATGCTGGGACCAGACAAACACAAATACTCATCTTACCATTAATGCTGGGACCAGACAAACAAAAATACTCATCTTACCATCAATGCTGGGACCAGACAAACAGAAATACTCATCTTACCATCAATGCTGGGACCAGACAAACAGAAATACTAATCTTGCCATCAATGCCGGGACCAGACAAACAGAAATACTCATCATACCATTAATGCTGGGACCAGACAAACAAAAATACTCATCTTACCATCAATGCCGGGACCAGACAAACAGAAATACTCATCTTACCATCAATGCTGGGACCAGACAAACAGAAATACTAATCTTGCCATCAATGCCGGGACCAGACAAACAGAAATACTCATCTTACCATCAATGCTGGGACCAGACAAACAAAAATACTCATCTTACCATCAATGCTGGGACCAGACAAACAGAAATACATATCTTACCAATAATGCCGGGACCAGACATATAGTAAGCTGTGTTAGGGATATTTTGGTTCAGATTTTTCCAAAAGCACCAAATTTGGCCATACTTTTTCGATTTGACGGGCGCCAAGACCGGTGCCCTCTGAGTCGCCATATTTGCTTGTGTAATATATATTTATTCTCTTAATTGGGTATATTTGTATTTATTTTGATTTATTTTGGGGGGTGATTCTACTTACACACCTCACTTAAATAACATTTTCTAAAACATATAAGTGACTGAATAATTATGAGAACAACAATAATAATCCCAAATGGCTACTTCTAGTATTGTTCCCTAAAGTTGTGCGCATTTACCCTTTACTCAAATATCATCAAGTTGTCTCGTCAAACGTCAGTATTGATGAGCATTACATTCACAAAGTTACTTACTGGCACAGCTTCCCCTCCCTCCCCCCCCCCCCCCCCCCCCCACCCCAAAAAAATGGAAAATCATTACAAAAATGAACATATCTTAATATTTTGCCCCCCCCAAAAAAAAAGGGGGGGGGGGGTGAAGTGTCTGTAATTTGGGCTAAAATTAGGCGAACGGTTGCCCAACTTGGCAAGACTACTTGAGTAATATCTGGAGACAATTGGGTAAATGCGTGCAACGTAGTTTAGGGTATATACATACTAATACAGTAGCTATTTTGGATTGTTACTATGTTCTCTTAATTATTAAGTCACTTTTATATGCTTTAGAAAATGTTAGTTAAGAATGGATGTGTAAGTAGAATCACCAAAATAAGCCTTTTCCAAAAAAAAAAATGTGAATAAATATATTACGCGGCAGGTATTAAGGATTTATGCAAATTAAGCAAACATGGCGACCGTCAACAATCGTAAAAGTATTGTATGGGCAGCATATTGTCAAAATTTGGTTGTTTTTTAGAAATCTGAGCCAAACGGCCCCTATAAAGTCCGCGTCCCTGACTAACAAACACAAATACTCATCTTTCCATCAATGCTGGGACCAGACAAACAGAAATACTCATCTTTCCATCAATGCTGGGACCAGACAAACATAAATACCCATCTTACCATCAATGCTGGGACCAGACAAACACAAATACTCATCTTTCCATCAATGCTGGGACCAGACAAACAAAAATACCCATCTTACCATCAATGCTGGGACCAGACAAACATAAATACTCATCTTACCATCAATGCTGGGACCAGACAAACATAAATACATATCTTACCAATAATGCCGGGACCAGACAAACACAAATACTCATCATACCATTAATGCCGGGACCAGACAAACACAAATACTCATCTTACCATCAATGCCGGGACCAGACAAACACAAATGCTCATCATACCATTAATGCCGGGACCAGACAAACACAAATACTCATCTTACCATTAATGCTGGGACCAGACAAACAAAAATACTCATCTTACCATCAATGCTGGGACCAGACAAACACAAATACTCATCTTACCATCAATGCTGGGACCAGACAAACAAAAATACTCATCTTACCATCAATCCCGGGACCAGACAAACACAAATATTCAACTTGCCATCAATGCCAGGACCACACAAAGCAAAATATGTGGTAATTTACACTTTTTTGACAGGATTGTCATTTTATATACTTATTTTCAAATATGACGATTAAAGAACATTTCGGTCCCGGAAATGGGGCTTGGTTCCCAACTGGTCCCTATACCTGTGATCTAGGTGGAAACCGAGGGCCGGTCCCGACTTTGTAGGTGTTGGGCTGTAGGGGTGTTTGTTTGTTTGTTTGTTTGCTAGGAGGATTATGAAATTTATTTGGGAGGAATGTTAACGAAACTTGGTGGGTCACAAGGATGATTCCTTTATATTTTTAGATTGATCTGTGGGCAGATTAGAAATCTGGATAACATTTAGGGTGGAAATCTGCACTCTACCGAGTAGCCTTTTTCAAGTTTACTCATGTTATTTCCTTATTTGTGCCTTAGCTCTTGAAAATCGGATATAATTTTGACTGCCCCCTCCTAATAGTTTTTAATATAATAACACATTTCGCTCTCACAGAAACTATTGAGGGAGCATGAGGAGAACATGAAGCGCTTTGAGGTCTCGCAACGCCTGGAGCAGGGGCGCAACCAGGAGAAAACGCGAACCCGGCTGGAAGCCAGACGGAGGAAGAAGAGAGCGCAGGAGACGGAGAGGATCAAAGGGGATGTGAAGGGACAGGCTGAGGTGGATGAGAGGCGAACCCAGGACTATCTGAATAACATCCAGAGGCCGGGTAAGGTTTTATAGGATGTGAACCCTCCAGCCACCCAAGACATTATTATAATGTACTTTTGTACTTTAGCAGTTGCAATGCACTTTAAAAAACATTATATCAACAGAGGGCGCAATTAAGTTAAGGCTCCAAGTCAAGACAACTCTACTTTCTAGACTGGGGCTGAGATGGTTAGGGGCCGAGTTTACCTGTACCCTGGACAAAGCTATACCATGTATGATCACCTAATCTTGCCGAAGAAAACAATCTTTGCGATTAATGTATGATAAAAAGGTACCTTTATGTGCTGACATCGCAGAAATGTGCACAGAAATCTGCAAAGAAATTAGTCTTGGGCTTAACCAGTTTGCGCCGGTTGACATATATACACACACAATTTTTCTGAGATTTAAAACGGATGACAAATAAACACATCCCGAGCAAAGCCCCAACAAATTGTTTACTATCCACGGATGACGTGTTTTATTTATTTATTTATTTATTTATTCCATTTCTTTACCCAGGGTGTGCCCAAACAGTTTAAAACTGGTTTTCATTGGGGCCCTGCATACATCATCAAATAAAATAACAGTACATATTATAAATACAAGGATATTACAGGAATTCTAAACATTAATACTAACTCTGATTTACGAGATAGGCGAAAACCCGCCAAATAAAAAAAACTTTTAGGTGAAAAATAAGAAGGGGAAATTCCTATCCGGCTCCACATTATAGTGGCAACCAAGTTCTAACTCCGTAGATCAGCGCAATTGGCATAATATCTAACACTCAGATGGCATGTCGGAGTTCTGATTTAAATGTGCTTAATGAGTCCAATGTTCGCAATTGTTCGGGCAGATTATTCCAAATATTTGCACCACTCACAGCGAAACTTGTGGCGTAGCATTCTTTTTTGGCGAAAGGAACTTTCAGTGCCGTGTGGGTTGATTGCCTTGTTTCGCGAATTACTGTAAGTGGTTTGAAAATATTTGTCATGTACAAAGGAGTCATTTTGTTGATACTTTTGAAGACAAGAATAGCCTTTTTTGACTTGACTCTTTTTGAAAAAGGGGTCCAATTAAGACGAGCAAACATATCCTCTGAAGGGGTGAGGAAGGTACATTTAAGGATTATCCGCGCGGCTCTTTTGAGACATTTGTTTAAAATATTATCGTGAGATATGTACCTTCCTCCCCACACAGTACAACAATACTCTAATGTTGGCATAATTAGACTTACAAATAGTGTGTGCAAGCTGTGCTGAGGAATACAATCACGGATTCTTCTTATACCTAATTTAGACACCACATTTTTTCTTACGTATTCGACATGTGGGCCCCAACTTAATGCTTCATCAATAATTACACCCAAACATTTATATGACTTCACATTTTCAATACGACTACCAGCAATGCATACATTTAAATTAACATTAGATATTTTCTGCCTAGTACCAATAAGCATGCATTTGGTTTTGGTGGCATTTAAAGCTAGCTTGTTTCTTCCGCACCAGTTGTGAAAACTAGTAAGAGCTGTATTTAAGCTACTTTCTATTATATTAATGTTGGAGGAGCTACACGTTAATGTTGAGTCATCTGCATACATAAATAAGTTGCAGTTTGGGGCAATACAAAATGGAAGGTCACTAGTATAAACAATGAATAAAAGTGGACCTAGTATCGACCCCTGTGGAACACCAGTGTTTACGGACAGGACCTTTGATATGGTGCCGCCAATATTCACAGACTGACTACGTTCACTTAGGTACGACTTAAACCAATTTGTTACAGAAGATGACACGTTCATCCTTTCTAGTTTCTTTAGTAAGATTTCATGATCAACACAATCAAATGCTTTACTGAGGTCTATAAACACACTGCCTGTAACTTGTCCATTCTCCATGGCCGCAAAACACTTGTTTGTTAAGTCATGTAGGGTGCTTTCAGTTGAGTGCAGGGGTCTAAATCCCGACTGGCAACTAGGAATCAGATTGTTTTCATCAAGATATCTATATACCGATGAGTGCACCCATCTTTCTAAAATCTTAGAGATAATTGGCAGTATAGAAATTGGACGATAGTTACCTGTACTACATTTATCTCCTCCCTTGTGAATTGGTGTTACTAAAGCATGTTTCCAATCTTTAGGGTATCGCTCACATCTTATAGACAGGTTAACAATATGAGTTAAAGATTTAATGATATAAGGTGAAGCAATTTTAATCATTTTAACACTAATTCCATCCGGACCTGTTGCTTTCCCAACCGACATAGATGATATTTGCTTTCGAACAAACTCTTCTGTAATGTTAGGTACTACGCAATCTTCATCAACAGAATCAAATATAGAGGCGTCAGTATTGTCATCTATTTCAAGTTCACGCAAAGGGTAATTTCCAGCAGTACGCTTGCCGATTGTTGAAAAGTGTTCATTTAATGTATCAGCAATGTCGGCGATATTGTCAATATTTTCCCCATTTGGGGAAGTAATCGAATTTGGTACAGTTTTTTGTTTCTTAGGGAGTACCTCCTTCAGAGTTTTCCACAGCATAGAAGAGTTGCTTTTATTTTCTTCTATGGCGGATGTGTAGTAATTACTCTTTTTACTGCGGATTTTATTAGTAACATTGTTCCGCAGGTTTTTGTATGAATCCCAATGAATTTGTAAGCCTGTGTGCTTTGCAATTTTGTGTACACGATCGCGCTGCCGCATAAGTTTAAGAATTTCGCTATCGAGCCACGGAACTGAGGCACCCCGAATGCGTTTGGTTTTGACTGGCGCATGGAGGTTAATAATACTCATAAATATGGAGTACCATATAGACCATGCATTATCCACATCATAACAACCAAAAACATCTTGCCATGGTGCATTACGGAGATCGTCCGTAAATGCATCACTGTCTATATTTTTTAGACATCGAAAATTTATTGAACGACCTTTCATTTTTGGTGTTTTCCAACTGTGTAGCCCATAAACAAGATAATGATCACTGATTAGGACTGGTAAAACACCACAGTCCTTTATGAGCTCTGGGTGGGAACTAAAAATGAGATCGATGGTAGTTTTAGTAGATTCAGTGACACGTGTTGGGTCATGTATGAGTTGCGCCATTTGGAACAAACTAAAGCAAGAAATAATTGGATTTGATTGCATACTATCGTATTCATCTGAAACATCACAATTAAAGTCCCCAGTTGTAATAATTTCTTTACATTCACACGAGGCCTTATTAAGGATATCACTCAGTTTTCCCATAAATTCGACAGAGCTTGAAGGAGGCCTATAAATAGAACTGGTAAGCACAGGCTGTCTTTGTTTGCACTTAATTTCAACCCATATACACTCGACATCATATATTTCGAGATCTTCACGACGAGAGAACATTAGGGTATCTCGAATGTAAATTGCAACACCGCCACCATGTCGGTTCCTGTCTTTTCTGACAATAGAATAATTTGGTAGAGTTATTTCGTCATCAGAGATTGAGGCGTCGCAAAAAGTTTCGTTTAGACAGATGATGTCGAATGGATTTTTAGACATTACAATCTTAAAATGGTCAAATTTGTTTATGAGGCTTCTTACATTAAGATGGGCGAATGAGAAACCCTCGGAACTTTGATTGCAGATAATACCATCTGTTATGTCTATTTTAGAACCTTGCCTTGTGGGTTGAGCAGCTCCCTGACCATTTTCAGATGTTGGTTCCACTCCTGGCCTCGATAATGTGTCGGGGCGGGTGCTCTGGTCTGGGATACTGGCTGCCGTCGTTGATTGAGGTTGATTTGGTGCCGTTTCTGATGGGGATGCGGGTAATACTGGTTGGCCATTAGAAAACCCGTCGGAACATCACGGGTCGCTGTAGTCCGCTTCGTCAGGACATCAGAGTACAAACTCTGACCGAAAGGGGTTTTCTGATGTGGAATGCGACTATCAAAGGTCTTTGGTGGTCCTTTGATGAGTTGGATAATGTTCGTGGCAAGTAGGCGCACTCCTGCCGAGTCGAGGTGCACACCGTCCGACACAAGGTGGTTTGAGTTTATGTTACCGTTGTCAATGAAGCCCCAGTTATTTCGCTTTGCTATGGACTTGAGCAGATTATTGGAATCATCTACTCTCTTGCACTGTGGCACCGTTTGGTTTTTACGGTGTATGATCGAAGATATTGTCACTGATCTTGGTTGTAGTGACTCGCCGAGGGAGGTGATCTGAGCGGCAATAGTCTCCGGGTTGTCGGATGTGTTGTTGGTCCCAACATGGAGAATTACCCGAGATACGTCGTGCTTGGTCGACAGCTGTATGACGTGGGGAGCAAGATCTTGGATTTTTGCTCCACGCATGGTGTGGCACATCACTTTCTTTTGCCTGCTCAATCTCCTGGGCTGAAGCCGTTTTATCATCGAGTCACCGATTAGAAGCACATCTGCACAGTGGTGTTCCGTTGGTGATTGTTTTACTTTAGGTGCCGGTTTGTCCTTTGCAGTGGTCAGCTTCTTGTGCTTTTTCCGGTATTGATTCAGCTGCTCGTCAAATGCTAAGGACATTTTAGTTTTTGAGGGATGGGGCAAATGGTTTGGGGTTGGGGAGGATCCCTGCTCCTCGGTGTCAGGCTGGCCGTTTAGCTGCAAGACTTCGAAGTACGTGTCGATCACCAACTCGGCCTCGGTCCGGGAATCACCGGTGCTGGAGTCGGTGATGACGGGATCCTCTGTCGCCAATGCAGCGAAGCGGTTGCTTGTCGGTACCAGAACCGCTGGGCCGACATCCAATGTACAGTGGCTCGCTGGACTGAGATCCGCTGTACGGTGGCTCGCTGGACTGGCTAGACTTGTGGGCGTCCATGGGTGGTTCCGGCTCAGAGCACTCGGCGGGCGTTCTGAATCATCATGGGCTTCACGAGAAGGACTCATCAGCATATCAATGGTAGAATGGAGAGCGTCACATTCCTTCTTCAGGTGGTCTATTGTTTCCCTTTGGGAACAAGAAGATCGAGAAATCTGGTCAGATAGTGTTGCAAATTGGTCTGAAAATTTCTGATCAAGTAATTTTATGTCATTTTTGACCTGTATGATGGCTTGATAAATGACCTGTGGGGTGGGTTCGGGGACTTGATCGGGGGTTGTGACACCTGTTAAGTCCCGATCTGTAGTAATTGTTTGCTTGTAATTTATCTGACAAGCTGAACTAAGACAAGACATGGGAAAAGTGTTCCGATGACCAAAAATATACAGACATAGGTCCTTGATGTCATCGGATGCTGTTTGATTAGATCTACGGGATTTAAGTGAAAAAACTGTACTTAGCTTTTTTGACGAGTCGCCCGTTTCGTCGCCATCTTGGACGTCTTCACGGTACTTCTCCATCGCAGCTTCAAAAATCACAATCCTCGCTTGTAACAATTCATCAATGGTAAAATCACTACTTAGCACTGACCGCAATGACATAGGCGGCGACACTTGGAATTTAGACACGATATCCTGCATCTTAGTGTCGAGTTTTGATAGAAAACTCGTCGGGCACAGCAGTTTAATTCCGCGGAGGACGTGTATATACGCTGCCAAGGTTTTCTTGGTTGTTGCAGTTGAAGTGTATTTACGCCAAAAGCTACCCGCTAGCGCTGCGGAGGATGGGTATACACAACATGTATGCATACACGCGGTGCACATGAGTATATGTCAATGTTGCCAAGCATGCTTCGTGGACGTGCTATATTGTGGTATCACACTTTAGTGATTAGGCCTATTCGACACCCTAGTTCCATTGTTTCCGTTGAATTTATACAGCCGAGGATTATCAGCTGCGTCTAGTAATTTCTTGACGTTTAAATTGTTAAACTATTGTTCCTTAGTCTCCTTTAAAATATTTGAAAGGGTGCTTTTCAGCTGGGCTTGCAAATATTTGTATTATTATCGCATACAATGTCCCCGGCCCTGGGTGTAGTTCCACATAGATGACGTATATACGCCTGTCGGTCACTTCGCCCATTTTCCACTTCGCCCATAACCACTTCGCCCACAACCACTTCGCCCATTTACCACTTCGCCCACTCACCACTTCGCCTACGCGCCACTTCGCCCACTTACCACTTCGCCCACGCACCACTTCGCCCACGCGCCACTTCGCCCATTTACCACTTCGCCCATCCACCACTTCGCCCATCCATTATTTCTTTAGAAGTAACAAGTTAGTATAGGGTCAGATCAGTCGGCCAAAAAAAAATGAGAAAAATGCATTCCCGACCTGTATAAATTTAATGATGACCTACGCAGCTTAATGGTTACGTCTTCAAGTCAAGAAACCACAGGTTACTTTTGAAGTCCCTTTTTTGGCCGCCAGTGGAGACCCACGGGCGTTTTGCAAGTGCCATTGACAACTTGAGTAACAACGCGCCGGATTTCGGCGATTCAAAGAGGGCGGTCGTTCCTGTGTGGAATGCTTGACGCGTGGTGGTATTGTGCAGTGGCAGCTGTCGCTCGCTTTCACTGGAAATATCAGCTGTGATTAGACAATAGTTCATTAAGGGCGGGGAGGATGTTTCAATAAGACGAATGGGGGTGTATGTTTGTTTGTTTGGTATACATCATACATGTAGTTGTTTGTCAAGCTGCCAGGTCTGTTTATATAATGCTTAACTGCTTTACTTCTACTTCTTGCCTGTCTAACATGCAGATCCAAATCTGTAGATTTTAATTTACCGTTTACCAATCCTGCTATCAAACTTAATAAATAGTACCAAGTTATGGAAAGTTGTAGCTTGTAGCTGCTTGTCTGCATTATTTGTCTCTGTAACAATCTTGTTTCATTATTGAATTGGCGAACATTATTGAATTGGCGAACTTTATTTCCACACGGCCTATATTCAAGGAAAGTCACGCTATCACTTCACACTAATGGTGAATTCTAACTTCATCAAAATTTACACAGGATAGAAGCGCAGTGCTAATTGGTAGAAGAATAGTATACATGTATAAACAAGTCGACGAATGAGAAATAAATGCTTTTATATTTGAAACGGACCGTTTGATTTTATGAACTTCATGCAAAAAATGGGAGACTCGTATTTAGGAATTTGGCTGCCAAAACGCGTTACTAGCTTGGTAGGCTTACTTGGTTGATTTCCTCCTAAAAACATTATCTTTTGATCTTGGCATTCGCCAAGAAAACAGATTTTAAAAACCTTTATTGCTTTAGTGAATACATTGCAGAATAGTAATAATCCTGTTATGTCTTTTATTGAAACATTCCCAAATGTATGGTTTAGGGCGGGCCGGGCCGGGCCCACCCAACAAACGGTCCCCCCTGCCGCCTCAAGCATGCAACGACCTGTCGAATTAACACGGGCGTGCTATGCGTGGGCGAAGTGGTAAATGGGCGAAGTGGCGCGTGGGCGAAGTGGCGCGTGGGCGAAGTGGTAAGTGGGCGAAGTGGTAAGTGGGCGAAGTGGCGCGTAGGCGAAGTGGTAAGTGGGCGAAGTGGCAAATGGGCGAAGTGGCAAATGGGCGAAGTGGTTGTGGGCGAAGTGGTTATGGGCGAAGTGGAAAATGGGCGAAGTGACCGACAGGCAACAAAATGACCCCTTTCTGGCGATGTACCTACACCGGGTGGCGTCTGGTGTTCTTTTGGGTGCGTTCAAGCATGCGCTTTATTCGGCGGTGCGCTTTATCTGTTGACGTTTGAAATTTATTTGGGTGATTTTAGGGACCTGCGCCTTAACCGCCGTGCGGCTTTACCGCAGGAAATTACGGTAGTAATTATGTGATGAGCTTGGATGGGCTTTTGCCAGCTCGAGTTGACTTGGTTAGTCCTGGTGTGAGCTTGGATGGGCTTTTGCCAGCTCAGGTGGACTTGGTGTGAGCTTGGATGGGCTTTTGCCAGCTCAGGTGTTCTTGTATCGTATTACGATCGAGGATCGAAACACAAAAAAGAACAAAGGGAACAAAGGATCCTCGAAGGACGGTTTGCTTGTCCGAACTCGGTCCTCGATCGTTGGGGCAAGCGATAAGTAATGGGGTTAGGGTATAGTAAAGGAACAAAGGAAAACACAATATCGATCCTCGGTCGTTATGTGGTTCACGACTGCTTGGACTTGGTGTGTGTGCTTGGATGGGCTTTTGCCAGCTCGAGTTGACTTGGTTAGTCCTGGTGTGAGCTTGGATGGGCTTTTGCCAGCTCAGGTACACTTGGTGCGAGCTTGGATGGGCTTTTGCCAGCTCAGGTGGACTTGGTGCGAGCTTGGATGGGCTTTTGCCAGCTCAGGTGGATTTGGTGCGAGCTTGGGTGGGCTTTTGCCAGCTCAGGTGGATTTGGTGTGAGCTTGGATGGGCTTTTGCCAGCTCAGGTGGATTTGGTGTGAGCTTGGGTGGGCTTTTGCCAGCTCAGATGGACTTGGTGCGAGCTTGGATGGGCTTTTGCCAGCTCAGATGGACTTGGTGTGAGCTTGGATGGGCTTTTGCCAGCTCAGGTGCACTTGGCTGTGCTTGGATGTAGGCTTGCCGAACTTGGTGGAATTTCTAACAGTTCGGTAAATAACTGCCTCATGTCACATCCTTGGGACCTTTTCCCGGGGCTAGCCTGTGCGTATTTTGCGGAGGTTGAATTGGGGCCGGCAGACAGATTTTTCAAAAAATTCAGTATATCACTGCTACGTATACATCCTTTTTTAACGTATTCATAGAAAAAACTGTGTGGGTTCGAAGAAGAATTTTCAAAAATGTATCGATTAATGTTGCCCTTTTTAGGGGAGGTATTTGTTAACGTCGTTTGTGTATTTGTGCACGATCTCCACGTGCAGCATTGGTACGTCAACGGCCATTTTTTAGGGGACTGTTTTTTCATTTTCAATACAATTTTTGTCATTAGATGATAAAAATGTATGTAAATAACAACCTTTTTTTTAAAGACAAGAGACAAAATGTTAAGATTGGATGCAAAAAACCAAAGACGATACTGTCTATATCGTCTTCGGTATCGTATCGTGACGATATTATCGTCCAGCGCTATCCACGTCATCTCCTTGAAGTTCTTGCATACCCAGAAATATGCCATGCATGGTCCATTAAGCTTTCCTATAGCTTTTGCAAGAGGAACTCCATCCACTTCCTTCTCCCACCAGTCCCATTTGCAAGCATATTTGATGCGGCCCTAAAGTTTGTGTCGGTTTGTGTCTTTTCCGTCTTCACGAAATGACTCTCAACTATACTTATTTATGTCAAAACGCTTCTAATTTGTCGGCCCACTTACGTTCGCTATTTTCTGAGAAGAAACCTCTGTTGGTTTTAGAAGATCCCTTCGCGATTACAAGTTCCCTTCGTGGTGCACAATTCCCAGTCATGGTGATGAAAACATGTGCGTAACGCTCAATGTAGTAACGCTGTACTGGTCCCTGCCGCGCCAAAGAAGGCATGATGTATGCGACAATCAGTCTATACATGTACATGTACATGCATGGCCGATTAACATCGTAACACTGCAGTTCTAGGTCAATCTAAATGCCGAATAAACATCGATGGAGAACGAATATTTCTGCAAGTTAATTCACAAAACTTGATCTCTCAACTGTGTATGTGTTTTCTGTGTTCATGAATTATGATGAGGTTGTATCGCTTGTACTTGAAATGATAGCGCAGCATGTTTCCCCGACATTTTCTGCCGCAACGCGAGGTTCGTCGCCTGCCACACAGTGCTTCACACACTACAGACGGACAGTGTTGGCAAGTTTCCCTTCGTGGGTAGCGTTGTGCATAGTGGTGTGCACGACCTAAATTCTCCATTATTTTAAAGAATTATCGACAGTAAATAGTTGACATTAATTAAGGCAAGTTTTTATCACTTTTTGTGGCAATTGTTTTAATGGCTTTCGTACATGTAGCGTAAATCAATGTCAACATTTGAAGCGCGACATATGCCGCGGCAACTCACACCGCGAGGCTCGCAGCATGCTACTTGCTACAAACGTTTTCACCGTACTTCCTTTTGGATTGAGTTAATTCTGCCAACTACGTATGGTGGTGTACGTATCATTAGCGTGCTCAAGGCATTTTATCCTTTGTGTACAATTGACGACAGACTCATTGTTTCATCAAACCAACACTCTGCCCTTAAGAATGTCGAAATCGTACGGAATTCCATAGTTCGCAGCGTGATTTGTTCTTAACCCAAAAAAAAGCGTCTGGAACCCCACAATGTCCATTCAATGATTCTGGCTTTATCATAGATTCAAACACGTGTTCTTTTTATCTGCCCGTTTCCTGTTGGTCGGCCGTGTATGCATAGACTCCATCCTGCCTTCTTTGGCACTTTTAGTGGGCGGTGCGGGGGGGACCATTACAGCATTGCTGCATTGAGCATTATGCACGTGTTTTCATCACCGTGATACTGATAGGGAATCACGCAACGCGTTGTCATTGCGAAGAGAAAGTGATAGGGAATCTCAGAAAATAGCGAATGTAAGTAGGCAAAAAAAAGTACGACCGTTTTTTGACGTAAATGGGTAGTTGAAAAGCATTTTGTAAAGACAGAAAAGACATTTTTGTTAATTTAAAAAAAAATGTTTTAATGGTTATTATTATTATTTTTTAACTTGCCGATAAAAACTTTAGGGTCGCAGCCTTAAATTATGGTCGGTTGGGTAACCGGAAGCAGAACTATTTTTTGTTGGCCTAACGAACACTCAAGTTCCCATATCAACTCGCAAAACATGTCTAAATGATTTTAATTATTTATTTTATTTATTTATTTTAATAAAATTTATTAATGATAAAATGAAGAATTGATGAGGCCAAAAGAAAAATGGTGTGTTTACACTAACCCTGGATTTTTGGTGGCCCAATTGCCAACCTCAAACTTGTTATTGCTGTTTTGCTAGTTGATAAATACTAGTTTCAATTATTTGTCACAAACAATCATTTTCCACACTTAAAACACAACTAAAATGGAAAAGAAAAGACAAAATTAAAATATTTCCCTGCGTACCTACCTGTATTTTTTTCAAGCCGTTACCGTAAACACACCATTTCTTTTGTTTAGCCTAAGCATACATCTGGATATGGGAGCCCAAAGAGCTGTGCTAAATGGCTAAAAACGTAACGTAATCGTGGAATTGCCCATTAGTGAAAATTGAGAGGGTTACAGCATATTAAGCGCAGGTAACTTTGAGTTCATTATGATCAGAAGCAACTTATCACAGTGAAACACCGCTAGTCTTGAACAAGAAGAAGAGAAACGATCCCTTTTCGTCTGGGTATGTGTCCTGCCACTGTTCCCCTTTTAGTATGAGTTATCAGTTCTCCCCGATATTCCAGCAAGAAATTGGCTTTTTTGAAATTCTTCTGAGCAAATGTTCCTCGATCGACCTAAGAAAATCAAAACCAGCAAAAAGCATACATACCTGAGACAGTTTTTCATTTTCATCTATGAACACAAATCTTTATAAAGGTCAGTATCACTATACAAGTGATCCCCTGAGTCGCGAGTGTCGCCTTTTCCCCGCGGTCGATCCCTATGTTTAGTTTTCTTTAAAAAGTCAAATTTTGTGCATTTTTCAATGACCTCAAACGACCCCTTGATTACCTTTGACCTCCTATTTCAAAGGAGTTTTGATGAACCCCACCCAAGGATCACTCCATCCAAGTTACATTAAAATCCATCAAATTCTGTATACATGTACAAAGAAACATTTGAAGTACCGGTATGTTTGAGCAATGACATCTAATGACCCCTTCATGACCTTTGACCTCTGTAACCCAATGAGGAAATGTGTCTTCCGACCCAAGGGTCACTGCATCCAAGTTTTATCAAAATCTGTGAAAGCATGTACATGTAGAAGTTATACACTATTATTTTCAAAAACTCATCACGCACGCTTACCGCCGCACCTCAAACTCGGGGCTAGGCGTTGTGCATAGCACTGTTCACGACCTAAATTCTCCATTCTTGTTAAAAGAATGATTGACTGTAAACATTTTTGACATTAATTAAGGCAAGTTTTTATCACTTTTTGAGGCAATATTTGATGGCTTTCGTAGCGTAAATGGAAACATTTAAAGCACGAGATGTGCCGCAGCAACCTTTTGAAAGGCATGTAATCGGAAGCATGACTAAGGGGTCGTCCAAAGTTGTGAACATTTTAATGGTCGTACAAAGCGTACGACAGGGGGGAGGGGGGTCGGAGGCCGCGTACGACTTTAAATGCTGAATAAAATGTTGATTTTGTATCGTACAATCAGCAAAGGAAAATTATATAATTTGAGGTTTGGTTTTTTTAATCAGAAGCGATACAAAGTCCGCTGTTCTAAAAGGATTGCTTCAGCAGGTATACCTTGTTTACAGCTATTGTGCAACTCCGAGAAAAAAAACCTGATGCGTCCCTAGCGTAGCTGGCGCGAGGATAGGATACTTTTGACGCCGCCCGCCCTACACGCCACAGCGGCCGAGTTGGCAATGATTTCGTATAGCGCAACGTTAACCACAAGGTGTACACATACGTGCGCGCATGGACGAATCCCACAAGTGTGTTACTGTACATGTACATGTAAATGACGTACATGTACAGTATATCAACACCCTGAATAGAGCGCGAAGGTGCCAAGTGTGAATGAATAAACCTTTGACACGACTGTACTGCGAATCGTTCCCACAGCTGTGCATGGACATGGTGCACGCCATGCCCCACCGCGCTCTACCGGTGTTTGGAGTTTGTACACTTGGGACGAGGTTGTCACTGCCGATGATCATGGCGTCGCACTGTACCGGTACTTGTTGCAGTCCGATCGTTGCAGTCCAGAGACCAGCCATGCTTTTAGCATTGTACATGTATGTTTAAAATAAACTATACAGCAAGTACTATGAGTACATTGTTTTTGACAAAATTAAATGTTCATCTGCTTTTGTTTTTAACTTGCATTGATCATCAGCAACATGAAAAATGTAAAATGATGATAAAACATGTGCATCAACATTGAAAAAATAAAATGTTGAAAAGTACTACCGTACTTTGGGGGGAGGGAAGGGGGTCTTGAAAAGTAGTACGCTCTGTACGACCTTAAAAATGTTGACAACTTTGGACGGCCCCTAAACATTAGCAAAAATTAAACCAAGACTTTTTAATCATGCTGATAATTTAGTAAAAAGGTTCTTACCAATGTACTCATTGATGAACTGCACTTCAAAGAAGCCGCCACTGTCTGTGCCTCTGATGCATGGTTTTGAAGCCTGTTGTAGTGGTTCACATGATCTCCGAGAACGAAGCATGATTGTGGGTCTCAGGAGGTTACTGCAAATAATCAATATCTATGTAGTTACATTTGACCTGACAACACAAAATAAGCGTAAAGTCGCACTATGGCTCTTCCGAGTTACAAGAATAACAATAATTTTAACTGAAAAGTCAATTTTGGGATTTTAACAACTTTCTATTTGAAAACTGTTCTGTCATATCCCAAAGTTTTTTAACTGAATTTGTTTTAACAGATCAACAACTTTTAACTTCATTTTTTAAAACAATGGTCAAAACTCTGATGAGGACAAACAAAAAATACCTTTGGTTCGGGTCACCGGACAGACCCTATCTCCGAAAGCCATAAAATGCGACTTTATACAATTGTATTAGTTTGAGTTTAAAATACTTAATTGTACCATAGCGATTTTCGATCATAATCGGCGACTGCAAACAATGTTATCGACATTGACTAGTGGCCATAATATATTTCCCATGGAAAAAGTGGAATGCCAAAAGAGAATTAACGTAACGTTACGCATTCTCCCGTTCCTTCCCAGAACACGATTGCGTGCATGCCCTCTTGGCTGCACTTAATTGAGACAAGCTCATCAATTTTCTCAAAGCAAAGGTACCGTTTGTGAATTCTTTGCTACTAAATGGAAGAATAACATTGAGAATAACACACAAAGTTAGTTGCTACATCTGCTTACTTGGCCACGTGTGTGATTTCCAGACGTATATAGCCAAGTTCGAACGCGGCCAACATCGCCTTAGCACAGCAACAATGGAGAATTTGTCGACATACTGTATTGCATGCATGCATATCCGCACTGATAGTCAGAAATGGTTGTTTTTGTGTGTGGTGCTCGTGATGTGTATATCACCGTACATTTATGTTTATATAACTGGCATACAGATCCTTGATTGGTGGAACTCACATCACAGGACATTCATTTCTCCCATTAATGCCGGTGCTCAAAAAGTCCCATTCGCCCATAGGGAATGGGAAATACTATTCAACGGCTAGGATCATCCTTGATGCGCACAGCGCTACAGAGCTGGATTAAAACATTTTTGTGAAGGGGTAGTTCGGAAAAGTGCAAGGATCTGTTTAAGATCAAATGACGAGGATCTGTATCTCGGTTATATAAAACAAATATTGAGTGGCATTTAATCGTGAAATGGGATTAATATTCCACTCTGAGCCACTTAATATTTGTATATGTCGGGTGTGGCCAATCTATACTGTCAAGTCTATCGGGCACGCGCGCCGGCATGCATATACCGCGGCACCACGTTTTCCTGCGTCAGTGACCGTCGTGTCGTACGTGTATATGCATTGTTTAAAAATGACAGCAGTTTTCGCCATAGACCTCGGCGAATGTAAACATTTTTCAAAAACAAAGAGCACATTTTTGCCTGTTAATCTCAAGAAGATGTTCAACAAGCAAGGTTTTGAACACGTTCAGTACGCGGACAGAACGTGGTATTTAAATGCCGAGTATAAACAGGCCTCACCGCTTCGATTCAACAAACAAGGTTTGAACGCGTTCAGTCCGCGAACAGAACGTGGTATTTAAATGTTATCCGCGTCTTGTGTTTATTCATGAGTTGAAATTTCTCAGCAACATTAGCGCCCGATTGGGCTAGCTTATTAACTTCGATGCGCTGGGGTGCGCACGTGCGTGCAGTTCGCAAACTTTCCTGCCCCCTTGACAACGGCGGACTTTCCGCAGAATCAAGGTAAGGACGAATTGGTAAGCTCCCTTACCAATGTACTCATTGATGAACTGCACTTCAAAGAAGCCTGTTTGTTGTGGTTCACATGATGATCTCTGCTGAATGAAGTACACTACGAGTCTGGGTCTCGATCAGGAGGTTACTGCAAATATTCAAAATGTATGATTAGAAATACTGTATGCATGTTAACCCTATGCAAAGGGTTCAACATGTCACAAGTTAAAGGCTAAACAAAAAATACCAGACCAACCCTATTTTTAGAAAGGATAAAATGCGACCCCACAAAATGTTAATTGTTATTGGTTATTGGAAAAACTATTATTACGATACAAACTTTCGATCATATTGGTGAAAATCGCCGAACACCAAAACAATTTCAGCCAGTGATTGTTTTCTTTCTGGTATTATCCGAAAGACAAACATCGTGGTTTAACGTACATGTACCATGGCATGGAGGAAAGAACACGGACAAACAGGTCAAGAATTCGAACGAACGAGGTTCGAACGGGGTCCTATTTTTTCTGTGAACCAAGAATGTCTGAAACGCTATTGTTACGTGTCAAAATATCTGAAACATGAACAATATACGTTTCAGACATAGCGATTACGTTTCAGACATTTCAAATGTCTAAAACGTAAGCTTCCTAATCACCGAATTATTTAGACATTTCCAAACCTCAAAATTTCTGAAACATATAATTAGGTTATAAAATGAGAAAAAGAAATCTTACGCTCCAGCTGCATGCACTATATCTGCAATGCAACCTTAACTCCCTGGGGTGTGTGGAAAATCATATTGAAATTTTAGGCTGTTCGCTTTACGCGATCCTTGCCCGGCATTGTTGATTTTTCTGATTTTCTTCCTAACAAATTCAATGCCGTTCATTTAGCAGAGGGATAACTTCATCAAAAACCTGTTGACAATATTGGAGCACCAGCCGCATGCAGGGTGATCGCAGCCTCGACTCCATATGAGCGTGTGCGCGTTATCGCGAAGGCATGGTGGGAAAAAATAGCGCAGCAAGATCATAGCCATGGTAACGAGGTTGGGGTGATTGTAACGACTATCGTTTGCCTCGTACACGTACACGTACACGAACACAAACACGCATTCGTATTGTGCACTGCGCGTCACGTGTACAGTAGCACTGAGAAAAAGAAAGTCAGTTGACTTTGCAAGTACGATCTGCCGTACTTACTCCTGCTGGTACGTGTGTTGCGGCGGGGTGTCGCAGCTAGAAGTATCGGCATACTCCGAAATTAGCTGGACTTGGCTGTACATACAAACATGTACAGTACATAGCGTGCGCTATATTTATGGGGCCTGATTGCGAAGCTAGATTCAGTTTGTGTCGTTAACGTTGCTGCGTGCGCGATACGTAACGTATGCAGCGATATTTTTTTCTAGAACAATGATTCAGTGATTAGAATACTAACATTAGGCTGAAGGATGTTTTTGCAAAAAAGGGCACGACGGCCAAGGTAAAAATTGGGCAAGGCAAAACTGGCCGTGAAGACGGCAATTTTTAGTGGGGCACCTCGGCCATCAAAAAGGCAACAACGGCAATGGCCGTCGTGGCCGTCGTTTACTTCAAGCCCAGGTATGGTTCCTAAAATAATAATAATAATAATACTAATACTAACATATATTTAAACCTAAAAAAAAAAAAAAAAAAAAAAAATGTCATGCTGACCGACCGACCCAATTGTTTTCTCACCATGTGACCCAAACCAAAGTTTGTTGGTTGTATGATACACAACACACAATGTATCTATAATTAAAGCTTGCAACCTGTACTTTCAGGAAATACCATAGTCTTGATTTTGAAATTTTGCAACTTTACGCCCACTTCCGGGCAACAGGTCACATACGTCATTCTTGTGTTTATGACTTCTGACTAGCGCCCCCAAATAAAGATACTGACAATTTGGGAGACCGCCAACATACATGTAGGCTAGCCTCATTCATAGGGCATTGCGGCAAGATAGCTCAGTTGGTATAGCGCTGGTACGGTAACCTGGAGGTCGCAGGTTCGAATCCAGCTCCTGCCAGCTTTGTTCACTTTAAAATATTCAATATTTATGTAGTTATAGGATGTGACTTACAAATGTCTGTGTTACTTCATGACTAAGGGGCCGTCCAAAGTTTACAACATTTTAATGGTCGTACAAAGCGTACAACAGGGGGGAGGGGGGTCGGAGGCCGCGTACGACTTTAAATTGTAAATAAAATGTTGATTTTGTACCGTACAATCAGCAAAGGAAAATTATATGATTGGTTTTGTTTCCTTCTTTTTTTATCTCGAATTTCCAACGTTAAAATCAGAAGCGATACAAATAGTCCGCTGTTCAAAAATGATTGCTTCGGCAGGTTATACCTTGTTAGCAGCTATGCAACTCCGTGAAAAAAATCCGATGCGTCCCTGGCTAGCTATACAGTACGTAGCTTGCGAGGATGAGATACTTTTGACGCCGCCCGCCCTACACGCCGCGGCGACCGAGTTGGCAATGATTTCGTATAGCGCAACGTTAACCATGCGGTGTACATACACACATGTATTGATGCCCTATATACTAGCCCTGAATAAGCGCACGAATGTGCCAAGCGTGAATGAATAACCTTTGACACAGCTTTACTGCGACTCGTTCCCACAGCTGTGCATGGACATCGTGCACGCAATGCCCCACCGCGCTCTACCGGTGTTTGGACTAAATGTTGAAAAGTACTACTTTGGGGGGAGGGAGGGGGGTCTTGAAAAGTAGTACGCTCTGTACGACCTTAAAAATGTTGACAACTTTGGACAGCCCCTTATGAATCACCTATCCAAAGTGTTTAGTACAAACGTTCTTACCAATGTACTCATTGATGAACTGCACTTCAAAGAAGCCTGTTTGTTGTGGTTCACATGATGATCTCTGCTGAATGAAGTACACTACGAGTCTGGGTCTCGATCAGGAGGTTACTGAAATATTCAAAATGTATGATTAGAAATACTGTATGCATGTTAACCCTATGCAAAGGGTTCAACATGTCACAAGTTAAAGGCTAAACAAAAAATAACCGACCAACCCTATTTTTAGAAAGGATAAAATGCAACCCCACAAAATGTTAATTGTTATTGGTTATTTGAAAAAATATTACGATACAAACTTTTGATCATATGGTGAAAATCGCCGAACACCAAAACAATTTCAGCCAGTGATTGTTTTCTTTCTGGTATTATCCGAAAGACAAACATCGTGGTTTAACCCTAACCCCCTAGGCCTTACTTTGGGCTAAAGAACTGCCTACTACAGAATACTACTTAGTATTTTGTAGCATTGGGTTTCTCTGTGACTGATGCTTGGGTGTGTACTGACAGAGTACAGGTACTGCCAACTACAAAATACTAATAGTAGCAATACAGGTCAGTAATACTTACCTGGCAAAAAATGCAGTAGTCCAACCTTGACCCATTGTGCCCCAAGTGACATTTTTTGCTGGAGAGTCTACACAGCATACATGGGCAATGCACACTCAGCAAGCAGAGGTACCCAATGCTAAAAAGTACTACGAGTGCAATAAGGGGTGAAGTACCCAATACTAAAAATTACTACAGGCATTGCACAAAAGTCAGTGAGAGTACTGCATACTACTTTTTACTACTAGTAGTAAAAAGTAGCATTAGGTAGGGTTAGGGTTAACCCTAACCCCCTGAGGCCTTACTTTGGGCTAAAGAACTGCGTACTAGTACTACTTAGTGTAGCATTGGTCCCTCTGTGACTGATGATTGGGTGTGTACTGACAGAGTACAGATACTGCCAACTACAAAGTACTAATACTATATAGTGGCAATACAGGTCAGTAATACTTACCTGGCAAAAAATGCAGTAGTCCAGCCTTGACCCAATGCATGTGTCCCAAGTGACAATTTTTGCTGTAGAGTTTAGAACACCTTACACAGCATACATGGGCCATGCACACTCAGCAAGCAGAGAGAGAGAGTGCAATAAGGGGTGAAGTACCAAATACTAAAAATTACTACAGGCATATTGCACACAAGTCAGTGAGAGTACTGCATACTACTTTTTACTACTACATGTAGTAGTAAAAAGTAGCATTAGGTAGGGTTAGGGTTAATGTACATGTACCATGGCATGGAGGAAAGAACACAAACAAACAGGTCAGGAATTCAAACGAACGGGGTTCGAACGGGGTCCTATTTTTTCTGTGAACCAAGAATGTCTGAAACGCTATTGTTACGTGTCAAAATGTCTGAAACAAGAACAATATACTAATTAAATATATATTAAATGTCTGAAACGTAAGTAGCGATTACGTTTCAGACATTTCAAATGTCTGAAACGTAAGCTTTCTAATCACCGAAACATAAATGTCTAAAACATAATTAGGTTATAACATTGGCCCAGTCTTGGCCTGTAAATGTCTGAAACGTAATACAGCCATTGCAGGATAAGAGGCGTTAGATACATGTAGCTAGCCTCTTGCCATCACCAGGGCCCAATTTCATAGAGCTGCTAAGCAAAAAAAATTGCTTAGCACAAAAAGTCTTGCTCATTAAAACAGATTTCCGGCCAAAATTAAACATGTTTTTCATGCTAAGCAAAAAAACAGCTGATTATCAATCCAGAACAATAAAGATCAGGTAAAAATTTGGTCTGTAACCTTGTTTTTGTCAAGGACAAATTGTCATGCTAAGCAAATTTTTGTGCTTAGCAGCTCTATGAAATTGGCCCCAGTTGTCAACAACCACAACTACTTGCCTGGCCTTTTTATACTGTTATATGCAAATATCCAATACCACAGAGCTAACTGTTAATAACCACAAACTTCTTAAAAATTGCAAGGAGAGACTGCAGGCCTATAGTCATGTAATACACACATTTGAGGGAAATTGTAATGCTTCGTTGATCATAAACTACCATTACAGCAATCAGACCAATTATAGAATGCAGGGCCCGCCCACTGACAACTTTCGACTTTCTCTCTCGGTATTTTCCCCTCTTAACCAGTTCGCGCCGGGATTATTTTAACATCACTGAGCCGAGGGGCGGGATTATTTTTAACGAAACTCGATCCGAAGCGGGTTCAGGCCGACAGTGCCGGGAAGCACACCCACGCATTTCCGGCCTTGCTCGCTGCTGACAGACATTTCCGAACTTGAACTTGGCGTGTTTATGCGTCATCCATTTTAAATTTGGGGAAAACTTTGCGTGATACGTCATCCGGCGCGAACTGGTTAAAATACCACAAAATACTTTACGTGTACTGGACTGTTGAGGCATTCCTAGTCTATTAAAAGCATCTTGTAAAAATATAGTTCCTGGCGTGCTGACATTTTCAAATAAAGTGCTATTTTCGTATCAATTTCCAACACTGCATGGTTGGCTTAATTACCAGTGTTTGAAAAAACTGGCTTAAAACAAAATACTGCTCTTAAATTTTGAAATTTAGTTATTCCGCATTTTGGATTACACCAGCAAACAACTAGACTGATTCTATGACCTTATAATTCTCTAACTCTATAATTGCTTCGCTTCATTTTAAGTGGGGCCAGGGAACCAGACTACAAGAACATGTTGGATTTTCTATCTTTTTCCAGCATCTACCGGTACGAACCGAAGTCAAACAATTAAATCAGTGAAACGAATCAGTGTAACAATATTTGCTACTTACCGTACTATCCCCTCAAATCCATCCATTGTTTTATGAAAATTACAGCAAAATGAATTAGCGAAATGTGCATCGGGAATGATGATCAAAATGCACATTGGGAATGGAGAAGAAATATTCGTCTAAAATATTCTAAAAAGAATCTAACGTTAGGCCTATATATTTACCACTCGATCGGTGAGCGGTCCTCGTTTAATATGCTCGTGGTAGCCTAACCTGGGCCCAATTTCTTGGCTCTGCTAACCACAGAATTCCTCGCTTACGGTCATCATTTTCCGCTAACCGCGCTAGCAGAAAAATTATTTGCTCACCGGGTAAGCACAGAATCCTTAGTTTCGGGATGTACGCATGCTCAGAGACCAAAATTCCGCGCTAACGCGTAAATACGTTTACCGTAAGCACCGAATTTTCTGCTATAGGCTGTTTTCCAAACCCCCGGCTTTGGCTTCGTCTTCGGCTTCGTCTCCATTCCGCCATTTTGAAGCCCATACCAAATGGAGGCTTTGGCTTCGGCTTCATCTAGAGGCTCCGTTTTTGGCTAAATTATGAAGCCTGCCGAGGAGGTGACTTCGTGGAGGCTTCGTGACGTATTGTCACGTGATACAAGCCACAAAATTATCACAAACAAAAAAGTTTGCGACGGCCGCCATTGTTTTCGCGGTGTGTCGGGGTGTTTGCAAGGAAGTTTTCACCGACAATTCACTGTAAGTTTAATGATTTTGTTAAAAGAAATTTACCAACTCAAGTGAAAATGTTACGTGTAACCATGAAGATAATCATACTATCTATAGGACCTAGGACAACATTTATAATCCTAACGTTATGCTACCGTTTTTTCGACGAAAGTTGAATTCCAACTAGTCCAACCAACTTCCATGCAAACCCGCACTAGTCGAAGCCACTAGTACTACTAGTCAAGCTGCCTGGTTATTAAGTTATACATGTAAATAAAGGCAGTGGGACAGTGGCTATTGTTATGGCAGTCGGCCTTCTGGCTTCTTTTGACCCGAAACTATTGATCATAACGAGTTTCCACAAGTCGGTATGATAAGGGCATGTTATACAGGGTGTAGCCTAACGTTAGGCATGGATTTATTCGCAATTTCTGTTCAATTTACTAGATCATCTAATTTAGATGGAGCAGTCGGCACCTACCCCTAGAACTCTGGGTCTCCCGATGCCCGTAGGGCGGAGCCCCATAGATAGAGAGGGTTTTTACAGGTTAACCGCCGTTAAACAATAGAAACCGTGCACAAATTCCGGGTAATAACTCCATACTGCCGCACGGTCTACCCCCAAAAAAAAATTGTATGAGTACTTTATCAACTCACCCAGCTGTGGCCAACCAAAAACCGGTCGAATCTCGGCCAATTTCTGTAAAAAAGTGAAAACTATGCCCGTTCCGCAAACGCGATTGTACAAGATGGCGGATAAACTCGTGCGTAATTAATTTCAAGCTGCAGCCGCCGCGCATTAGCCGTTTTTGAAACACAAACTTCATCTTGCCAGGCCTTATTCATACAGTTAAGCAATGCACCGGAGGCACGGCCACAAAAGACCGAAGCCAGGGTTTGGAAAACAGCCCTGTCATCGTCGTTCAGAGAAGCCATGTGATTGGTCCGCACTGACCCCGGCCGGGGTCACGGTACCAACTGTTCATTGAACGTCCTTATCCGCCATCTTGTAACAGTCGCGTTTGCGGAACGGGCATAGTTTTCACCTTTTTTACAGAAATTGGCCGAGATTCGACCGGTTTTTGGTTGGCCACAGCTGGGTGAGTTGATAAAGTACTCATACAAATTTTTTGGGGGGTAGACCGTGCGGCAGTATGGAGTTATTACCCGGAATTTGTGCACGGTTTCTATTGTTTAACGGCGGTTAACCTGTAAAAACCCTCTCTATCTATGGGGCTCCGCCCTACGGGCGTCGGGAGACCCAGAGTTCTAGGGGTAGTCGGCACCCATTCTGAGAATCGCACGGCATGCCGTAACAATAGCCAGTTTAACTGAGCGCATTGTTACACCTCGTTGTCACATGCATGTTAATACAAAAAATAAGTGAAAATAGTTTTATATTCAATACCAGAATCTGAGTAATACTAGGCTAGGCCTACAAAAAAGAAAATATTGCTAGAGATTTAGAAAGAATGTAGCTCAAAAATTTCACCTCTAAAATCTCAACATGTCATAAGCTTTAGAGCTGGAAGCTGGAAGGAAAAGGGGTTAGTTTGGAAATTAACAACTAATTTCTTTTTGAAATAGAAGTATACTTTTATTGTGTTTTGATTAAATTGATTAGTTTCTATTATAAGCAGAATCTGTACTAGATGATGTAAGATAAACCAAATATTTGCTGCTTAAACTGAACGAGCCATAAACCAATTTGGTGATCCCTGTGGAGCATTTCCTCAGGAAAAACACAATGTCTTGTTTGGGAGGCAAATTTGTTTGCACCAACACCACCACTTGAAGCATTCAATGTGTGTGTATACCTAACTTGTTATTTTGTCCTAGACCATCACCATTCTTAATTCTGCTTTTGTTTATTTTCTTGATGGTTCTTAGGTTCTGAGGATATTCAGAATTCAAGCACAGGTAAACTCCATCGTTGACTTTCTACACCACCATGGATTGTGTGCACTAGGAAAGATGAGCAACTCATTTTCTTCCCACTACTTATTTCTAGCAGTGGATGAAGGTTCATTCTCCAATACAAGCCTCTCCAAGTCCATCAGCCAAAAGAGGGAGAATCTCACTTTATGCTTGCCAGCCGTGTTGTTATAAAGGATCTTTGACAATATAGAGACTAATTGCACAGGTGTATTCTGAGAAAGCAAAGCTAAAGATCTGTGCTGAGTGTGCTCACATATTTGCTCACCTAAATCTCCCAACTTTGAAGAAAAACAATTCACTCCCTATTTATGTTGTTTACACTGGAACAGCATGGAATTATTGGAACAGGTCCTGGTCAACTTAACTCAACTCTCTTATTTATAATGCCTATGCCTGCACTACAAATGACTGTTGGTATTTGTTTATATGCTGGGGAAAATTCTATTTCAAATAATCAATTGTCAGCAGTAGAAAGTCTTGAAGTATAAAATATAGGCCTGACAATAATAATGTTATTTATGAAGTGCAAACGTTATGTACATAAATTTAAATGCACTGTAAAATGATAAAACCAGATTCATTAAAATATTAAAAGGCAAAAATCCATGTACATCACAAACTACTATTACATCAAGAAAAACAACATGTTTTTAAGGAATACAATTTTTACAACCTATCAATCAAAAGCGATTTGAAAAAGGTTGGTTTTGAGCAGCCTCTATTTGAGGCCTCAATCTATTTTTAAAACAAACCTAATCCTGGCATGTCTTTAAATTTGTGAAAACTTACTTCGAAGGAGCTATTATTGTTTTAGAGTGGTACTGGTGGTAGGGGGTTTCAATAATATATATTCCCAGAAGTCACAGCAAAGGATACATTACAATTTCAAAATTTAAATATTTTGTTGTTGTTGGATTTTCTTTTGCAGTTTTGTCTTTTGAATTATTTGTGTGAGCACTTATTTTTTAATTTTATATTCTCAATTTAATCTTTTGTTCAGTTTTATATTGAATGATTTGTAATTATGATGACCTGTCTTAATCTAAATGTTTATTTTCCAATGTTATAACCTTTTTGCCAAATAAACCATCAGTAATAATACATGGTTGACAAGTACATATTTATTTCCTTGAAAGACGGACACAGAATATTAAAGGAGCATCTTACTTTTAGATCGAATCTGCAGATCAAATCGTAAAAAAAGAATTACAAGGTATCTTCCCGAAGTAAAAGTAGATTCCGTTTTTAGCAATAGCGATGCAAACAAATTATTTTGAATGAGGCATTGGCCCGGCACCTGCCACCGCCCCCACCCCCCCCCCCCCCCCCCCCCCCCTCCCAAAAAATAAAAAATAAAAAAAGTGGATTGTTTGTTATTGAAATATTTAAATTGTGCCCAAAACAAAACCTTTTCCAGAGGTTTACAGATGCGGTTGAGATTTTGGTTGAGTGAATAAATGGCATATATAATTGTATAAAAGTTTACATTTTTTCCTGGATACGTCTGTTGTCCCCGTAGTGAAAGCAGGCGCAAAATAATATCGCTTCAGCCGTTTATTAGCGATGTTTCCATCCATAGGCCGGTAACTCAACGAAATGTTACGAAGCATCACGAATGGCATAGAGTCGCTAGTCGAAGCCAGCCGAAGCCAGCCGAAGCCTCCCGAAGCCTCGGTGTTCCAAAGCTTTAAGGCTTGTCGCGGAGCCTCATGAAGACGAAGCCTAATAAATTGAAGCCGGAGCCCAAGCCAAAGCCGAAGCCTGGAGGTTTGGAAAAGGGCCCTAGTAAGCAGGGATTCTTCGCTAACGGTAAGCAGAGCCAAGAAATTGGGCCCTGCATGACCTCGTCAGCGTGGCCACTCATCAAACCCTGGCATCAAACTTGACCATGAATGGCAGTAGAATTCCTAAGATGTCATGATTACTACCACTACTAGTACGGACGATGGTAAAAGCCGCAAAAAGGCTATAATTTGATGTGACCGTCATCGCAAATCAGCAAGGCATATTGCGTATATTACTTCATGCGCTGTTTACATATTCGGCCGACTCGGGCGCGGGGTACCGACGCTAAAATTGATACAAAATTGAGGCCAGGCGCACGTACATGTACATGCACAACGGCGGCACGTTATTCTGGACGTGGCCCAGTATGTTTTCCTATGAAAAGAGGCTACTGTCAACTTAACCAGCGCCAACCGTGCCCCGGGTACGTTAGTGCATGGAGCTCCATGGATATTGCAACCATTATGCGTTCGAGCGACGTTAGTCGAACTATAGCCCGAACTTGCTCCATTTATGGAGATCAATGGGTCTGGGCCCAATTTCTTGGCTCTGCTTATACCGTCTGCTATATCGCGGTTAGCGGAAAATGGTGACCGTAAGCGAGGAATTCTGTGGTTATAGCAGAGCCAAGAAATTGGGCCCAATTTCTTGGCTCTGCTTACCGTTAGCGAAAAATCCCTGCTTACTATAGCAGAAAATTCGGTGCTTACGGTAAACGTATTTCACACGTTAGCAAGGAATGTTGGTCTCTGAGCCTGCGTACATAGCGCTGCTAAGCACACGATTTTCTGCTAACCGAGCCTCCGTCTGCTGGGGTCTAGCTACTACGGTCAACTAGACTACGGTCACATCACCATCACGTCACATCACCATACTTAATCGCCAGATTCCTTCCACTGCATTGGTCTTGGATAAAGACTAGGTCCAATATCATGAAGCTGTTAAACACACAAATTAATTGCTTAGCTTGACAAATCGAAACGTTGAGTTCCCTCCGGTTCTTTTCAGAAATAAAATTTAAAAAGTAAGGATTTTTGTTTAAATATACCTAAGAAAGCACAACGATGATTAGACAGGGGTTGGATTTGTAGTAAAACTTACTTTGAAGATTAAATTAATGAATACATTTGCCGTCTATAATCACTGCGGCTGGAAAACTGATAAACGCATCTTTACGTAACAAATCAAACAACCGAGAAATCATGCATAAAAACGATCTTCAACAAAATGTTTACCCTCTTTGCCGAGTTTTTGTTAAAATATCTTTGATATCACTTGAAAGAATAATAATTATTCTGAATAATACTGTTCAATTCCAGTAAAAGGGAAAACGTTAGTTTGAAATAAAGTTGTTTTTCTTGCCTACCCTCTTCACACGACAGCTTGTGGGGAGGAGGGGGGTAAATGAATGGAGCTAGGGTTGGGACGGGGAAATTAACTGAGCTAGGGGTTGGGCCGTGTAAATGAATGAAGCTAGGGTTGGGTAGTGTAAATAAACGGAGCTAGTGTTGGGTTGGGTAGTGTAAATTAACCGAGCTAGAATTGGGCCTTGTAAATGAATGGAGCTGTAGGGTTGGGCCTCTTCAATGAATTGAGCTAGAATTGGGTAGTGTATTATTAACTGAGCTAGGGTTGGGAAGTGTAAATGAATTTTGGAGCTAGGGTTGGGTAAGCCCAACCCTATAGCTCTATTCAGTCCAGCCCTTGCTCTGTTCATTTACACATCCAAACCCTATAGCTCCATTCATTTACATGGCCCAACCCCTAGCTCCGTTTATTTACACTACCCAACACTAGCTCTATTCATTGACACGGCCCATGCAACCCTAGCTCCATTCATTTACAAGCCTCAACCCTAGCGCCATTCATACACGGCCCAATTCTAGCTCAATTCATTTACACGCCCAAGCGTAAAGCTCCGTTCGTTACGGCCCAACCCTCGCTCTATTTTACACAACCCAAACGTAAAGCTCCGTTCGCTAACACGGCCCAACCCTAGCTCCGTTAATTTTCTCGGCCCAACACTAGCTCTATTCATGTACAAGGCCCAACCATGAATGGAGCTAGGGTTGGGACGTGGAAATGAACAGAGCTAGGGTTGGGCCAAAGATCGTAGAGCGCTCGACCCTAGAGCGCCGCTGCGCGGCGCTCTAGGGTCTTTGGGTTGGGCCTTGTAAATGAAGGGAGCTAGGGGTTGGGCCTTGTAAATGAATGGAGTTAGGGTTGGGACGTGTAAATGAATGAAGCTGGGGTTGGGACGTGTTAATAAATGAAGCTAGGATTGCCGGGCTTTGTAAATGAATGGAGCTGTAAATTAATGGAGCTAGGGTTTGGGCTTGTAAATGAAGTTCATTTACAAGGCCCAACCCCTAGCTCCGTTCATTTAACGACCCAAGCGTAAAGCTCCGTTCGCTAACACTAGCTCACACGGCCCAACCACTGACCTCTATACATGGACAGATCATCATTGTTTCATTTTGAAGTCGGCATGCGGAGAAGTGCAACATGGCGGACCCACGACGTCACTCTGTCAGCCAATGAAATGTCCAGGTGTTGGTACGATACGTATTACGTAATGTTTATAAATACAAAATGTACAGAGTAAATCCACTGACCTCTACACCTGGACATTTCATTGGCTCACAGCAGTGACGTCTCGGGTCCGCCATGTTGCACTTCCAGTTCGCGCCGACTTCAAGTGTTAGCACAGCAGAATATGGACAATGATCCGTCCAGGTGTAGAGGTCAGTGGGCCCAACCCACTGGCGCAATTCATTTACAAGCCCCAACCCTAGCGCAATAAATACACAGCCCAATCCTAGCTCAATTCATTTACACGGCCCAAGCGTCAAGCTCCGTTCGTAAACACGGCCCAACCGTAGCTCTATTCATTTACACGGCCCAAGCGTAAAGCTCCGTTCGGTAACACGGCCCAACCCTAGCTCCGTTAATTTTCTCGGCCCAACACTAGCTCTATTCATTTACACGGCCCAACCCTAGCTCCATTTATTTACAAGCCCCAACCCTAGCGCCATTCATACACGGCCGGCCCACTCCTAGCTTAATTCATTTACACAGCCCAAGCGTAAAGCTCCGTTCGTTAACACAGCCCAACCCTAGCTCTATTCATTTACACGACCCAAGCGTAAAGCTCCGTTCGCTAACACGGCCCAACACTAGCTCTATTCATTTACACGGCCCAACCCTAGCTCCATTTATTTACAAGCCCCAACCCTAGCGCCATTCATACACGGCCCACTCCTAGCTTAATTCATTTACACAGCCCAAGCGTAAAGCTCCGTTCGTTAACACAGCCCAACCCTAGCTCTATTCATTTACACGACCCAAGCGTAAAGCTCCGTTCGCTAACACGGCCCAACCCTAGCTCTATTCATTTACATGGCCCAACATTCTAGCTCCGTTCATTTACACTACCCAACACTAGCTCACACGGCCCAACCCTAGCACAATTCATTTACAAGGCCCAACCCTAGCGCAATTCATACACGGCCCAATCCTATATAGCTCGATTCATTTACACAGCCCAAGCGTAAAGCTCCGTTCGTAAACACGGCCCAACCGTAGCTCTATTTATTTACACGGCCCAAGCGTAAAGCTCCGTTCGGTAACACGGCCCAACCCTAGCTCCGTTAATTTTCTCGGCCCAACACTAGCTCTATTCATTTACAAGGCCCAACAATGAATGGAGCTAGGGTGGGCCGGGCCTTGTAAATGAATGGAGCTAGGGTTGGGTCCTGTAAATGAACCGAGCTAGGGTTCGGCCGTGTAAATGGATGGAGCTAGGGTTGGGTATAGTGTAAATGAACTAAGCTAGGGTTGGGTCTTGTAAATGAATGGAGCTAGGGTTGGGCCTTGTAAATGAATGGAGCTAGGGTTGAGACGTGGAAATGAACAGAGCTAGGGTTGGGCCTTGTAAAAGAGGGGAGCTAGGGGTTGGGCCTTGTAAATGAACGGAGCTAGGGTTGGGACGTGGAAATGAACGAAACTAGGGTTGGCAAGTGTAAATGAATGAAGCTGGGGTTGGGACGTGTAAATGAATGAAGCTAGGATTGCCGGGCTTTGTAAATGAATGGAGCTGTAAATGAATGGAGCTATAGGGTGGGCCGGGCTTTGTAAATGAATGGAGCTAGGGTTGGGTCGTGTAAATGAACCGAGCTAGGGTTCGGTCGTGTAAATGGATGGAGCTAGGGTTGGGTAGTGTGAATGAACTGAGCTAGGGTTGGGTCTTGTAAATGGATGGAGCTAGGGTTGGGCCTTGTAAATGAATGGAGCTAGGGTTGGGACGTGGAAATGAACAGAGCTAGGGTTGGGTCGTGTAAATGAACTGAGCTAGGGTTGGGATGTGTAAATGAACAGAGCTAGGGTTGGGCCTTGTAAGTGAACATCTAGGGGTTGGGCCTTGTAAATGAACGGAGCTAGGGTTGGGCCTCTTAAATGAATTGAGCTAGAATTGGGTAGTGTATTATTAACTGAGCTAGGGTTGGGAAGTGTAAATGAATTATGGAGCTAGGGTTGGGTATAAGCCCAACCCTATAGCTCTATTCAGTCCAGCCCTTGCTCTGTTCATTCACACATCCCAACCCTATATAGCTCCATTCATTTACATGGCCCAACTTAGCTCCGTTTATTTACACCACCCAACACTAGCTCTATTCATTTACACGGCCCAACCCTAGCTCCATTCATTTACAAGCCCCAACCCTAGCGCCATTCATACACGGGCCAATCCTAGCTTAATTCATTTACACAGCCCAAGCGTAAAGCTCCGTTCGTTAACACGGCCCAACCCTAGCTCTATTCATTTACACGACCCAAGCGTAAAGCTCCGTTCGCTAACACTAGCTCACACGGCCCAACCCTAGCGCAATTCATTTACAAGCCCCAACCCTAGCGCCATTCATACACGGCCCAATCCTAGCTTAATTCATTTACACAGCCCAAGCGTAAAGCTCCGTTCGTTAACACGGCCCAACCCTAGCTCTATTCATTTAGACGACCCAAGCGTAAAGCTCCGTTCGCTAACACGGCCCAACCCTAGCTGTATCCATTTACATGGCCCAACCCCTAGCTCCGTTCATTTACACTACCCAACTCTAGCTCACACGGCCCAACCCTAGCGCAATTCATTTACAAGGCCCAACCCTAGCGCAATTCATACACGGCCCAATCATAGCTCAATTCATTTACACAGCCTAAGCGTAAAGCTCCCTTCGTAAACACGGCCCAACCCTAGCTCTATTCATTTACACGACCCAAGCGTAAAGCTCCGTTCGCTAACACGGCCCAACCCTAGCTCTATTCATTTACATGGCCCAACATTCTAGCTCCGTTCATTTACACTACCCAACACTAGCTCACACGGCCCAACCCTAGCGCAATTCATTTACAAGCCCCAACCCTAGCGCAATTCATACACGGCCCAATCGTATATAGCTCAATTCATTTACACGGCCCAAGCGTAAAGCTCCGTTCGTAAACACGGCCCAACCCTAGCTCTATTCATTTACACGACCCAAGCGTAAAGCTCCGTTCGGTAACACGGCCCAACCCTAGCTCCGTTAATTGTCTCTGCCCAACACTAGCTCTATTCGTTTACAAGGCCCAACAATAAATGGGGCTAGGGTAGGCCGGGCCTTGTAAATGAATGGAGCTAGGGTTGGGTCCTGTAAATGAACCGAGCTAGGGGTCGGCCGTGTAAATGGATGGAGCTAGGGTTGGGTAGTGTAAATGAACCGAGCTAGGGTTCGGCCGTGTAAATGGATGGAGCTAGGGTTGGGTAGTGTAAATTGATGGAGCTAGGGTTGGGTAGTGTAAATGAACCGAGCTAGGGTTGGGACGTGGAAATGGATGGAGCTAGGGTTGGGTAGTGTAAATGAACTAAGCTAGGGTTGGGTCTTGTAAATGAATGGAGCTAGGGTTGGGACGTGGAAATGAACAGAGCTAGGGTTGGGCCTTGCAAAAGAAGGGAGCTAGGGGTTGGGCCTTGTAAATGAACGGAGCTAGGGTTGGGACGTGGAAATGAACAAAGCTAGGGTTGGGCCTTGCAAAAGAAGGGAGCTAGGGGTTGGGCCTTGTAAATGAATGGAGCTGGGGTGTTGGGACGTGGAAATGAACAGAGCTAGGGTTGGGCCTTGTAAATGAAGGGAGCTAGAAGTTGGGCCTTGTAAATGAATGGAGTTAGGGTTGGGACCTGTAAATGAACGAAACTAGGGTTGGCAAGTGAATGAAGCTGGGGTTGGGACGTGTAAATGAATGAAGCTAGGATTGCCGGGCTTTGTAAATGAATGGAGCTGTAAATGAATGGAGCTATAGGGTGGGCCGGGCTTTGTAAATGAATGGAGCTAGGGTTCGGCCGTGTAAATGGAAGGAGCTAGGGTTGGGTAGTGTAAATGAACTGAGCTAGGGTTGGGCCTTGTAAATGAATGGAGCTAGGGTTGAGACGTCGAAATGAACAGAGCTAGGGTAGGGCCTTGTAAATGAACAGAGCTGTAGGGTTGGGCCTTGTAAATGAACGGAGCTATGGTTGGGACGTGGAAATGAACAGAGCTAGGGTTGGGCCTTGTAAATGAAGGGCGATAGGGGTTGGGCCTTGTAAATGTACGGAGTTAGGGTTGAGACGTGTAAATGAACAGAGCTAGGGTTGGGACGTGTACATGAATTATGGAGCTAGGGTTGGGTAGTGTAAATTAACTGAGCTAGGGGTTGGGCCGTGTAAATGAATGAAGCTAGGGTTGGGTAGTGTAAATCAACGGAGCTAGGGTTGGGACTTGTAAATGAAGGGAGCTAGGGGTTGGGACTTGTAAATGAACGGAGCTAGGGTTGGGACGTGTAAATGCACAGAGCTAGGGTTGGGTCGTGTAAATGAACTGAGTTAGGGTTGGGATGTGTAAATGAACAGAGCTATAGGGTTGGGCCTTGTAAGTGAACATCTAGGGGTTGGGCCTTGTAAATGAACGGGCCTCTTAAATGAATTGAGCTAGAATTGGGTAGTGTATTAACTGAGCTAGGGTTGGGAAGTGTAAATGAATTATGGAGCTAGGGTTGGGTAAGCCCAACCCTATAGCTCTATTCAGTCCAGCCCCTGCTCTGTTCATTCACACGTCCCAACCCTATAGCTCCATTCATTTACATGGCCCAACCCCTAGCTCCGTTTATTTACACTACCCAACACTAGCTCTATTCATTTACATGGCCCAACCCTAGCTCCATTCATTTACAAGCCCCAACCCTAGCGCAATTCATACACGGCCCAATCCTAGCTCAATTCATTTACACAGCCCAAGCGTAAAGCTCCGTTCGTAAACACGGCCCAACCCTAGCTCTATTAATTTACACGACCCAAGCGTAAAGCTCCGTTCGCTAACACGACCCAACCCTAGCTCTATTCATTTACATGGCCCAACCCCTAGCTCCGTTCATTTACACTACCCAACACTAGCTCACACGGCCCAACCCTAGCGGAATTGATTTACAAGCCCCAACCCTAGCGCAATTCATACACGGCCCAATCCTAGCTCAATTCATTTACACGGCCCAAGCGTAAAGCTCCGTTCGTAAACACGACCCAACCCTAGCTCTATTCATTTACACGGCCCAAGCGTAAAGCTCCGTTCGCTAACACGGCCCAACCCTAGCTCTATTCATTTACATGGCCCAACATTCTAGCTCCGTTCATTTACACTACCCAACACTAGCTCACACGGCCCAACCCTAGCGCAATTCAAACACGACCCAAGCGTAAAGCTCCGTTCGGTAACACGGCCCAACCCTAGCTCCATTAATTTTCTCGGCCCAACACTAGCTCTATTCGTTTACAAGGCCCAACAATGAATGGAGCTAGGGTAGGCCGGGCCTTGTAAATGAATGGAGCTAGGGTTGGGTCCTGTAAATGAACCGAGCTAGGGTTCGGCCGTGTAAATGGATGGAGCTAGGGTTGGGTAGTGTAAATGAACTAAGCTAGGGTTGGGTCTGCTTGTAAATGAATGGAGCTAGGGTTGGGCCTTGTAAATGAATGGAGCTAGGGTTGGGTCCTGAAAATGAACCGAGCTAGGGTTCGGCCGTGTAATTGGATGGAGCTAGGGTTGGGTAGTGTAAATGAACCGAGCTAGGGTTCGGCCGTGTAAATGGATGGAGCTAGGGTTGGGTAGTGTATGAACCGAGCTAGGGTTCGGCCGTGTAAATGAATGGAGCTAGGGTTGGGTAGTGTAAATGAACCGAGCTAGGTTTGGGACGTGTAAATGAACGGAGCTAAAAGTTGGGCCTTGTAAATGAAGGGAGTTAGGGTTGGGCCTGGTAAATGAATGGAGTTAGGGTTGGGACGTGTAAATGAACAGTGAGGGTTGGGACGTGTAAATGAACAGAGCTCTAGGTTGGGACGTGTAAATGAGTTATGGAGCTATAGGTTGGGTAGTGTAAATTAACTGAGCTAGGGGTTGGGCCGTTCATGAATTGTGCATTTTATTTGATCTGGATTTGAAAATGGCACGTGCGCACAACTCTATGTCGCGAAACGCATTGGCAGAAACAAGCTGTACGTACTTCGCAAAATCAAACAAAATGGCAGACGATTCTATTAGAGGATTTATGCTCCTTACCGATGAAGAAATAACAGAATTTATCCAGGCGTACGTTGTATAAAACAAATAATGAATGTTTCACATTCATGCGATGGAAATAATAATTTCATTCCGTGACAGATCATGTTCTATTCTACTCGCCTCGTGGAATAGAACATGCCATCTGTCACCTCATGAAATTATTCTTACCATCGCACTCATAAACATTGTATAATAGTTCCATTCACATTCACGGCCTAAAATGACCCCAGTTCCATTCATTTACACGGCCCCCTATAGGCCTACTAGCTCCATTTATGTGCACAGCATAACCTTAGCTCCGTTCTTTCACATGGCCTAACGGTAGCTTCATTCATATCCTTTCTAACAAGGTCCTTGGGGAATTTACAAATTACCTCGTTATAACACTACCTTGTACATTACAAGTTATGGCAAATAATGAAAAACAAAGACTTGGGACCTACAATTTTACTTGTTATACTGCAGGTTGTTGTTTAACATTGCTCTTCTTATCAGGGTTCGACTGTACATGGCTTCAGCTATGGTGTACAGTTTTACAAGGATATATCGTCGTGTCCGTGCAACAAGGTCGTTTTTCCTAAATTGCGTTGACGAGAAACGCCAGATTTAGAATAATAATTTATAGGGAAACATAATATCTGGGACATTGGGGAAAATGGACCAAGTCTATGTTTTTTCAATGTATTTTCCTTAATTAGCAAGCAATCATTACTTGAGATAAGAAGTCTGTGCCATGCGAACAAACACCTCTAACCAGTGTGTTTTTGAGTCCAAAATCAATTTTTTGCCCGTCGACCTAATTATTAAGTGCCCTCCACAGAACCCGACTTCAAAAATACTAATAATTGTGTTTCACAGAACAATAGAGCCTGCTAACTGATTTGTGTTGTTTTAAAGGAAACGAGGAATTTGAGGCGATTTTCTTCACTCTATTGTGTAAAGATTAAACTTGGGTAAGCATTTTGTGCATGGATCAGTAAATGTACGGTCAATATTAATTTCAAAGCCGTGTGTGCTTCAATATGGGTGCGTTCGATTAGCTTACCCGGGGGAGTTAGGGTTAACACTCGGGGGATGGCACGAGGGGAAGCTAATCGAACGCACTCGTGTTTTCCACTAAATGTTCTGCATGGTTGTATTTTTTAGTCGCATGCATTTCAAATACAATTCTACAACAACAAAAAACCTACAAAATAAATGAAAAATCAGAATATTTTGCAACAAAATATTTACCTTTCCGCCATCTTTACGCCGCCCTAGACGTCGTCGACTCGACTACGCATGCGTGTGACGTCATTCCATCAGAGACCCTGCTACGGGAGCAGGGTTTCTGGTGGCTGACCCGTGCCTAGCCACGAGTACACGTCAGAGCTAAAAGAACGGCGCGGGGCTTACCCGGGGCGCCCCGGGTGAGCTAAACGAATGCACCCGATGTTATTGATTTGTCTCAAGGATTAGGTATTGTTGTTGTCAAGGGTGTTTGTACGAAAGCATGATGTTTTCTTTTCCATTTAGATATATTTGAAATCATCAATAGAACCATGAAAAAAATACAGGAACAATAAGTCTTTAAATTACATGTATTACAAAGCATTTGTATCAATTTGAAATGTTTGTGGGAGTTAAAAAAGATGAAATTGTTGGAATAATTTTGGCTTACAATACAAGCAATGGTGGCCATTTTGATTTTATAAAGTGAGCACACATTTTTGGTCGTGTTGTTTGGGTCATTGTGTTAACAGATGAGTAGAATAAAGTGTGTCAAGTTCCGGAATGGTTATTATTTTTAAATTGCCATCCATAGAATGGGAATAATTAACCATTTATACAAATGATAAATTATACTGCAATGAAGTACTTTTACACAATCGGAGCGGGGGTAAGTGGAACATGCTTAAATGGGGTAAGCGGGACACGTGATTGTTCACAGCATGATCATAAATCTTTTTTATTTTGAGATGCAACTAAGATATTCTCAAACAATGTCCACATTGTACATGTGAAGTAAATTTTAAAGTCATTTATTATTGACTTATAACAATAACAGTGTTTGTATTGTTATTTAAATTTTTACAGATCACCGACCTATGGCACGCAAAAAGAAAACGTGGACACCTCAGCAAGGCAAATGGAAGGCAGGAGCAATGGTTGATGCTTATAAGGCTGTAACTGACGGCAGACTTGGGGTTCAAGAGGCCGCCAAGCAGTACGGTGTTCCAAAATCGACACTGTCAAGAAGGATAAGCAAGGGTATGGAGAGTCCTTCACCAGCAAGCCGGCCACCCGTCTTCACCATGGGCGAGGAGGGCCAACTGGGGCGCCACATCAACAGAAGAGCCAAGGTTTCGGCATTGGAGTTAAAGCTGTCTGCAAGCTTGCTTATTACGAGATGGCGGAGCATGCCAGAATGAAGCACCGCTTCAATCACATCAACCAGAGTGCTGGGTATGACTGGTATCAAGGGTTCATGAGACGCCACCCTGACCTGTCCCTGAGAAAACCAGAAGCCCTGTATGCTGCACCAGCCTCGATGCTGAACCCAACTACTATCAGCAATCACTTCAAGAAGCTCGGAGATGTCATGGACAGTGCCGACCTCAAATCCTGCCCAGGTCAGATATACAACCTTGATGAAACAGGTTTGAGTTTGGTCCACAAACCATCAAGCATTATTGCAATGAAAGGTAAAAAACAGTGCAGTCACGAACCAGTCTAGCTTCATTGACGCTGAGCTTTTTGAGACGTGGTTGTTTCTGCCATCCATTCCACAGGTACGCCCTGTCCTACTAGTACTTGATGGGCATGGGAACTCACATGTACTGTTTGCCACCCCACAAAACGAACCACACACAGCCACTTGACAAGTCAGTTTTCAAGTCGGTGAAGTGTGCCTACAACCAGCGATGTGACAAGTTTATGCGCGACAATCCAAACCGCATAATCACACGCTACGACTTCATTGGTCTTTTTGTGGTCTTAATTCATTGGTCTATCATAATGTATTCACAATGGCCAACATCATCATTGGTTTCCAGTCAACAGGGATTTACCCCTTTAATCCACTGGCCATCACCCCAGAGCACCTTCAGTTCTCTTCTGTGGAAACAGAGCTGACATATGAGGATGACAAGCATGCACAAGACGATGAAGCAACTGTGTCTATGCCTGTCATCATCGAAGTCATTGCTGACGTCCATGCCAACCCAGAGGTACAGTACATGTACATGTACATGTACCGGATCCACCATCCGTTCAGGAAGAGGTAACCGTTCCATCACAGCCCGAGCACAGCCCGAGACTGAGCCAGACCTTGAGCCTATGGACATCAAATCAGGACCTAGCACATCAAACGCAGTCTCCCCTCTATCTGCTACACTAATCGGCGATAACAACAAATTCGTAGCAGTCCTCAAGAAGCCAGTAGCTAGCAAAACCATCACATCTGGCAAACAATCCAGCCGTGTCACAGAAGCGCGATGCCTCGGAGGACCTCCGATGAGATTTTCAATATTGAACTGGTTGCACAGCAGCTAAAGAGGCTCGAAAGGTGGAGCAGGAGAAGAGGGAACAGCGAGGAACTAGAAAGGCAGCAGCGACAACAGGGGAAAAACGCAATAGAGAAGCGGCTCAGCAGGAGAAACATACAAGAAAGGTCACAAAAACACTCTGGCAAATCCTGAAAACCTAGATCGCGATATCACAGAAAACTACTGCGGTCATGGTCATTTTTATGGAGACGATGACAAATTAGACAACGAAGACTGGTGGCAATGCATCAAGAGCATGGAATGGTTTCCTGAATCATGTACTGGACTGTTCGGCCGAACAAATGAACTCACCGAATTTGCATGTGCCAAAGACGATGAGCCTAATTAAGTGCTTGTTTGAAATCCCACTCAATTACCAAGAATCAAACAGTATCAAATAGAATCTAAGATCTGTTTTTCTTAAATATGAACAATAAATAGTGAAAGAAGATCAAGTTAATGATTCAGATTAAACAAATGCAATGCCATGCGTTTGTGGTGCTGACACCCATATGTTTACATGTGTTTTATGTGCGTCCCACATGCCTTATTTGGGTGTCCGGGCAAGTGGGACAAACACAGGTCGTCATGTTTTGCCCACTCCTTCCCCACCACAACATGCTTGTTTGGATCAAAATATGTTCAAGAGGTGTTAGTAATTCATCAAAACATTTCATTTGATAAATAAATTAAAGCTTATGTCTACAAACTGCAACAAAATACATACTTAAGTTGCAATTCAATGTGTGCTCTGTGTTTAGGCTGTAATGTTAGGGTGCACATTCTCAATTTGTCCTAAGATAGATTGGAAGCTCCATCCCTCTTACATGTAGGCCTATAGCTGGTAGTGCTTCTCTCTGGAACCCTTTCAGATTGGTTGCAGTAACTGCAGCCAAGGTAGCCTGTTCAAGATCCAAACATAATACGTCGATACATATACATGTATACATATGATCATGTACGTCGATATACGGCGTTATATTGCGCGAGATAAAAATACGACTTTGTTGCACAATTGAGTTACGACAAAATAATTGCACTGACGTGACGATATCTTAAAACCAATGTTTCACTAACATTGCAACGTGGTCCGATGATTACAGTGTCTGCCATGTGCGGTGGTACTTTGAACCCTATCGTGGGATCATGGTGCTGCTTGTGTCCTTGGGCAAAACACTTTATCACATATTACTCATAATAGGGGTAATGCCTTTTCTTCGGACTGTGGTTATATACCCCTAGCTCCCAGCTCTATTTGCACTTTGAAGAGATCCGTGGTACGAGGGTCTGGTTTCTCCATTCTATCTCCCCTTAGTAGCCCCCACCTTGGCACTTGTGGTGGTAAATTGCAGATTAAAAATTATAAATAAATATAAATAAATATAAGTACTATGAATATTGTTCTATAAAGTGGTAACAAACAATGTAGTTTATGTACACATCAAACCTGCACGAGTCCAGGTCTGAATCACCTCTCTAATTGAGTCCGAGTCATGCAGGTCGGTTCCGATTCACTTTTACATTTGTAATACCATATTAGAAATCAATTTTGAAGCACACGTTTATCAATGTTAGATTTTTGCCCTTCACCGATGTATACATGTATGCACTGTGTACTTGTCGGTGTGTAACCACTCGAGTGGGGCTTGAACCCACGACCTCCTGCTTTGTAGTGCAGAAAATGACATCACCAGTCGACCACTGAGCTTACGGGATCCTGTGGCTGGTTCGAATCTGATGTACATATTGCACCGGGACTGCGATTTAACTATAATATTCAATATAGGTTTTTGCCCTTCACCGATGTACAACACTGTAGGTAGGCACACACAGAGTTATGGGGACAGGCTCCTTTGTTTGGAAAAGACAGACCGAGTAGTCGAGTCCCCATAGCGCGGTGGGTCTTCTTCAGTAAAGGTAGAACAAGGTAAAATTAGGGTATAACGAAAGAAAATGTAGAAGGGAACAAATTAGGGTGATGCTGAAAATGTTAGAGTGTTCTGAGTTTGAGATTAGAGATATTTCAGTTTACACACAAACCCTATGTACATGTACCGAAAGAATATATATACTCGGTGTGTAACCACCACTCACCAGAGTGAACATTGGAAAAGTATTAACACTATGTGTAATAATAATAGGATTTAAGACCAAATGCGAATACATACGACAGTGCGTCGGAAACTTGGGCCATTTCTAAGATCCCGACTTCGGTCCGTATAAGGCTCCATCTTCATTGCCATACTGAACGAAAAAAGGCACAATGCAGTCGAAGTTGGGGTTTGGGAAAAAGCTCTAAATAATAAAAATATCTTCAATGTTTGAAAACACTTCTCTCCTTTGTTATATTTTTTCGTTGATCTTTTACATAAACTATATAGAGTACATTTACGTTATATATTAAGAGTAATACAAAATATTTTAAACTTGTTTACAACTTTACAATTGACGGAAACATTGTAGTTTTCAAGACATAACTTTATTCACAGTCCTAGTCGCTTCTGACAGAGTGGATGACTTTAACTTTCACCCAACAGTGCGTAAGTCCATAGATGAAAAACATTCATTATTTTGCAAAAAGAATGTAGAAAATTTAAGTTTGATCCTTGGATATTAAAAACAGTGGACAATTTATATTCACTGAAACTTTCAGTGAACGATTTCAACCCTGCACGTTTTTTCTTCATTAAGGCTTTTGGCGTCTACTTTTTACAATTATAAAGTTATGCCAAGAACGTTAATTTCTCAGGAAACTCACAAGAATTTTGGATTTGGGATATATCCCCAAATTGGGCTCAAGCTTTTGTGCATGGACACCTAAATTTAACTTCAAATGGGTCAGCTTCCTGCACATCATTGCCGGACCCTGTTTTTGAATTTGCCTTATTTATGCCAAAACATTCTAAAACAAATAGTTTATTGAACATGAGGGTCGATTTATTTTAACCGATTAATAATTTTGACAGCCAAAATTATTCAAAATTCTTGACCTTTTTCAAGAAAATACCAAAATAATATTATTGTGTGGCAAGGTAGATTCCCATTATATAAATTGGTAGACAAGGCATCTGCTTGTGATAAGTCTAGTTTCGAGGTGTCGCCTGCATGATGTGAGCGATTTGTCTGAGGGTTACCAGACGCAAAAGATAAACAACACTCCCTCTGTACCGGCTGTTGTTGTATGGTAAAAAATAGTAGCGAAAAAGTGAATACAAATCACTTTTCCACTCATTGGGGGATTTAGATTATGAGTGATACTTCCCCCACGTGACAGTGTTAAACTAAATTATATTGCAATTACTTCTAGGTAAGGCCCTATTTTGATGTAAATTGACCGGACTATGAGTACAGCCTGTAGTCCCACATGCAGCATGATACGGGGCCAACAGACCCCCCCCCCCCCTGCCCCTCTATTGTGTTGGCCATTGTGCTCCCGGAATCTCAGGAATTCTTTTTAGGTTTTAAGGGGGGGGGGGGGGGGGGGGGTGGGGGTACGTGTGTTAGGTAACAATAGTGTAAAGTGGGTTAGGGTATAGGGATAAGGGGGGGGGGGTACCCCTCGGCCCCATATCGTGCTGGGTATATGTAGTCGTGAGTATGTCATCCTCTTGAGCTGACGAATCATGGTCTCTATGCTTGGAAGATCCACCCTTGTTGTCTGTAACATCGATCCTCCCGTTTCACTCCAAGAATAGAACAGAGCTTGGAGTGATGGAACCTTCTGATGGAACTTTCTGATACAGAGTTCATGTCTTAGAGCTGTACAGGATGGATAAAAAACCCGAAACGAGATATTATTGCTACATGTAATTGTAACAGAAATAGGGAGATATTCTCTTTAAAATGACACCTTGCTCATGTACAGTATGGTGGCCCTGAAGGGACTACGCAGATCGTGAATATTGACGTCAATATTCACGACAAATTTCACGACTTTCCTCAAAGTCGCGAATATTGACGTCAAATTTGACGTCAATATTCACCACTTTCCCCAAAAGTCGCGAATATTGACGTCAAATTTGACGTCAATATTCGCGACTTGCCCCCAAATTCGCAAATATTTTGACGCAAATTTTTACCAGCAAGCTAGGTTTTGGCTAGTCTTGTTCCGGGGCGATCCGGCGATCGCGAATTTATTTTTATAAAATTATATTTTTCGGAATAATTACAGGATATCTAGCGCGATCATTTTGCTGGATGCCTATAGAATCATAATTTACCTTCAAATTTACCTTTAAGTTCAGTTCACGAGATTTGTAAGCATTTATCACTTCGGTCACGTTAGTGCAGAACTAATACACAGGTATAACTGCGTGCAGAACACATGCTGTAAAGGGATATCCTTTTACAAATCAAGTGCTCAGCAGTGCCATAGAATCATAATTTACCTTCAAATATTTTTTGACTTTTGGGGCAAGTCGTGAATATTGACGTCAAATTTGACGTCAATATTCGCGACTTTTGGTGAAAGTCGTGAATATTGACGTCAATATTGACGTCAATATTCGCGACTTTGAGGAAAGTCGTGAATTTTGTCGCGAATATTGACGTCAATATTCGCGACTTTCGGGGAAAGTCGTGAAATTTGACGCGAATATCGACGTCAAATTTGACGTCAATATTCGCGACTTTTTGGGAAAGTCGTGAATATTGACGTCAAATTTGACGTCAATATTCGCGACTTTGAGGAAAGTCGTGAAATTTGTCGTGAATATTGACGTCAATATTCACGATCTGCGTGTCCCTTCAGGGCCACCATACTCATGGCATTACAGTCATGGTGACCAATGTTATGAAAGGGTATATTTAGGGAAGTGCACCACTATTTATTTGTGGTTGTTGTGGTGGGCCCCATCGCTGCATCATCATACAAGAGCGATTGGTGGAACTGTTTGGAGAAAGAATCATTGCTCTGAACCACAAAGCCCCTCGAGATCCATGTTTAATTATGTAAATAACACTGCTGTTATGTTTACATGGTAAAATCTCTTGTTTTCCCCCATGATTGGCAACCATAGCCTTCACTCTTGGAATACTGCTTTGTAGACAAGGATCTTAGTCATGTTTATTATGAGCAACATTTATATTTGGCTATTCAAACTGGTCCAAAAAGAGCAAAATTTACAGATGAATTTTGTTTATGAGTGGAGGTAGTCCGATTAACTTAACCCTATTCGCCAGACAATGACCAAATGCTAAAAGACGAATTGTAGGGTCCAAGTCCAAACTGTGATACCAAACTTCTGCGTGCGTCACACGTCCAACATTTGTTCAACATGTCCCAGCAAAACCATCATTTTCAGCACCAAAATAGCTATAAAACGACCCAAATAATATCATTGTCTAATTTTTATATGACACCGGCAATTGAGTTACAAAGGTTTCCCCTACACAATCCATACGGTACCAGTCTGGTTTCCGCCACGCAAGGGATATCTCATGAATTGTACAAAATGATCGTTCAAGTTGTACTTGATGGAAACCTTATCGACATTCTCAAAGCATCATGAGATTGGATGACAAACAAACCTGAAAATTTGTGCACAATCCTATGGAGCCGAGTATTTTTTATTTTTTTGATTCCTTATTGTATTTTAGGAATTAACTGATAATCTTTTCACACATTGTTAAACTGGTAATTTAAAATATATTCATTTCAAAGAAAGGTGTTTCCGGGGCGAATTCGCCCGCCGCCCCCGTGTATTTTTTTTGCTGGCAGGAAGAGTGGGTAGGCACTCACCGCGTTAGGGGGACAGGCTCTTTTGTTTGGAAAAGACAGACCGAGTAGTGGAGACATTTTTGAGTCCCCATAGCGCGTTGGGTGTTCAGTAAAGGTAGAACAATGTATAACAAGCTTGTTTGTCCGGTACCGGAATTGATGGCAGGGAGAGTGTGCTTGTTTGTCCGGTCCTGGAATTGATGGCAGGGAGAGTGTGCTTGTTTGTCCGGTCCTGGAATTGATGGCAGGAAGAGTGTGCTCATTTGTCCGGTCCTGGAATTGATGGCAGGAAGAGTGTGCTTGTTTGTCCGGTCCCGGAATTGATGGCAGAAAGAGTGTGCTTGTTTGTCCGGTCCTGGAATTGATGGCAGGAAGAGTGTGCTTGTTTGTCCGGTCCTGGAATTGATGGCAGGAAGAGTGTGCTTGTTTGTCCGGTCCTGGAATTGATGGCAGGAAGAGTGTGCTTGTTTGTCCGGTCCTGGAATTGATGGCAGGAAGAGTGTGTTTGTTTGTCCGGTCCCGGAATTGATGGCAGGAATAGTGTGCTTGTTTGTCCGGTCCTGCATGGAATTGATGACAGGAAGAGTGTGTATGCAGTGAGCCCCCTTTCCTTCGGGAAAAAAAAAGAGCAATATAGAGAAGGAGAGAGACTGAAAAAAAAAAAATACGCTGTAGATTACAGGGAAATGCACGGGGAAATGCACCCACACTGCCGATGAAAAATTACTGAGTCTGTTTTGTACACGTTTTTAAACAAGTACACAAGACTTGACCGTCATGCATGTGATCATGTGATGGGGCTTTGTTCCGCATCGTGGTGGTGGTGCTGTGGGTTTGTTTGGGTCATTTTCCACTGTTTTAACTATAACCACATGACATGTTCTATTTTGATGGCCAATACAATATTATGTTTGTGATTATGGAAATTAACGGGATCAATCAATCTAAGCCTAACAACAATATTCAACAAGCCACGCCTAGCTCCATGGGCCAACCCCCCCCCCCCCCCCCCCTCCCCTGAGCAAGAAAATAAAGAAAGAATGCGAGCAAGATACATGTATTCCTTGTGATGTTTGTGAGTGGATGTGGGCTATTTTTATGTTGATATATCACTGATCACGCTGATTCTTAAAATAAATTTAGAGTCAGACTTTAAATGAATGTCATGTCGTTAATGTTTCATCTTCTAAAATTCTACATACTTTATTTATTATGATTCAGATTTCCGTTTGCGAGGCTTTCGCTTAGGACATGCATTGATATGGAGGGATTGACAGTGAGCAGATATTCTTGCATCAGCACATCAGTTTCAAGAGGTCTGGGCTCCAACAAAGCGCTTGTTCAGGGTATTGAACAATGCATGCATGCTCTCGCCGCCCTGTTCGACCTAGTACATGCTCTGTTCGTTGGACAAATGACAGAACGTGGACTTCAAGGATGTGACTTTGGAGGGAAATTGGTTCGGTAAAAGTCCATGAAATGAGTGATGTCGTCATCTAGCAGAAAAATTGTGACATTATTGGCGGTGTTCTTCATCAGCTGAAATATCGATGGTACTTTTCTTGGCTTGGCTTTATGTTTGTGTTTTTGGACATTGCTCCCGCACAGCCTACATGTACATAACCTTTTGGAGGTTATTTACGTGCTCGTTGCTCATTTTGACCTTGGCTCGACCTACATGTTGAAAAAAAGGTGGGAGTTCATTTGCAAAATTTGTATTCGTGTATGAGCTTTATGATGGGTCTTTGTTAGTCATGACATGTCTAAATATAACGTAGCAAAAATCTCGACCAATTAGTGTAAACCAAGGAAAGACAGACTGGGTGGAGCTTCGGCTGTACACCGCTAACCGGCTATTCCCGCTTGCGGACTCACTGCATGTACAGTACATGTACGTATGTATCGTCCACCCAATACATTGTATGCACACAATGTATTGTATGTATGTACAATACATGTACAGCCTGAGCGCGAAAGTACTAATAACTCGAATCCTCCAAAATCCTCAGTTGGATAATTACCCATGTAACCTCAATCCTGCACAATCATCCAGTATTAGTTTAGGCCTAATGACCTACAGATCTTGCATTATCCTCCAGTGGCCAAAAAAACACCATGCCCTCCAATCGAATCCTGCAAATTCCTCCGATGCAACAACTTAGAGATCCAATTGTCCACAATTTGCCCATCCTCAAAATTAATAGATGGTATTGGTAGATAAAAACTCATGTTCAATGTATCGGGAAAACTTACTTTAACCCTAACCCTCCAGGGTATTTTGGCTAGAAAACCTGCCAGACGAACAGATTGCATACTTTGTCACATTGACTTGTGTGCAGAGTGCAGCAAGGTCAAGCAGTCACCACAGATGCACTGTGCTGGATTTGGCACGGTTAGGTTTAATCTACAAATTATGCAACAAAACAACCGCATTTTCCGGATTACGCGCAACATCACGTTAAACTTGGTCAGTGTTTTCACCATTTTTTCCGCGGCTGGTTGCTCTTGAGAAAAAAATATTTGGTATATAAATGCAAGCACTCCTTTGCACTTGAAACAGCTGTCGGCAAACTGCAAGCATGCAGCGTCGTCATGATTATGCCTACGTCACGTCACGTCACATGATCATAACAACAACATTCAAATTGTACGTGAACTCAATGCAGTCAGTACGCTGAGAATCTAACTTGTCGGAATAAAGCTGAAATTCAAAATTCAACTTTCCATCCTGATGGTAAGTCAACCAGTATACAACCCAATTAATCAGGAAGTCTACAGATTCTTAGGCTGCATATCTGGTCGTTTTATAGCTATTTTGGGGCTGAAAACAAGGGTTTTGCTGGGACATGTTGGACAAATGTTGGACGTGCGACCATAGTGTGGCACACGCAGAAGTTTGAGTAGTTTGCGCTTGGACCCTACATTCGCCATAAAATGACCAAAAAGCGAATTGTACTTATTACTCGGACTATACACGGCCCAAAACGGTGGACCACCACTACTCACTAGGCACTACAGACATTTTCCTAGTTCCGGATCGCAAAAAATATTCAGGCTGTTTTCGGCAAGTCTAATCCTCGAAATTTAAATGACATACATGTAGGTTCAGTAGTTCTTGAGTGATGCAGAAACTACAGTTTTGTTTCCATAATGCCCTTCTTATTTTGAAAATACGACGTCAAAAGTACCGACATCACTTTTCCTAGTTGCGTATCGGTTTAACCAATTCCGGATCGGGTAAAAAAAGGCTTCGTACATGAAAAATTATCACGCTAGAACCAACCCGAATCAAGCCTATATTTCTGATAAAGAATTCATTAATTTATAGAAATACAGTTTAAAATACATTTCAAATACTTCCGCTTCTAATAAAGTTTAAAAAGAGGGCTTGCAAGAAAATGTTTCATAATGTTTTGTCCGTGTAGCGGTTTTGCGGCTCCTGTGATTTTCCACAAACCGTCCAAACATGTCAAAGTACGAGTCGAAAATCTAGCCAAAATTCCTTTTCTGGATATTTTATTGAAAAGATATTTATGTATCAAGCAGCTTGCATGTTTCTTCTCAAAATGCACTTCATCTAAAAAAATAGTATTGAAAAGACCAAGCCATGAGAGGTAGGTTATGCGATCCGGAACTAGGAAAACAACTGCGCTTACCTTGGCCTGGTTGTAACGGTTTTTGCACTGAGTGCAGATATTATGGCAGTCGTCACCAATTTCACGTAGTCGTAGGCTACTTTAAATATTGGAGTGCAGTGGACATCGACAGAGACATAACCAGTAACGTTGCTGCGCTCGGCGCGGTCCCCAGATTACGTGTAGGATACCTTCAGAAACATTGCACATTTGCAGCACAACTGAACTACTCGCTCCACGAACGTTAACTTTCGGTCCCAAGAATACGTGTGGGGTACCTGTAGGCTGTACGAACAGAGAAACAATCGTACACTGTTCGAGTCCGACAAAAGAGGGCGCGCTATACATTTCGACAGTCTACTCAGCGCGTTTGTTTGTGCACGTCGGCATCTGAGATGATCTTGAAAACAACAAAACGAAAACAAACGTGAATTGCAGGACCGGGCTGTAAAGTATTGAACAACAGAGGGCGGCATCATCTAATCACTTTTCTGGACTAAAAAAAGTCGGGACCGGAAATCCGGTCCCGACATTTCAAAATGTCCCGACTTTATTGGTTTGTTTTCCAACACTGGTCCCAGGATTGCAGGTGTTAGGTCATACACCCCGACAGACAGCCACACCAAGACAACCCGACAGACAGCGCGACAGAAAGTGATTAATACATAAATTTCACCATCAGAGATAAGAGTTAATTAAACAACCACTATCATGACACAATGACTTTAGTTGATTATAATGCTATGGGCCAACTGTGTACACAAAATCAACACTTGACTCTCTTCTTTCAACTACATGGATTCCTCTTTTGAACGTGCTCAACTGCCTTTACCGCCTGAGCCTCTTTGTTGCCATCCAGCTGCTGCAGTTCTTGCTGTAGTCGTCTCTCTTTCTCCTGCTCCTCCAGAGTCCTCGCTCTCTGCTCGTCGCGTTCCTGCCGACGGTGATCGTCTCTGAAGCGGTCCATCTCAAGCTCCGACTCCAAAGTCCTGTAATAGTGACAACAACGTCTGAAAAGTCAGAACGTTCTTGTTTCTTTCGGAACGTTCCGTTTGGAACATTGGATCTTCCTATCAAGAAGATTCGTTGTTCCCAATGGGAACAGCCAATGACTTGGAATCTGCGGTGTTCCCTGCCGTTCTCCAAAACATCTTTTGATCCCAAATGAAATGTTTCAAGCATTTGAGACGTTTCCTAATAAGGGAATAAATGTGTGTTCGAGAGGTTTTAATCACTGTTTAATACCGCTGGAGTCTGGGTGCTGATAATTACCCGAGCCGAAGCAAGGGTAATTATCAGCACCCAAACTCCAAGCGGTATTAAACAGAGTGATTAATACCGACCGAACACACATTTATTCTCATTCATAAATACCTTTTTGTAAAATTCAGCCAAAAAAACCCTGAAAATCCCCCAAATTTTTCGCAAGTCAATTTTGGTGTTTCGCAATGTCAAATGACATGTTTCCGCCTCTGTCGCTCTACACAATACATGCAATAAAGCGTATTCACTATTAACCAGACTATTACTGCCATTGGCAACCTTGTTCCTAGGGTGTCGAGATGTACGCGCCCAACACTACCGCTCTTCATATTAGAGACGAGGTACAGTTGGAAATAAAGTAAGCCCTGGGGACGAGTATAATGCGACATCGCGTGACATTGTTTTGTTGCCAGCTGGTTTTAAACACTTCCAGCCATGTCTTTATTGTCCGTTTAATACCGGCCACGTGACGGGCTCTCGACCAATAGGAATGCCTAAACTGTCCTAGGTATTTATGAATATTGATTAATACCGCGCCAAATCACACGAAAGCTCCCCAGATTTATAGTCGGTTATGCGATAATTATAACGTCCGATGCTCATGGTCGCGATGGACACTAAAGCCTTTCTGGGCAGTTTATATAGTTGTCAGTTGGAAGCATATGCACATCTGTGAAGTGATACCAACAGGCATTAAGCCTACTACTTTTATATTGATACATTGAGAATGTAGCCGCACTATCCAGCTCTCTATCCGTGTGAAACATAACCTCTGCAACCAAATACTGTATCCAAATACCATCTTAAATCAAATACAAGGCCATCGCTGAAAATCCAGTGACAAAACAAGAAAAAATAAAGCTAAAACAAACAGTTGTGCCAAGACATTTGGCAAGCACCAACTGATTTTCAGATTGTAGCCTCACAACACGAGGTCACTGTTCGTGCTTCAACAGTATGTGCGGGTGCTAGCAAGTGGCTACTGTTAGTGACCGACTATCGATCGTCAGACACCTACACCAAGGTTAAGAGATCTACTGAAGATCAAGTGCCTTAAAGATGAGGTTCAAATAAACAATACAAAATACATCTTACATCATTTCTTTCTCCATTTTGTGTCGCCTCTCCTCGTTCCGTTTCTTCTTCTCCACCTTGATGCGTTCGATCTCCGAGGTCATCTGGCTCATCTTCTGCTCCCGGAACTTCTTGGCATCCTCTGTGTACTGGTGGACCAGCGACTAATAAATGAATAAATAAAAACAGTTAAATTGGCATAACAAAGCATATCAAAACTTTTGTTTTTAAAGCCTTAGACATGATCTAATTGCACGATCTGATTTTACACCCCCCTCTCCGTTTCACCATATCCAAATGACTCAGCCCCTTCCTACTTCTACCCGTTACTGAGCCACTATGATCTACTGACCTTTCTCTCATGATCTCAGCCAGCTCCTTGAGCTGTTTCTCTCTCTCATGGCCAGTCTGACAGGGGTTTGTAACCTCTGAGTAACTCAACCCTCCCCTTACCACCCCTAGACATCACTAGGCCACTATGATCTACTGACTTCTTCAGGGGCAGGTCCCTCATGGCCTCAGCCAGCTCTTTAAGCGGTCTCTTTCATAAAATAGGGCGTGATCCCTGACAAGAGAAATGACCAATGACAAGAGAATACCGTTGTCCCAGCTAGTTTGAACAGTTTTACTAGATTTGACACTAGATGGCTTTAATTATCCTAATTGAAGATGTTTAATTGAAGTTGGCTAGGAGACTGAGAGATTCCAACAGCTTGGTATGGTGACTGGAAGCGGGGCAGCTTTTAATTTGAATAGGGACTGGAGAACTTGTGGTAGACTTGCAAGGGATTTGTGATGGACTAGACTATATGCTTGGGTGATTCCACACCAGAATTGATTAAAATCGATTCCAAACTCGTAATCAGAATCGTGATTACACTTTTTCCGAGGAATCGATTCTCTGATGTAGCCAATTACAGTTCTGCGAGCAGCAATTCCTGTATTTGCGCAATGATTTTAAAGACTGACCAACTCCAACACAACTTCAAAGAACGTCTGATTCTTTAACCCTAACCCTCCCAAATCCTCCAAATTCCTCATTGCAAAATGCAGGATTTTGCAGGATTGAGGTCACTTGGAGTTTGATGCATTGCAGGATTTTGCAGGATTGAGGTTACTTGGGGTTTTACCCCTGCAGGAATATGGAGGATTCAGGTTATCAGGCTGAATGTGACACACAAGGATTTTGCAGGATTGAGGTCACTTGGAGTTTGATGCATCGCAGGATTTTGCAGGATTGAGGTTACTTGGGTTTTTACTGACTGCAGCCAGGGCAAGACTGCAGGATTTTGCAGGATACAGGCTGTATGGTCACCAGTGACCAATATTGGAGGATTTTGCAGGATTCAGGTTACTTGGAGTTTTAACAATTTAGGAATTGGAGGATTTTGCAGGATTCAGGTTATGTGTAAGTAAAAATGGGTAGGGAGTTAGGGTTAACGAAACGTATCCTAAAATGTTTAAAAAGCACGCAGTGCATCAAGCTGATAGCACAATAATAAAGCCGTCTTTTTGTTTAAACGTGAGCTATTTTATTTGTGGAATACAAAGGCAGCCGGCGCCACACTCTTTTCCACGTGACCCGCCTGTCGCAAGATGCAATTTTCAGTCGTCTTTTGTTGATAGTGCCGCAAAGGTGAGGTCTGGTTACTTCTGATGACATCTTTATAAAAAACTGAGGTTCTTTTATGTTTGGTTTTTGTTTATGTTCGAAATCGATTCCGAGTGAAATCACGATTCCCAGACTGAATTAGAATTGATTCAAACATTGCTGGATTTGCCACATCCCTGTCCAAGTGAGGCTTCTAACCCACCTGGTGTTGCTGCTGCAGTTTCTCTTCCCTCTCGGCCAGGTTGGCGGCTGACAGCGAGCCCGAGTTGGACACCAGCTCTAGGAACTCCTTCTGCTGAGCCTCAATCAGGGCGTCACGCTCCTTCTGGCAGAGCTCGGCCATCTTGGATCGGGCGTTGGCGACATCTGCCTCCTTCTCCCGATCCATTTGATCCTCCTGAATAGAACACCACCATTGAACACAAACAATATTAGAGAACATGCGTGGATTAGCTGGTGCGGGGGTAGACTTGGTGCCAAGTCGGTAATAGCGGTCCACTCGGTATATACAGGGGGGAGGTTGCGGTTGCCTCGTTCCCAATTTCGAAGTTAAATTACCGACTTGGACAATTCGTTTTCAGTTTTGTACACAACCTATGACAATCGCTAGCGAATTCTATGCGAGCACTCTGATTGGTTCAGATTCCAGAGGGATACAAATTTATGAGCAGTTTTATACAGCATGTATTCTACGCTGCTTCGCGTATTGTACTGTTACCCGGTACCACTGATCTCTACAAACTGGATAATTCGAGCGTACATTAATAGGATAGAGAGCCGTGAAACTTGTATTGCCTTCGCATTCGCAAGTTCGTGCATGCGTACCGTAGACCGTCGAGAGTGACACAGTGGCAGCAGCGATGGTGGGTAAAATTGCATTAAAATCCTTTGTAAATAATTAAATTTATTATATAAACTCGCAGACTGTACGATCAGTGAACTATCCGTGTAGAAAATGTCAGAACTACGGTTTTAAGTGAGATTTAGGAGAACATTGCTCTAGGCTAAAATGTTATTTTTGTTTTCAGCGGGATTTGTTCATTATTATTGTGGTCCTTTCTGAGAGAAAAACTTGAATATTTCGAAAGAACAGTAGAATCAGTTGGTCTAGGGTACCCTTTACAAAGGATTGAATTCCACAATACAGGTATTTTCAGATCAATGTTGTACACATTCCCATAAGACTGTCCCGTTGACTTTGGTTCATGGTGGTAATTTGTGTACACAACATATTGTGTCATGAACTATTTGACGTGCATAAATGTAATGTTCTGTAGAATTTTCCTAAAATCGCAATGGTCAGTTTTTTCTCTCACAAATCTGGAAGTGTAGAGCCACCTAATGTTGCAACATTATTCCCTTGGCATTTAATTTATACCTGTATATTTTCTTTCTTTGTACACTACAGCTAATTGGTTTACCCAAGTCCACTTCTTACTACTGAGATGTCAGGCTGTACAGCTTATTAATACGGCTGCACAAGTCACTCTTACTACTGAGATGTCAGGCTGTACAGCTTATTAATACGGCTGCACAAGTCACAGGACGAACTGCTCCCATTAATATGACAGAGGGATAACAGATGACAGCGAATGTCAAAACTTATTTTGTTTAACCATCAGTAAACTACGGAAGCTTAATTGACCAACTAAATTTTCCAAGATAAGCTATCTCGGTGTTCCACATTTTTTAGATGTGCTGTAAAAATATCGCAGAACTCTGCATCTTGGCATTTCATGTTTCAACAATATAAGTACAGATAATAAAACAGTCGCAACAGTCACAAAATTATCTTGGAAACATGGAAGTATACATAATATTCTTTTGAGCTTTCGTATAGTGAATATGTGATTCATGAAAACCGACAAGTTTGGTTAAAATTGTATTGTTAATATTCAAAGCAAATTATACAGATGTTAAAATGACATAGATTTACCCAGTCAGTGTTCTCCACAATCTATTTTAGCAGGGTAGCCTGCCCTGTGTAAATGTTACGCTGTTCTGCCATATTCTGAACATTCTTTTTATGCCGCCCTGTTTTGCTTTTCAATCACGGTTTTATACAAAACAGAAATTGTGTTGTACAAATCTTTAATATCGTGTTCATATTGCACAAATATCTAGAAACACTCACAATTCGAAGTTAAAGCCGTACAGGGTGTCCTATCAAAATTTGGCCTGTGAAGAACGCTGCCAAATGTATCTTTGCATAGTATGAACAATTATTATTCTAAAATGACATCGCAAGTTTTTATTTTTGGTTTTAAATTCATAGAAATTTTGTTTTCGTTTTATTATTTTGGTTTTATAACATCAGTAAACAATGCATATTATGTAAGAATACGAATATTAATACTATGGCAGTAGTTATTACATGTTATCTGCAGTGTATCAATGCCAAATAAAAGCAAGCAAAATTTAATCCATTGTGTGACTTGTATGTCGTTAGTTACATGTGTGATTGGTATTTTTAATTGTGATTTATTTCAAGTTTCTCAAGTTCATAGTTTAAGCCATAGAGCTGTATCTTTATTATACAGCTCTATGGTTTAAGCTCAAACCACATAATTTATTTTTTCTGTCCACTTGTCTAGCAAGAATTGTTGGGACCCTGGTTAAACATTAGGTTGATTCCAAATCTGGACACTGTCCCCACGAACAAACCAATTAATGTGCCAAATACATTTTCCCTTTTTAATTTTATCATAAAACTTGCACTTTTTATTGTCTGGATATAAAATTAAATCAACATTTTCAAAAATGTTCTTAATCAAAAAAATCTCGTTTTTCTATGGTTTGTGCATAAGATTATGATGTCCCCTGGAATTCTTTCCCCCAAAAAAAACTTTTCTAAATTTTTTTTTTTAACATCTTGTAAATACGTGCACTGCATTGCATCGTCTCACACGAATGTCTCGTATCTTTTCCCGAAAATAGGTCTACCTAACATTCAAACTTGGCGTATACATGTCATTCTTGGGTGTTTTTATGTTTAACTTAATTTTCCTGATCAAACTGGATTGTTTTTGTGATATTAACTTCGTTTCCTGTGATATTAAATTCGTTTTCTCGGTCGTGCGCTATACGAACATGTGTACGCCTGCAGTGTTTTTAAACCACCTTTACAGATCTCGTACAACACATGCGGTTAAAAAGAGGTGTTTAGCTACTATTCTTTTTCTACGTAGATCATTCTCATTACTTCAAGGGTTCGTACTTTGTATTGTGTAGCATTACAAAAGTAATAATAGAGCATACACAACTCAAATAAATCAAGTGTATCACAATGATATATTTTATTGCAACACGCAATTGACCTAGCTGAGTGTGTTGGTCGTTAAACATCGCCAGATCTAGAAACATGTTCCTAAAGTATTGAGAAGAACTCCCCATATAACGGAATGGATGCATACCAGCATTCATTTGCATACCAGTGCGCCATTGGATCTCACCGCAGAAATACATTGCATTATGTATTGCGCTGCACGCATATATGAATAACGGTGCGAGAACGTATTAATCAAGTCGTTAGATATGGCACGTTACTAGTCTTAAACCAGCCGTGCCGATAAACTTCGACTGAAATACACGGATTAAACCTGACTATCTAACGACTTGTCATCAAGTCTAGTGCGGGGGTTACTTAAAATTAGCAAACACAGGTACAGCAGACATTACAATATTGCATCCATGACCCAAGTTTGATTGCAATTGGACTTCAACTTTGCATATATTTGAGGCGTTATGGCAAAATGGGACGTAACCTGGAACAGACTCAAAACAGCCCAAAACTGAAATGACAATTTTTTAATATTTTTTTCAAATTTATTTATTTGTAATTCTTGATATGTCTACTACACATGTTTTAAAGTTATAGTATAAAATATGTTGAATAAAAATGTTTTTAATGAAAAACGCATTTTGGCATTTTTCTCGAATAAACAAATTGAACATCTGTGGGCCTTTTCCTCATTTGTTTTTACTGTTTGTCGTGTCCATCAATGCAAACTTTAAACAGGCATAACACGTCACACGAATGTCCGATTGAAGTCCAACAAAGTACTTTTTCTCAACACTTGCAGACCCTCATTTTGGCATCTGCCCAGTTTTGTTCCTTTCTGTCAAAATGCCTCACATGTAAGACCAATTTTTCAAAGATTTTAACCGGAATGACACATACAGACTACAGACAGATGGACTATGGACGGACGGACAGCCCAGACAAAAACCAGTCTGTTGCAAATAAACTGACATAAGACATGTAAGAGAACAACAGACAGACAGACAGACGAACCTATTGGACTTGCTCCTTTATGTGGCGTTGCCGTAGCACCCGATAGATGATGTTTTCAGCTTTCCCGTTCTCCTCGTCTTCTAGTGATTCCACCAGCGCTTGATGTTCTGCCCCCTTTAACTGTAAACAACACAACGAGAAAATCTTAACTTCTAGAGACGCATCTTTGGAAATGTCCATTAGTAGATGGTTTGCGCGCATTTTGAAAAAATAAAATTTATCAGGCTTAAACTTCCAACAGGTTTAAAGTTGACAATCGTTTTTCTATAGATTTTGCAAAACTGACAAATAGTATACTATGCCTTGAATGATTTTGGTCTACAAAGCCCGTAATGCGTGTATAGTGCCCGTAATGCGTGTATAGTACCCGAATGCAGAACTGACAAATGGTATACTATGCCTTGAATGCTTTTGGTCTAGAGAGCGCGTAATGCGTGTATAGTACCCGAATGCAGAACTGACAAATGGTATACTATGCCTTGAATGTTTTTGGTCTAGATAGCGCGTAATGCGTGCATAGTACCCGAGTGCAGAACTGGTCCCATCGTCATAAATCACTTCATGGTTAGGTTGTTGTCTTTGTCCATGAGGTTTATTAGGCAGTCTACATGTTCAACAAGTGATCCTCGTATTGCTTGTGGCATTATTTAGTCCTGCAATCGATACATATTATATGTTTTGTGTTCTTAAAAAAAGTAAAATTATACAGTTTATTGTTTTAAGACAACCCCAAATGACCTCTAGATAACTCTTGACCTCCAATTTAGAAAGAGTGCAATGAACCCCCATCCAAGTTGCATGAAAATCCATAAAATTCATCACAGAAAAATTTGAAGCATATTTGAACAATGGCCTCTAATTACCCCGACATGATTTTTGACATCCGTAAACCGATGAAGAATTGTATCCTTCACCCAAGGGTCACTGCATCCAAGTTTCATCAAAATCCATGAAAGCATGTTGATCTGATCATACGGTCTTACAGAGTTTAGCACTTTGTTTAGGCGACACACAATTGGACAAGAGAAGGCGTTGTCTTAATCGAGCAGGGGCCAAATTCATGGAGCTGCTTAGCACACAAATTTGCTAAGTGTAAAGGAAGTTTGCTCAGTAAAAAAAGGTTACCAGCCAAAATTCCATGTGCTTTTCATGCTAAGCCAAAACAAATCCAACTGAATATCAGTCACAAACAACATACATCCCTTGAAATCTTGGTCGGTAACACTGTTTTTGCTAAAGAAAAATGCTCATGCTAAGCAGCTCCATGAAACAGGTCCCTGGTCCCACCTGTTTATTGTTGAGCTGCTCTCTCTCAGCTCTCTGATCCAATATTTTCTTGGACATTTCGGCTTGGTTCTTCTGCTGTAGTCACTCCTTGTGCTGCTGTCGTTTCTCCGCGATGCGATCGGCCAGGGCCGCCTTCTGCCGGCCCTTCTCCAAATCCATGTTCTGAAATAGCTTCTCCATCTGCAAACAAAATAATGTTTTTTTGCCTCATTGATGCTGTGGATCACTTCCTGGGGTACCTAGAAGGGATCCTAACTGTATGCCCAATGTCCGCTAGAAGTGTGTTAAATGTAGGAGGAAACTAGGTTAAGAAATAGATGTGTTTGATTTTCAAAAAATGTACCTCTTCTACCTCGAGGCCACAAAACATTATCAATCACCTCTCATACTCGCACTGCATAAGCACAAACAATTAGCCACCATGGCCAGTCAGTCAATGAACCAAACTTGGACAAGACACAATTAAGATGCTCATATGTGACCTGCTCTGTGAAAATGAGTCAGATGTCGTACAGCGCACTTACGAGATTTGGGTGGTTGAACGCGGAGAGGGGGGTTTTCGTAAGAAAATTTGATATTCCTATTTTATGATTTTCACCTTGGTCAGGATCTATATTTTCAATTTCTTCATTAAAACGTGCTGAATTAACACAGGGTTTCTATTGCATACATCTCCTAAAGGGAAATAATTTGTTTAATGCATGATTTGTCATGAATGGGTTTTTTATATTTCACACAATCGTCAAAATAAAAATCGGTATATCACAAGAACGCAACATATGCTACAGACCTCCCACAAAAAGACAGTGCACTCTTTCTAATGGTATACATAACTCTGTTTGTCAAATTGTCGACATTTGACTCATTTTCACAGAGCAGGTCACATATATGCCAACCTGGCCAAATAAAACCTTAAGGGTGAACATAATATTCTCCCAAACAGGATTTTTTATTAGGTTTTTCATAAAATTCCAGTTTAAATTTGAATCAAAGTGTCTGGAGAACCCCCTCACATTCTTCTCGTGCTCGTCTACCAACTCCTTGGAAGCCTCCTCTGTCAGTGTCTTGCGCTTCACCTGCATCTCCTTCTCAAACTCCAGTCCCTGGCGCGACAGGAGCGCCCTCTTCTGGTCCTCCAGCTGCTCTTCCACCGCAGCTGTCGTCGTGGCCAGCTCCTCATCCAGACTTTCTTCCGCTCGGTTCAGCTTGGCCTGCTGGGACAGATGCAGCTGGGCCTGGCGGGATTCTTGCTATTCCTGTAGGGATTGGGGGGGGGGGGGGGGGGGGGGAGAAAAGAGGCAATCAGAAGTGAGATGGTACATTATGTGACCTGCTTCACAAACAAAGCTATTATGTCGCAAACAAAGTAAAAATAGGTTATATACGTGGTTGAAAACCCCACAATGTCAGCATTTGATATATACATGTGTAATAGAGCTCATTAGCCCCTCCTGTTTCAGAAATATGACTCGTTTGCAAATTGATTACTATCTTCAAGTTCAAAATACACAACTGAGAAAACAGGCTTTGAAATAGCTGGCTCTGTTGTAAAACAACAGAACGATGCACACAAAATGGGCGTTTTTTTAAAACTTTATATCAAAATCAACATTTCTGTGAATGAAACCTGAAACAGTAGATATTCAAAGACTTTTACAAAATATTCACTCTCTCAACATTGAGCGGGTTATTACATGTGGAGCCACATTTTTGTTTGGGGTCGCACAAGATAAGTTGTATTTTTTGTAAAAAAATAAAACCTGTTCAGACTTCTTAACAATCGTTAATTTAAAATCAAGCTTTATTCAATTGGAAATCTCACCAGCAGTTTCTTTCTCTCCTCCAGCGCCTCGTCGGCCATGACATTGCTGTTGACTTTATCAATGGCAAAAGCACCCTCGTTCGTGCCCTTCAACACCTAAAAGGATCACACACAAAAAATGGAAATATGTCAGTTTGTTGTTTTATAATAGTCAAAATTATATAACTGGGGAAGAAAAATTGATTGGACAGAGGATTTGGGTTTGCTTCAACATGGCATCTTGCATGGTAGTAAACAAAAAATAAATGTTTGTGAGTGCAATGGCAAGAATAATTGTATGAGGTGACAGAGGGAATGTTCCACGACATGAGGCAAAGCTGAGTGGAATGGTTCATTCCATCTGTCACCAAATGAAATTATTCTTTCCATCGCATGAACGTGAAACATTAGTTGTTGCTTTTTACAAGGCCTGAATACATCATTGCCATCTGATTGGTCAGAGAGCAACCAATGATGTGACCACACAATGGAAGCTCTATTCACCGTTTTTGCCGGGCGGTAACGCCTAACATTGGGACAAATTATTAAATGCACGTGATCAACGATCCACCAATCAGATGAGGGGGGTTCATATTCAGATGTTGTATAATACACAAATGTGACCCGCTCCATCGTAATCAGGAATAAGTGGCTGGGGCCGTTTTACGCAATCGGCCGTTGAAGTGAACGCATGGATGAAAATCGTGACCAAGTCGTTTTTCATCAGACCATAACTCGTTAACCTAAGAAGATACACACTTGTGATGGGTATCATTAGAAAGCTTATGAAATTCCCTTTTTCACCATGTGTATATCTCAAAAAGTCATTTCGAGACTTATTCCTGATTTTGATGGAGTGGGTCACAAATAATATTTCTTTGGAGTGCGATGGCAAGAATAATTTAATGAGGTAACAGATGAAATATTGCATTCGCCTCGTGTTATGGAACATTGCATCTGTTACCACATACAATTATTATTTTCAATGCTCAAATCTGTAACATATTGGTTAGATAGGCCAAAAGGGGCAATCATGCAATGAAACTGTGCATTCCCACCAATCGGACAAGAGAGATTGATTCAGACGTATTGTATAAATATGATTCTTCTGTAATTATTTTTAACCAGTTTGAGTTCGAAAATTTAAAATGGCTGGATGACTAATAAACACGTCATGAGCAAGGCTGTCAGTGACCAACTCGCAGTGAGCAAGGCCAGAATTATCAGGGTGTGTTACCCACAGATGCTGGCATGAACCTGTCTCGGTGCGAGGTTTGTGAAAAACAATCCCGCGCCTTGTCCCAGTCGATTCAGGCCGATAGTGCCAGGAAGAACACCCACGCATTTCCGGCCTTGCTCGCTGCTGAAGGAAATTTTCTGAACTTGAACTTGGCGTGTTTATGCGTCATCCGTTTTGAATTTTGGGAAAACTTTGCGTTTATATACGTCATCCGGCGCGAACTAGTTAAGAAAAAAACAATTGGCATTGTTCAATATCACCTGTGCAAAACTCAAAACTTCAGGGTCCTTTTCTCAACGTTTTACTTTTGCGACATGTTGATAAATGCGAACTTTGACCAGCCATAACTTGTCAAGAAAATTTCAACGTCAACATCTGCCCAGTTTCGTCTCATTTTACCAGAACCCCTCACATATAAACCATCCATCTCCTCAATGCTGACATTTCACCGTTTGTCTTTTTTAGATAGATACCTGATGTAGATATATTTTGTCAACCAATGTTTAAAAACAATCCCAGGAAATATTGTTGGACTCGCAAAATACATACAATATGAAACCGTTATTAAACCAATATTAAGGGTCCTAGAAATGTGGTTTGTATTAGTTTAAATGAAAGATCATAACTAATTGAGTGATTTTCAGTTCATAAAAGTTTTATTTTGGGGTAATTAATATGAACAAAAAAAAATGAAGTGCTTTGGGGGACCAGCCCCGCCCCTAGAATGGTAGCTTATTAACATGTAAAATTGGCATAATTGTGACGTATGCATCATGTGCCACGCGTATCGATGCAAAATCATTCAGTTGATGGTCGACTCAAGTTATTGTCAAAAGAATTGTCAAGTGGAATATCTTCTTCAGATGTAGGACCTGATGATACTGCGGATATTTTGTCCGATTCTGTGGAATATGCGCTCCCCGGCCCCGAACTGTCGTTTTCACTCGCCATGTCTGAACAAAATCTGCTGCGTGCGTATGCTTGTGCATGGCATCTCGCATGTGCATGTACATGTACATTTATGTATGTATTTACGTACGCGAATCGCATGCTGCACGCACGCCGTGTCCAGACGTATTGTCAGGTAGCAGACTATAATTTTGTTTCTTTTTGGGGGTTGCCAAATGTTCGTCACGAACAGCGCCACCATTTGTCAGTGTTTGAACATGTTAATGAGGGGGCCAATTACATTTACGGTGATTAACCCCAATTAATGTCATTTTATACCATTTTATCACCCCTGGGTAGGCACTCACCGCGTTAGGGGGACAGGCTCTTTTGTTTGGAAAAGACAGACCGAGTAGTGAGGACATTTTCGAGTCCCCATAGCGCGTTGGGTGTTCAGTTAAGGTAGAACAAGGTAAAATCGGGTTAGGGTATAATGAAAGAAATTGAAGAAGAGGACAAATTAGGGTGATCCTGAACATTTTTGAATTTTAGAGTGTTCTGAGTTTGAGATTAGAGAGATTTCAGTTTACACACAAACCCTATGGGTTGTCCCCATAACGATATGTACCAAAAGAATAGTTGGTCTTGTTACTTACACACCAAGGCACATTTTAAATTATTAAACAGCAATTCTTCACGAAAGGTCTGCGTAGAACCTTTAAATACATATGTATAGACTTAAGAAACTGTCGTATGATCATATACAATTAAAGGTTTCTCTTGATGAAAAAGCGCTCTAAAGTCTCTGCTAGTTTTGGCACAAACCGTATTTCCTCCATCTAATCTGTTTCTTGGTGATGTGGTCCAGCTGCTTAGCCACCGCTTCCTCGGTCATTAGTCCTCCTTGAGTCGTTTCCTGGCAGCCAGCTTGGCTAGGAGGTGCGCTCTCTGCTCCTGCCGGGCTGTGTCCATCTTGCCTTGGAGCTCCCCAACATCGTCCAGATATTTCTCTAGGATGGCGCTTGCCTCTGTCGAGCTTGTCTTCCCCGCTCAGAATCTCCTAATAAAGAAACGGGAAAAAGGAACCATTTGTGAGACGTTCTGGTAATGATCAGGCCAAATCAACATAAAACATGATGGATACAAATAAAAAATGCGAACTGAAACGAATCGTAACTCTCCAACCTCCGGTTCTTCACAGAACCACACAACTCACTTAAGAGAATTACCATATGGTGTTACCTCAAACTATTTATCTTACAATATTTATGGAAAAACCAATCTAAACTGACCCCGCCCCCCCCCCCCCCCCCCCCCCCCCCCCACAAAAAAAACCAAAAAAAAACCCCACACACGCAAGTTTCCAAAGACCTTCGATCGTGGACAGGGCATTGTCCGACCGTTATCCCTCTTTTGTTTATACTCCATATATCTCCATAGGATTTGAGCACCCAGTCGTGAACCACATAATGATCGAGGATACCCAATTGTATTTTCTTGTATTCCTGCACTATAACCAACCCCATCTACGGTTAAAATGGGGGCTGGGTAGGGGTACAAGATGAATTTTTTTTGGTAAAGTAAGGGTGTGGCTGGTGTGAGGGTGCAGCTGGGGTGAGGGTGCGGCTGGGGTGAGGGTGCGGCTGGGGTGCGGCTGGGGTGAGGGGGCGGCTGGGGTGAGGGGGCGGCTGGGGTGAGGGGGCGGCTGGGGTGTGGGGGCGGCTGGGGTGAGGGGGAGGCTGGGGTGAGGGGGCGGCTGGGGTGAGGGGGCGGCTGGGGTGAGGGGGCGGCTTGGGTGAGGGTGCGGCTTGGGTGAGGGGTGCGGCTGGGGGGGGGGAAGGAGGGGAGAAAAATGCCTGTCTTGCCCTCAGGTTCAGCAAACAATACCTTGATTGCTTTCTCGTGTTCATCCTTCTGCTGTTCGTTTGCTAGGGTTTCAAGCTACTACCATGGCCGCCTGTATGCTGCACTGCCCATCTGCTTCCATCTGTGACTCGATAGCTAACAGGAAAGGACAAGAACAATCAAGTTAATTGGGCAGCCATACTGGCACAGTGCTGTTTAATTGCCTTTAATCCCTGTGACCCGAGTTTATTTTCCACCATGACCATATTTGATTCCATGATTTTCCTGAGGTCATGTTCCTCCCCCAAAACAAAAAGCCACATTGTAGGTGATCTTTAAGAAATTAACATTGGCGCAGTGCAGTACTTTTCTTGCCTTCCATCGCTGTGACCAGGAGCCGATTTCACAAAACATTAATTAAGACACGTCTTATCTCAGTTTAGAACGAGTAACTCGTCCTAACTTAGGATGCATCCTAAGAACGATTTCACCAAAAATTAAGAAGGGTTAAATGTGTCGTAACTTTCATGACAACAGTGTAAAACCTATCTTAACTTGAGATGAGTGTATGGGTCATCTGAGATATTACATTTTACGCTCATATTTGTCTTCCGGTGCTCTCAAATAATAATGGCGCTTATACTTTTGGCGGACCACGAAGAAAGGTGGGCGTTGAGAAGAAACCCTTGGATAATCTGATTGACAAAGAAGTCATTCAAAGATATCAGTTTACACAGCTTGGAATAGCTCGGTGCTGTGTGCGTTTTCGGTATATATGACCGCCAAAACGTTGTGCAGCCAATCAGCCAATCAACCATCTTTAATTTGCTTGGTGCACAGATCTTAACGGCCGTTTCGTTAGCACATTACAATACATATAAAATAGCAATAAAACTCGCCAATTCAGCCTTGTTCAACAAATAGCTTACAGTTTTATTATATTTACTATACGTCCTGTTTAAGACACGTTTTGTGAAATCGATTTTAGGACGCATCTTATGTAAGATCGATCTTACAGTTGGGACTCTTGCTAAATCCTAAGATCGATCCTAAGTTAAGAAGAGTTTTGTGAAATTGGCCCCTAGTTCAAATCCCATCATTTCCGTATCCGTATTCCGTATTTGATTCCATGTTTTTCCTATCTGATTCCATATTTCTCCAAATCACCATGGGCTATTGTTGGAGACTCATACTTATACAGTGATACTTTTCTTGCCTTCTATCTCTGTGACCCAGGTTCAAATCTCACCCCTTCCGTATCTGATTCCACGTTTTTCTTATTGGATTTCATGTTTCCCAAAATCACCATGGGATATTGTTGGGGACTCATACTTATACAGCGATTCTTTTCCTGCCTTCTTTCTCTGTGACCCAGGTTCAAATCCCACCACTTCCCTATCCGATTCCATATTTTTCCTGTCTGATTCCATGTTTTCATAAATCATCATGGGCTATTGTTTGGGACTCATACTGGTAAAGTGATACTTTTCTTGCCATCCATCTCTGTCATGTCACATTCCAAACCTTTCTCCTTGTCTGAAAAGTTATATACACAGTTGGAAAGCCTGCAACTTAAGCTTTCATTTGGTATATAATATAGCTCCATATAGCCCCTCCTGTTATGGACCTGTTATGGACCTGTTATGGACATGTTATGGACATGTTTGCCAATTGATTACTTCTTTGGAGTTCAAATTACACAGCTGAGAAAACAGGCTTTGAAATAGCCAGCTCTGTTGTAGTACAACCGAGCGATGCACACAAAATGGTCGGGTTTTTTCCCCAATGTTTTCATCAAATCAAATTTATGTGAATGAATCTTGACACTGTACTTTTGTAGGTATTAAAGATGTCATTCATGACAAAAATTTCATGTTCACCCTCTCAACATTGAGTGGGCCATTACATAATAATGCACAGCGCAACATAATACCCTTAATTGAAGCTGGTCACAAATACTTTTAGGGGACAGATGTGGTTCAATTTTTGTAAGGCCTTTCACCTTGTACGTATTGCTTCTCCTCATCGGTACCGGGTTCAATTCCAGCCGGGATCAGGTGCTTCTTTGAGTGCATGGCGCAGTTTGTTCAGGCGGTCCTTCATCTTGTTCTTCAGGTTGCTGTTGCCACGATTGATGTCATTTGTGTTCTAGCAAAAACATTATAGTAAATATCGTTTAACTGACCTGTTAGAAGTTTTACAATCATAGATGCCGAGGAAAGCCAGAAAAAAAACGTTCGTTTTTTAACCGGCGTCGGGCAGTAGTTCTAATGTTGTTCTTGTTTGTTTCGGGATTGCCGTCCAGCGAACGTGAATTTTATATTATACAATTCAATTTTTTGGAACAATATCTATCTAGGATATCATTTTGCTCGATGCCTACAATTATTATTTACTTTTAAATAAGTAAGATATTTCTTAATAACTCAGTAGTAATTTTTTTCCGATATCTGCAAATGGTGTATATCTTACCTTTAAGATTCACATGAAAGATTTAAGATTCAGTGCTCAGCAGTTTTGGAATTAGAACAAGAATATTAGGGGCCTTTCTTTTTGGGTTGAGTGTTTTGGTTTGTACTGTTAAGCAGACGAAAACTGTTAATTCTGCTAGTTGACAGGTTTAACAAAAATTTGTTAAGTTATCACACGAAAAACATTATAAACACATTCTCGTGCACGTTATAAAATCCATCCATGACCATGGAACATTTGTTTTGAAAATCCTGTGTACAATTAAAGCTTGTACAAATCTCATTGTACAATTCTGTTGTACTTGTATACTAAATCACTGACTTTACAGAATTATGCTTAACAAAATGTGCTAGATGTTTCTTTTAAAACGAAATTGCTAGATCTAGCAAAAATTCTGTTAAAATGGCCACCCTGATATTTATGTGCATAATCCAGTAAACAGCAATGTAAATCTGCAGTGTGAATAAACAGACGATTAACAACGAAATCGCTCGTCTTAAAAAAACTCACTCTTGTTTTACCACAAAACAAACGCGTTTAGTGTCTCCCTGAAAGCAACTTTCAAACATTTAAAATAAATTAGTTTGGAATATTGAACAGTAAATTTTCTCTCTTTATTGATATTTGCCAGAGACACCTTTGAATTCAGCAAAAATCTAAGCTTGTCACCGAAAATGTAATTATCATGATCATCACTTAATTTATAGCCTCTGTCATGACCTTTCTAAAAGGTCAACGCGCGGAAAATTGTCAAGATGGCGGCGCTTAACAACAGCAACACGTGTGTCGTCAATGTCAGAACTTAATTGCTTACGACGAAGCTCTAAAGGCTGTGGCTATTTCGGAAGAATAAACCGTAGGCATAAGGCTAAATGTCATCCCAAACTGTAAAATTACTGGTGAAAGTGTGCTGTGCTATACGTACGTGCGTAGCTATAGCTGTACTTCGAAGTTCGAGGTTTACATTGTTTATAAACAGTTAATGTTGGGCCGACTTTCCTCATGCAATGTTGCCAAACTTCTTTGTCGATAAACTGCAAATTCATTGTACCTTTACCATGTTAATGTTATTAATGCTTGCTATTTACCCTTAACAATTTAGGTGTAAACTTAGTCCGAAAAACAAACAAATGGTGGCGTCCAGAAAGTTTGGCACACAATCGACCGAGTATTCCCTAAGTCGTGGCGCAATTGAAAAATTCTTGGAAAATCCAAGTTTATATTTACGAACTTCTTTTTATAGTAAATGTCATTTATGACCCATGTAAGGTTTCAGTCAATAAAAGGGTGAAAGATATTAGATTTCACAGGCGTCTACATTTAATGGGACAGTATTTAAAACTGGTTGGTTTTTAAATTAACATTGCAGGGTCAGGAATGTTGAGGTTTAACGTCCATATAGTAATTATGTAAACAAAGTGCTTGTGTGTAAAGCCCCAAATTTATATTTGATGTCCAAATTTTTTTTTTTAAATGCAAAAAGAATATTGCTTGTATGAATTGGCCCCAGAATTTGTTTACTGTATGGCATTCAAATATATGGCATTCAAATAAAGCTTCAGTTCAGTGCCACTGCATGCTGGAAACAAAAATTGTTAAAATGTTGGGCTTAACCGGTTTTCTAAGGAGCTTAAATACACGGCGGGTCTTTTCAAGTGCAGGAAAGCAAATCTAGTTTTATGATTGGCCATTTGTTTATTAAGTATTTCCCTGCAAAAGCTAACTATCTGTTGTCTTTTCTCCATGGTGTAGCTAATTACGTTAGTCTTACGAGAGAGCTCGGAAGCCATATTGACAAATTTCCGCAAAACGCCCTCTTTGGTTGATTTTCGTCATTTCATGACAAAGGCTAATGTACAATACTACCAATGAGTCAGGGGGGGGGGGGGGCGGAGGGGGGGCCCTTCGAGGCTGTGATTGCGAAACGCTGGGGTACCGTCCATTCTCAAAATAGGGGAACAATTTTCTCACGCGAAAAATTAAGAGTTTTTGGCATCCAATCTTAACATCTTGTCTTTTGTAGTTGTACAACGTTGTTATTTACCTTAATTTTTATCATCCAATGACAACATTTGTATTGAAAATGAAAAAAAGCAGTCGAAATTTTTTTACGTTGACGTACCGTTGATGCACGTAGAGATTGTGCACAAATACTCAAACGACGTTGACAAATACCTCCCCTAAAAAGGGCAATAATAATCGATAAATTGTGAAAAATCGTGCTTCGAACCCACTCATTTTTTTCCATTGATACGTTAAAAAAGGATGTAGCAGTGATATACTGAATTTTTAAAAAAATCTGCCTGTGAACCCCTTGCGTTTTATCGTGTTGTTTTCGAACGAAAATGGCAGAAAATGACATCGCCCCAACAAAAATTCGTGTAGATCGTGCCTGTGTACCTGGCTTTGCGGACGTTGCATGAATCACTGAAATCGGGGAGCGAGCGCGGAGAAAATTTGTACGTGTTTCAATGGTGCGCTTCGAGGAAGCGATCTATACGTATTTACTGTGTGAGATGTGCAGCTCTCGAGCGTGGAAGAATGAATGAGATACATTTCAACGTTGGTGGCGCACTTTGTTGGGCCCCCCCTCCGCCCCCCCCCCTGCAATGAGTCCGAAATTTATGCTACAACCACAACTGACTCCATTATGACAATGAGGATGAGAACCAGACTAATGCATGTGGATGCGCTGACCTGTTAGACTTGATCCAAGTCGGGATTCTGTGGTAACATTGCTCATGGTCATCCACACCGTGCGCCTCGCGTCACGTCCACGCTCATCAGTAGCGCGCCCTCATGCGCCGCCCATGCTTATGTGTGGTTCAGAAATCCCGACTTGACGAATCTGCCAAACGTTTGTACACAACCTACGAGCTCATCTACCGAAAACGGTAGCGGCCAATCAAATTGCAGAGTTGTATAAATTAGCATATATCTGCAATAATATGAACTTTGACCCAGTTGTGTGACGGATGTACGTGTGTGCACACATAGTGTACATTATGGCCGAGTTCGGGCGGTCTGTTCTTGACACGCGAACTCTGTTCTCGCGCTCGAACGGCGGGAACGCGACCCGTGAACATTGCACTCGGAACAAGAACACACACCACCTATCCATCAGGGTTTTGCAAGAATAAGTTACGCGTGTCAAGAACAGACCGCCCGAACTGGGCCTATGTGTACATGTACAAACGGTTTATATAGTCTAGCTATCGTGTACATTTTCCGGCCGTTAAGTTTGCACTATACCGCCCGCACTCCAACTAAATAAACGAAGTATGGACGCAGTTATTAAATTTGAAAAAGGCATCAAAGTGTACTGTGTCAGTACTGCCTACTATTCCTTTATAGTCCGTTAGCGGTCTAGCTAGTCCGTTAGCGGTCTAGCTAGTCCGTTAGCGGTCTAGCTAGTCCGTTAGCGGTCTAGCTAGTCCGTTAGCGGTCTAGCTAGTCCGTTAGCGGTCTAGCTAGTCCGTTAGCGGTCTAGCTAGTCCGTTAGCGGTCTAGCTAGTCCGTTAGCGGTCTAGCTAGTCCGTTAGCGGTCTAGCTAGTCCGTTAGCGGTCTAGCTAGTCCGTTAGCGGTCTAGCTAGTCCGTTAGCGGTCTAGCTAGTCCGTTAGCGGTCTAGCTAGTCCGTTAGCGGTCTAGCTAGTCCGTACTCCGATTGGTGGACTTATTTGGCATACATCGCGCATAACCATGTGATGCGTATGCAAATAATTTATGAATAACTACATATCACCGCGGGGGGGTTGATTGGCCGATCCGTCAAGTCGGATTTACTGCACTGACATGATGACATCACGTTGGTGCCGATCGCGGAACGACAACCAGATGAGGGCGCCCTTTATCTAGGCCAACAAAGCATGCACATAATTATTCGGCCAGATTGACGAAAGCAAATTGGTAGTCTTAACTCCATAGTAAGTCCGACTTGGGTCAAGTCTACTGACCTGTAGGAAATTTTGGTTTTTTTCCCCGAAACTTTTGTCTTCAGCTTTGCCTAGACTGACTTCCAAATCACAAAGAAATAACAATAAAAAGCCGGCTCCATCACGATTGCAAAACTTCATGAACGAAGCCGCAACAGAGCAGAGACGAAGCGGAGGTTTAGAAAACCTTTAACATGTTACATTGACCTTAATTTGCATGTTGACCCGAAGTAAAGATTGGTGATGAATTTTGCCACATTCTGTCATTATTAACGTTAAATAATAGCAATGTGTCGGTGTGTCGGTGTGTCGTTACAGAGAAAATGTTGTAATTTTGAAATATTAAAATACTAAAAGTAACAAATTGGCAAAAAAGCTAAAACAATCCAAAATAAAATTTTTTGTCGTGCTAGCTGTGACTTCAGAAGACATTGGAATCGGGACTTATATGTACAACCATGGAGCTACGTTATGTAACCAAGTTTATTCATCAATCGTTGCATTTTATGTTACTTTAATGCTGCACACTTTTGTGACCTGTGACAGCCCAACATAGTTGCTGTTGGGATAGAAGGTCCCATGACATTAGCCTCCGTCATGAAATGACGAAAATCAACCGAAGAGGGCGTTTTGCGGAAATTTGTCAATATGGCTTCCGAGCTCTCGCGTAAAACTAACGTAATTAGCTATACCACAGAGGAAAGACAACAGATAGTTAGTGAATTGCGGGGAAATACTTAATACAAAATGGCCAATCATAAAACTAGATTTTCTTTCCTGCACTTGAAAAGGCCCGCCGTGTATTTATGCTCCTTAGAAAACCGGTTAGGCCCAACATTTTAACATTTTTTTTTTCAGTGGCACTGAACTGAAGCTTTATTTGAAAGCCATATATTTGAATGCCATACAGTAAACAAATTCTGGGGCCAATTCATACAACTTGATACAAGCAATATTCTTTTTGCATTTTTAATAATTTTTTTTGACATCAAATATAAATTTGAGGCTTTATACACAAGCACTTGGTTCACATAATTACTATTTGGACGTTAAACCTCAACATTCCTGATCCTGCAATGTTAATTTAAAAACTAACCAGTTTTAAATACTGTCGCCTTAAATGTAGACGCCTGTGAAATCTAGTAATATTTTACCCTTTTATTGACTGAAACCTTACATGGGTCATAAATGACATTTACTATTAAAAGAAGTTCGTAAATATTAAACTTGGATTTTCCAAGAATTATTCAATTGCGCCGCGACACTCGGTCGATTAGATTTGACGATTTTTGTTTTGAGATAAACATTTCAGCGATTGCGTGCAAAAGCATAGCGGGGTACCAGCAAATTTAAGAGATCGTCGTGTTCTAAAGTTACTAAGTAACATTTTTTTTTTACGTTTTGGTGTTTTCAGGTGTTTTGTGTGGCCAAACTTTTGTTCGAACAAATATTTTTTTTCTTTTTCGATTTCACAAGAAAATGTAAAAAATGCGGATTCGGTTACCACGTCCGCCATAGCCTTGTGTGCATTTGTCTGCCGTGTTTATCTCAAGAGAAAAATTGTTGAATCTTGTTGTGCACATGCGCAGTTGGAATGTCGAAGTGGCTAGCGCAGCACACTTTCACAAACTGACCATTTTTTCAGTCGCTGTTTCTTTCTCTTTCGTAATTTTACGGTTTTGGATGACATTTAGCCTTATGCCTACGGTTTATTCTTTCGAAATAACCACAGTCTTTAGAGCTCCGTCGTAAGCCATAAAGTTCTGAAATCGACGACACACGTGTTGCTGTTGGTAAGCGCCGCCATTTTGACAATTTTCCGCGCGTTGACCTTTTAGAAAGGTCATGACAGAGGCTAATGTCTTCCTCCTCGGAGTCGTCGGCCATGTTGGTCCGACGACCGAAGGCGAAGCGTTATGTATGCAAAAGAAAATAATGTGGTATAGCCAAGAAAGCAAGCAGCAGGAAAAGCAAGCAGGTATAAAGTAAGAAGGCGAGCTAAATAAGGAAAATAAATCTCACCACTCGCAGTTAAGAGTCGGGCTGCGACCGATTAAAAGACGTCCACACTCTTTCGAAGCTCAAGCAAAAGTCCGAATTCATCCATTCATGCCTATTTCCATGCATATATGTGACCCGCTCCATCGTAATCAGGAATAAGTCGCTGAGGCCGTTTCACGTAATAGGCCGTTGAAGTGAACGCATGGGTGAAAATCGTGACCAAGTCGATTTTCTGAACATTGTATTTTTAGGAAGTGTAGTCATCACAGATTATTGTCATTAATGTCTTGTACGTAAAAACAATAAATAAAGATGAAAATAAAGAGGATTTGTGTGCGCTGTCCGTATGATTTTGGTCAAGGAAGCAATGCAAATCTTCCGAAAACTGCCTGTACTTCCAGACATCGTTTTCGAATGTTATGAAACGTCCCCCTTCATGTTGGTATCGTCCGAAAGCTTATTAAATGACAGTTCCAGTGACGTACCCATTTTTAGTCACATGTTAATGACTAACCAATGAGAAACGTTTAAAAACTGTAAACAAATCGTTCGTGTTGCTATTGTAAAAGACCATGTGATGACAGGTAATGCATCTGATTGGCTGACTATGGATGACACCCGTACTGAGCATGCGCAGAGGTCTCAAAATTTGACCTTTGACCGGGCTGGCGTGCAGTGGAAAATGCCATTACGCGTTACACGTCCATACATGCGATTTCAACTGCGAACTTCTTGATTCTAAATCGTTCCCAAAACTTCCCAAACAAAATTGTATTACTTGTTATGTTAGTTTTGATATTTGTATTATGTTAATAATTGAGTAGTTGTAAATTTGGTGAAGTTTTAAGGCCAAAATTTAGCCATGTCGCTTCCGAAAGTCAGCGAAGTTGAACTCGCAAATCGAATCTCGGCGGTGGCTCTCGTGCCAATGAAGGGGCACTGAACCAGCTCGTTCAAGAGTATTTCTTGGACAGCGTTCTCGAATCTGACGACGATGATGGTAGTGATGACGATGTTAATTGATGATGATCATGATGGCGATTCTTCTATGCAAGATCAAGGGGAAGAAGATGTTTCTGATGGTGGTGACACTGACAGTGCTGATGAACGAGAAGAAGACGACAATCTACCAACGGTTGAACTTGAAGTGGGCAATCTGGACCGCATTCGACCCTTCCTGGACGGCAACGTTGCAGAGAATCCAGACGAAGAGCTTGAAAGAGCTCGACATTTCAGCTGTCGATGCAAGTCTTTTGAGAGTGGTCCTTGTTCTCGTCAGTTTACGCCAGAACAATTTGCTAATACTAGTCGGTTAGCCTTAAAGACTTAACTGAAGGTATATTAAATGTTTATTCAAATCAATAATGTAACAAATGTATCTGTGCCATTATTTTGTTGTATTAATTTTTTAATTTATATAAACATGATTTAAATTACAATAACAATACAAATTACAAAAACCACAGTCACATTTAGGTCGCATAAGAAACGGTACAAATTTACCAAGAACGAAAGCCAGCAACTGATTGGAAATATTTTTGAAATGAATTTTATTTTCCTCAAAGATTGAAAGAAAAGGACTGTGTTACTCGCTGTGACTTGATCTTTTTTATATTGTTTAAGTTGACCTAAGGTCACAAACTTGACGGTTGTCCTTGGGATAGCTACGTAATGTGAATAATGCGTTAGCTGTCGCCTAGTACCTTCTCGGACCTTCACCAACTCGTACCTTGCGTATTCGGCCTGTGGGAAAACAGGATGTAAATAATCGGCGCGAGGGTACGTCTTGGCAAAGGTACGAGTTGGCGACGGTACGAGTTGGTATTAAGTGAATGTACGCGAGTTGGTAAAGGTACGAGTTGGCGACTGCGAGGGTATGAGTTGACTCAAATTCTTTTCACAACGTCAATAATACTTTACACGTTACAACAGACAGTAGCACACACGACACTAGCCCTACAAACATGGCGGTATATGGCTCTCTTTTAAAATCTGTCTTGTTACTGTCGCCATTACCGCCCTGCCCCGACGCAAGCAGTTAACACGAAGTGTCGACTGCCGAAATCCGAGAAAGTTTGACTCCAAATATCTTCATTACCAACACACTCTCGTAAAAGTTGGTACCTTAATCCTGTCTTAGCTTATTCTTCATATGGGGGCTTGTGGTTTACAGACTGGCAGTTTTATGTGCGGTCAGGGAATTTCAGTCTTTCAACAGTGGCTGGGTCAGTGGAAGTTCAACTTCATGGTCAACCCCCTGGAGAAAGGACCAGGTCAACCTCATAGGGAACTGTACTGCCATGTACAGTACATGTACATGTACTACACTACACACACACTATGGACTTTGGCACAGAACAAAATAATGACCGTGAACTATAGGATTTTATACTGAAAGCAAGAATCTAATAATATGAACCAAAAAGTTGTAATACCAGAGAAATAAGATTATAATAATATGGATCGGAAAACTATCATTGACCCCAGCTAAGTCAAATTACTAAATTTAACTTTTGTATAATACATTTGCATACTCAAATTAAGTAAATCTTAATTCTCCAATTAAGTTCGTCAAAATGAGAAATCTAGCTGATAAAGAAAAGTCTTTAAAGGGATCGTATACGTTTGGTAATTACTCCAAACATTAATGGCAATAAAAACTCACTTTGTAAGGAGTATCAGCTTTGGATAGTATAATGCATTTTTAAAAACTTTTAACTTCGAAGTACTGCGGTTATTGAAAAAGATATCACTTTTTATCCCCAAACATTTGAATCTGAGAAGCGTTACCGTGCATTGACGTTTCTCAGACTGTGTATTCCAATGCAGATTGTTCTTCCTGCGTGGACATAACCGCTCTAGATTTTTAGCAATAGCCTATCTCAAAATCGCTACCACCTTTTGAAATGAAATTTGTACAGGTTAGTTGTATGGTATATATCTATAACTATATAGGATTGAAACAAAAAGTGGGTTCCAATTACCAAACGTATACTTTGCAGAGGCTAAATAGATTAACACGTCAGCTAACGTGCAAATTATATTGCTAAATAGAGCAAGGTTATATTGATCAGTTCTGTAAAATGGTGTTTGGGTGTATTATTGCATAATTGTAGTCAGTAGATTAATTTTGCAATATTGTGGCCCGGCCGTTTGTTCTCATAATATGGTGCATTGTTTTTTGTGAAGGTATAATAATATAATATAATCTCGATTTGCAGTGAAGTATATCTGCTCGTATATCTGCTCGAGGAAATTGTATTATACAAAAAAGGAAAACCTCTCGAAAACGTGACATGATAAAGTTCTTAGGAAGACTTCAAAGGAAACTAAAACGATTGAAGTTGGATCGAGTCGAGCCCGTTGTATCATCAAAAATTATATAACTGACATACAGATCCTTGTTATTAATTGGTGGACAAACTAGTGGGTCTATAGTGTGTGCATGCATGGAATAATAAATGGACTAAATTTTAATAAGATGAGGTAAGATGAATAATCAAACATTTTTGTATAAAAACTAAAACCGTTTTCTACAAATCTCGCATCTCTTTTTACCTGGCCCTACCGTGCCTATATATACAATGTACATGCACTAAAACCTCGCATCCTTTTTCTATAAATCTCGCATCCCTTTGTTTACCTAGCCCTACCGGGCTCCGTGCCTATACAATGTGTATGCACTTAAAACTCGCATCCCTTTTCTATAAATCTCGCATCCCTTTTTGACCTGGTCCTACCGGGCTCTACAGTGCCTATATACAATGTACATATATATCGTCACCGTTTTCACGAAGAGGCGAATTTCATGAAAAATCGTCTATTTATCGAAATTATTTTTTTTGATGAAAACGATTAAATATTGCAATTTCTACAACCTGGTGAAGTTATACATCCCAAAAATCATTTAAATCCTAATTAACCTAATTAACTAATGGGCGAATTGGTCCCCAAGTGCCCTTTTGCGTTTTCACGAAGAGGCGAATTCGAAATAGCGTTGACTTCAACGTGTTTATGAAGGGGCGAATTGGTCCTCAGGTGCCCTTTTGCGTTTTCACGAAGAGGCGAATTGGGCGAATTGGGCGCGAAGTGGCTTTTAGCGTTTTCACGAAGAGACAAATTGGGGGCGCAATGGGGAAATGTATACATTCTGACTCTCACAGCCACGGGCGAATTTGCTAATGTATCGTTTTTTCGTTTTCACGAAGAGACAATTCTATTAATTGATTAATTCTGCAAAACTAATCACCTATTTTTCTTAACGTTTGCTATATTTAAGAAGATTGAAATCTCTTCTTTCCCATGATACCTTAATCTTGTATATTCTATGGATATTTATGTTTCAAACTGCCAAACGAAAAAAGGACGAACTTTACAAGCGATTATCTCGAAAGTTTGTTCAGACCGTGAAAGGCTCAATTTGCCTCTTCGTGAAAACGGTGACGATATATGCACTTAAAACTCGCATCCCTTTTCTACAAAGCTCGCATCCCTTTTTTGGCCTGGCCCTACCGTGCCTATCATGTATACGACTTAAAACTCACATCCCCTTTCTACAAATCTCGCATCCCTTTTTTGGCCTGGCCCTACCGTGCCTATATTATACAATGTACAATGTATATGCACTTAAAACTCGCATCCCTTTTCTACAAAGCTCGCATCCCTTTTTGGGCCTGGCCCTACCGTGCATATATACAATGTTTATGCACTTAAAACTCGCATCCCTTTTCAACAAATCTCGCATCCCTTTTTTGGCCTGGCCCTACCGTGCCTATGCACTCAAAACTCGCATCCCTTTTCAACAAATCTCGCATCCCTTTTTTGGCCTGGCCCTACCGTGCCTAAATACAATGTATATGCACTTAAAACTCGCATCCCTTTTCAACAAATCTCGCATCCCTTTTTTGGCCTGGCCCTACCGTGCCTATATACAATGTTTATGCACTTAAAACTCGCATCCCTTTTCAACAAATCTCGCATCCCTTTTTTTGCCTGGCCCTACCGTGCCTGTACAATGTATATGCACTCCAAACTCGCATCCCTTTTCAACAAATCTCGCATCCCTTTTTTGGCCTGGCCCTACCGTGCATAAATACAATGTATATGCACTTAAAACTCGCATCCCTTTTCAACAAATCTCGCATCCCTTTTTTGGCCTGGCCCTACCGTGCCTATATACAATGTTTATGCACTTAAAACTCGCATCCCTTTTCAACAAATCTCGCATCCCTTTTTTTGCCTGGCCCTACCGTGCCTGTACAATGTATATGCACTCAAAACTCGCATCCCTTTTCAACAAATCTCGCATCCCTTTTTTGGCCTGGCCCTACCGTGCCTAAATACAATGTATATGCACTTAAAACTCGCATCCCTTTTCAACAAATCTCGCATCCCTTTTTGGGCCTGGCCCTACCGTGCCTAAATACAATGTATATGCACTTAAAACTCGCATCCCTTTTCAACAAATCTCGCATCCCTTTTTTGGCCTGGCCCTACCGTGCCTATGCACTCAAAACTCGCATCCCTTTTCAACAAATCTCGCATCCCTTTTTTGGCCTGGCCCTACCGTGCCTATATACAATGTATATGCACTTAAAACTCGCATCCCTTTTTAACAAATCTCGCATCCCTTTTTTGGCCTGGCCCTACCGTGCCTATATACAATGTTTATGCACTCAAAACTCGCATCCCTTTTCAACAAATCTCGCATCCCTTTTTTGGCCTGGCCCTACCTTGCCTATATACAATGTATATGCACTCAAAACTCGCATCCCTTTTCAACAAATCTCGCATCCCTTTTTTGGCCTGGCCCTACCGTGCCTAAATACATTGTATATGCACTTAAAACTCGCATCCCTTTTCAACAAATCTCGCATCCCTTTTTTGGCCTGGCCCTACCGTGCCTATATACAATGTTTATGCACTTAAAACTCGCATCCCTTTTCAACAAATCTCGCATCCCTTTTTTTTGGCCTAACTAGTTCAGTTAACCTACACATGAAGTAAAGTTTTAATTTTTTTTGAGAACACGATTACGCCTTTAGTCCAGAAAAAAAAAAACGTTTTGTTTTTGTTCTATTACGAAGCTAATATACGTACGAGTTGAGCCACCTGTTGTTTTGAAAACAGATTGACTATGGTCTACCCTATCTTTTGACCTGAATTAATAGACAGATTCTATTTTGAAATTAAAGTGTTTGTATGAGTTTAGCTATACGCATCCGATATCGATATGTAACCATTTGTTTATTAGGAAGTGGCAATAAACAAACGAGCGCCGTATAAGCAGGGTTGTAGTCGAGTCCCTGCAAGTCCTTTCACAAGTCCTTTCACAAGTCCTTTCACAAGTCCTTTCACAAGTCCTTTCACAAGTCCTTTCACAAGTCCTTTCGTGAAGCCAGTCACAAAGTGGGTTCCAATTACCAAACGTATACTTTGCAGAGGCTAAATAGATTAACACGTCAGCTAACGTGCAAATTATATTGCTAAATAGAGCAAGGTTATATTGATCAGTTCTGTAAAATGGTGTTTGGGTGTATTATTGCATAATTGTAGTCAGTAGATTAATTTTGCAATATTGTGGCCCGGCCGTTTGTTCTCATAATATGGTGCATTGTTTTTTGTGAAGGTATAATAATATAATATAATCTCGATTTGCAGTGAAGTATATCTGCTCGTATATCTGCTCGAGGAAATTGTATTATACAAAAAAGGAAAACCTCTCGAAAACGTGACATGATAAAGTTCTTAGGAAGACTTCAAAGGAAACTAAAACGATTGAAGTTGGATCGAGTCGAGCCCGTTGTATCATCAAAAATTATATAACTGACATACAGATCCTTGTTATTAATTGGTGGACAAACTAGTGGGTCTATAGTGTGTGCATGCATGGAATAATAAATGGACTAAATTTTAATAAGATGAGGTAAGATGAATAATCAAACATTTTTGTATAAAAACTAAAACCGTTTTCTACAAATCTCGCATCTCTTTTTACCTGGCCCTACCGTGCCTATATATACAATGTACATGCACTAAAACCTCGCATCCTTTTTCTATAAATCTCGCATCCCTTTGTTTACCTAGCCCTACCGGGCTCCGTGCCTATACAATGTGTATGCACTTAAAACTCGCATCCCTTTTCTATAAATCTCGCATCCCTTTTTGACCTGGTCCTACCGGGCTCTACAGTGCCTATATACAATGTACATATATATCGTCACCGTTTTCACGAAGAGGCGAATTTCATGAAAAATCGTCTATTTATCGAAATTATTTTTTTTGATGAAAACGATTAAATATTGCAATTTCTACAACCTGGTGAAGTTATACATCCCAAAAATCATTTAAATCCTAATTAACCTAATTAACTAATGGGCGAATTGGTCCCCAAGTGCCCTTTTGCGTTTTCACGAAGAGGCGAATTCGAAATAGCGTTGACTTCAACGTGTTTATGAAGGGGCGAATTGGTCCTCAGGTGCCCTTTTGCGTTTTCACGAAGAGGCGAATTGGGCGAATTGGGCGCGAAGTGGCTTTTAGCGTTTTCACGAAGAGACAAATTGGGGGCGCAATGGGGAAATGTATACATTCTGACTCTCACAGCCACGGGCGAATTTGCTAATGTATCGTTTTTTCGTTTTCACGAAGAGACAATTCTATTAATTGATTAATTCTGCAAAACTAATCACCTATTTTTCTTAACGTTTGCTATATTTAAGAAGATTGAAATCTCTTCTTTCCCATGATACCTTAATCTTGTATATTCTATGGATATTTATGTTTCAAACTGCCAAACGAAAAAAGGACGAACTTTACAAGCGATTATCTCGAAAGTTTGTTCAGACCGTGAAAGGCTCAATTTGCCTCTTCGTGAAAACGGTGACGATATATGCACTTAAAACTCGCATCCCTTTTCTACAAAGCTCGCATCCCTTTTTTGGCCTGGCCCTACCGTGCCTATCATGTATACGACTTAAAACTCACATCCCCTTTCTACAAATCTCGCATCCCTTTTTTGGCCTGGCCCTACCGTGCCTATATTATACAATGTACAATGTATATGCACTTAAAACTCGCATCCCTTTTCTACAAAGCTCGCATCCCTTTTTGGGCCTGGCCCTACCGTGCATATATACAATGTTTATGCACTTAAAACTCGCATCCCTTTTCAACAAATCTCGCATCCCTTTTTTGGCCTGGCCCTACCGTGCCTATGCACTCAAAACTCGCATCCCTTTTCAACAAATCTCGCATCCCTTTTTTGGCCTGGCCCTACCGTGCCTAAATACAATGTATATGCACTTAAAACTCGCATCCCTTTTCAACAAATCTCGCATCCCTTTTTTGGCCTGGCCCTACCGTGCCTATATACAATGTTTATGCACTTAAAACTCGCATCCCTTTTCAACAAATCTCGCATCCCTTTTTTTGCCTGGCCCTACCGTGCCTGTACAATGTATATGCACTCCAAACTCGCATCCCTTTTCAACAAATCTCGCATCCCTTTTTTGGCCTGGCCCTACCGTGCATAAATACAATGTATATGCACTTAAAACTCGCATCCCTTTTCAACAAATCTCGCATCCCTTTTTTGGCCTGGCCCTACCGTGCCTATATACAATGTTTATGCACTTAAAACTCGCATCCCTTTTCAACAAATCTCGCATCCCTTTTTTTGCCTGGCCCTACCGTGCCTGTACAATGTATATGCACTCAAAACTCGCATCCCTTTTCAACAAATCTCGCATCCCTTTTTTGGCCTGGCCCTACCGTGCCTAAATACAATGTATATGCACTTAAAACTCGCATCCCTTTTCAACAAATCTCGCATCCCTTTTTGGGCCTGGCCCTACCGTGCCTAAATACAATGTATATGCACTTAAAACTCGCATCCCTTTTCAACAAATCTCGCATCCCTTTTTTGGCCTGGCCCTACCGTGCCTATGCACTCAAAACTCGCATCCCTTTTCAACAAATCTCGCATCCCTTTTTTGGCCTGGCCCTACCGTGCCTATATACAATGTATATGCACTTAAAACTCGCATCCCTTTTTAACAAATCTCGCATCCCTTTTTTGGCCTGGCCCTACCGTGCCTATATACAATGTTTATGCACTCAAAACTCGCATCCCTTTTCAACAAATCTCGCATCCCTTTTTTGGCCTGGCCCTACCTTGCCTATATACAATGTATATGCACTCAAAACTCGCATCCCTTTTCAACAAATCTCGCATCCCTTTTTTGGCCTGGCCCTACCGTGCCTAAATACATTGTATATGCACTTAAAACTCGCATCCCTTTTCAACAAATCTCGCATCCCTTTTTTGGCCTGGCCCTACCGTGCCTATATACAATGTTTATGCACTTAAAACTCGCATCCCTTTTCAACAAATCTCGCATCCCTTTTTTTTGGCCTAACTAGTTCAGTTAACCTACACATGAAGTAAAGTTTTAATTTTTTTTGAGAACACGATTACGCCTTTAGTCCAGAAAAAAAAAAACGTTTTGTTTTTGTTCTATTACGAAGCTAATATACGTACGAGTTGAGCCACCTGTTGTTTTGAAAACAGATTGACTATGGTCTACCCTATCTTTTGACCTGAATTAATAGACAGATTCTATTTTGAAATTAAAGTGTTTGTATGAGTTTAGCTATACGCATCCGATATCGATATGTAACCATTTGTTTATTAGGAAGTGGCAATAAACAAACGAGCGCCGTATAAGCAGGGTTGTAGTCGAGTCCCTGCAAGTCCTTTCACAAGTCCTTTCACAAGTCCTTTCACAAGTCCTTTCACAAGTCCTTTCACAAGTCCTTTCACAAGTCCTTTCACAAGTCCTTTCGTGAAGCCAGTCACAAAGTGGGTTCCAATTACCAAACGTATACTTTGCAGAGGCTAAATAGATTAACACGTCAGCTAACGTGCAAATTATATTGCTAAATAGAGCAAGGTTATATTGATCAGTTCTGTAAAATGGTGTTTGGGTGTATTATTGCATAATTGTAGTCAGTAGATTAATTTTGCAATATTGTGGCCCGGCCGTTTGTTCTCATAATATGGTGCATTGTTTTTTGTGAAGGTATAATAATATAATATAATCTCGATTTGCAGTGAAGTATATCTGCTCGTATATCTGCTCGAGGAAATTGTATTATACAAAAAAGGAAAACCTCTCGAAAACGTGACATGATAAAGTTCTTAGGAAGACTTCAAAGGAAACTAAAACGATTGAAGTTGGATCGAGTCGAGCCCGTTGTATCATCAAAAATTATATAACTGACATACAGATCCTTGTTATTAATTGGTGGACAAACTAGTGGGTCTATAGTGTGTGCATGCATGGAATAATAAATGGACTAAATTTTAATAAGATGAGGTAAGATGAATAATCAAACATTTTTGTATAAAAACTAAAACCGTTTTCTACAAATCTCGCATCTCTTTTTACCTGGCCCTACCGTGCCTATATATACAATGTACATGCACTAAAACCTCGCATCCTTTTTCTATAAATCTCGCATCCCTTTGTTTACCTAGCCCTACCGGGCTCCGTGCCTATACAATGTGTATGCACTTAAAACTCGCATCCCTTTTCTATAAATCTCGCATCCCTTTTTGACCTGGTCCTACCGGGCTCTACAGTGCCTATATACAATGTACATATATATCGTCACCGTTTTCACGAAGAGGCGAATTTCATGAAAAATCGTCTATTTATCGAAATTATTTTTTTTGATGAAAACGATTAAATATTGCAATTTCTACAACCTGGTGAAGTTATACATCCCAAAAATCATTTAAATCCTAATTAACCTAATTAACTAATGGGCGAATTGGTCCCCAAGTGCCCTTTTGCGTTTTCACGAAGAGGCGAATTCGAAATAGCGTTGACTTCAACGTGTTTATGAAGGGGCGAATTGGTCCTCAGGTGCCCTTTTGCGTTTTCACGAAGAGGCGAATTGGGCGAATTGGGCGCGAAGTGGCTTTTAGCGTTTTCACGAAGAGACAAATTGGGGGCGCAATGGGGAAATGTATACATTCTGACTCTCACAGCCACGGGCGAATTTGCTAATGTATCGTTTTTTCGTTTTCACGAAGAGACAATTCTATTAATTGATTAATTCTGCAAAACTAATCACCTATTTTTCTTAACGTTTGCTATATTTAAGAAGATTGAAATCTCTTCTTTCCCATGATACCTTAATCTTGTATATTCTATGGATATTTATGTTTCAAACTGCCAAACGAAAAAAGGACGAACTTTACAAGCGATTATCTCGAAAGTTTGTTCAGACCGTGAAAGGCTCAATTTGCCTCTTCGTGAAAACGGTGACGATATATGCACTTAAAACTCGCATCCCTTTTCTACAAAGCTCGCATCCCTTTTTTGGCCTGGCCCTACCGTGCCTATCATGTATACGACTTAAAACTCACATCCCCTTTCTACAAATCTCGCATCCCTTTTTTGGCCTGGCCCTACCGTGCCTATATTATACAATGTACAATGTATATGCACTTAAAACTCGCATCCCTTTTCTACAAAGCTCGCATCCCTTTTTGGGCCTGGCCCTACCGTGCATATATACAATGTTTATGCACTTAAAACTCGCATCCCTTTTCAACAAATCTCGCATCCCTTTTTTGGCCTGGCCCTACCGTGCCTATGCACTCAAAACTCGCATCCCTTTTCAACAAATCTCGCATCCCTTTTTTGGCCTGGCCCTACCGTGCCTAAATACAATGTATATGCACTTAAAACTCGCATCCCTTTTCAACAAATCTCGCATCCCTTTTTTGGCCTGGCCCTACCGTGCCTATATACAATGTTTATGCACTTAAAACTCGCATCCCTTTTCAACAAATCTCGCATCCCTTTTTTTGCCTGGCCCTACCGTGCCTGTACAATGTATATGCACTCCAAACTCGCATCCCTTTTCAACAAATCTCGCATCCCTTTTTTGGCCTGGCCCTACCGTGCATAAATACAATGTATATGCACTTAAAACTCGCATCCCTTTTCAACAAATCTCGCATCCCTTTTTTGGCCTGGCCCTACCGTGCCTATATACAATGTTTATGCACTTAAAACTCGCATCCCTTTTCAACAAATCTCGCATCCCTTTTTTTGCCTGGCCCTACCGTGCCTGTACAATGTATATGCACTCAAAACTCGCATCCCTTTTCAACAAATCTCGCATCCCTTTTTTGGCCTGGCCCTACCGTGCCTAAATACAATGTATATGCACTTAAAACTCGCATCCCTTTTCAACAAATCTCGCATCCCTTTTTGGGCCTGGCCCTACCGTGCCTAAATACAATGTATATGCACTTAAAACTCGCATCCCTTTTCAACAAATCTCGCATCCCTTTTTTGGCCTGGCCCTACCGTGCCTATGCACTCAAAACTCGCATCCCTTTTCAACAAATCTCGCATCCCTTTTTTGGCCTGGCCCTACCGTGCCTATATACAATGTATATGCACTTAAAACTCGCATCCCTTTTTAACAAATCTCGCATCCCTTTTTTGGCCTGGCCCTACCGTGCCTATATACAATGTTTATGCACTCAAAACTCGCATCCCTTTTCAACAAATCTCGCATCCCTTTTTTGGCCTGGCCCTACCTTGCCTATATACAATGTATATGCACTCAAAACTCGCATCCCTTTTCAACAAATCTCGCATCCCTTTTTTGGCCTGGCCCTACCGTGCCTAAATACATTGTATATGCACTTAAAACTCGCATCCCTTTTCAACAAATCTCGCATCCCTTTTTTGGCCTGGCCCTACCGTGCCTATATACAATGTTTATGCACTTAAAACTCGCATCCCTTTTCAACAAATCTCGCATCCCTTTTTTTTGGCCTAACTAGTTCAGTTAACCTACACATGAAGTAAAGTTTTAATTTTTTTTGAGAACACGATTACGCCTTTAGTCCAGAAAAAAAAAAACGTTTTGTTTTTGTTCTATTACGAAGCTAATATACGTACGAGTTGAGCCACCTGTTGTTTTGAAAACAGATTGACTATGGTCTACCCTATCTTTTGACCTGAATTAATAGACAGATTCTATTTTGAAATTAAAGTGTTTGTATGAGTTTAGCTATACGCATCCGATATCGATATGTAACCATTTGTTTATTAGGAAGTGGCAATAAACAAACGAGCGCCGTATAAGCAGGGTTGTAGTCGAGTCCCTGCAAGTCCTTTCACAAGTCCTTTCACAAGTCCTTTCACAAGTCCTTTCACAAGTCCTTTCACAAGTCCTTTCACAAGTCCTTTCGTGAAGCCAGTCACAAGTCCCTTCATAAAGGCAGTCACAAGTAACTGGATGAACAATGACAAAGGAATGCCTTTGTCAAAGCTGATTTAAATAGCTTGTGATTTGAATTGGAACTGAAGGACTTGTGATGGACTTGCAGGGACTTGTGATGGACTCGACGACATCCCTGCCGTATAGCTTCTAAACATGTTTACAAACTGATAGCAAGAAAAGTGTTTACTCGCTAAAAACAGTTGTTATAGTGTATATAATGTTATTAATTCTAACAAGGATTTTAAAAAGCAAAATGTGTTTCTTGAACATTTGAAACTTTACTTTTCACCTTGTCTCAGTTTGTTATGTTTGCACGAATCATCATTTATCGGTGGATGATTAAAAGTGTATACACAAACAATGCATTATGCTTGATTGAACAATATTGTGGCGGACTTAGGTAACGAATGTTCCCATTACTAAAAATAGTAAGAATTGCAGTGACGCTCCAAGTTTTCCTCAATGCAACTTTAGAAAAAAAGGTATTTGTAAAAAAGAACAAATCAAAGTTTTAGTGCAAAACATTGAATTAATAACAATCAATTTGTGGAGAAACATACATTAATATTCAAACTAAATTAATGTATAGAATTTGTTTCAGGATTCCTAATGAATAAAAACTGTTCATCAAATTACTCTCCAATAGCCTGAATATTCAAAATATTGAAATTTATTAAATTGATTTATTTTAATATAAAATAACGATATTTTATCTCACCTTTACGTTCAAATGGATATCAATAATTCAGCATAAAATGTATTTGCATTATTAGTTATTAGCCATACAATTAAATTAAATTTCACACGATCACGATCGAGGTATTTGTTATGGTCACAAACACACTGACTAATAATAATCAAGTCTGTTAAATACTTTCCAGTGTGCATTTTGTCAAGCAACTTTAGCTCTTTTTTTTGTTCCTTATCGAACCTCGCTCCCCAGCTGCTGTTGAAGGCGCGTGCTCGTTAACTTCTAAAGTGTTGACACCGTGCAAAGTTTCTTTCTCTATGGTATAATCATGAAGAAATAAGAACTAATGGGGATGCAGCACACAATGACATTTCATATCGAAATTTCTAGCACCTATTAATATTATGTTCCTTTTTAGTATTGTTAGGCCTATGTTAGTTTTTAGTGGCACTTATGGAGAGACATTTCAGTGTCTCCCTAAATGTCTAGCTACCCTTAAAACGATATTTGGGAGTTATTTTAGTCCTAGAACGACAGATTTTGGTCTAAATAGCATAAATCTCGAAGATCTTAGAGAAAAGGGTTAGCGTAAACAAGTTAGGACTGTTTTAAGTTTGTGTACATCTCTATGGATTGTCTCCCCAAGTGCCTATTTGGAGGTATACTAATCATACAATTATGAACCGACAAGTGGATTCGGGTATCAGTCCCAATTTTTCGGGATTTAATTCTCTAAAATATCATTGAGATTTCCCCCACACCTCTAAAACTGAACAATAATTATCTCAATTAATAACCTTCTAATTCTTTAGACTTCTGTGCTACAGTACGTTATGAAAGGAAGGAATTTTTATAAAGAATCAATAACAATTAAATATGTATTGTTACATACTTGTTACTTAGACTTCACGAGTGGGAGAAGTCTTATAGATCAATGCCTGAAGCAGTGACAAAGTAAAATCTTGCATGTGTGCATAGTTTCTACAGCCGCATGTAAATTGTACATGTAGGCCCTACATAGAAATTGTACACCTTATAAGTATATGCAATTATAAGACTGCGGTCAGAAGTGCAAGCCGGAAAAGGTCATCTCCTGGGATTGCGGTTTGGCCGCTGTCATGGGGGTCGTAAATAACCCTATGATTAGGGACGACGGCCTGCGTGTGTGCACACACGCACAACATGGCACGGTATGTGCGCGACCTTCCGCGCATTTCCAGATATCGAATTTTCAATGTTTTTTTTACAGGTTAAAAAATAGTCAACAATTAAAAATAAAATATGAGAGATACAAGTAACACAATTTTGTAATGTCTTATTTATTTTTGTCGATTATAAGTTGTCAACAGTGTGAAAAAAATGGAATGGAAATCGGTACCTTGTCACATTTTCAACTGAAAACCGCACAGCCATTCCCGCGAGTCGGAAATGACTGCCGTCAGGCGTCAGGGCCGTTTATAAATGGACGAAGCAAAATCGTATCGGGGTCTAAACATCGGAATTTGATACCAACATAAAGCTAATAAAATGCTCATTTGATTGATTACCGGATAGATTTCATCCGATTAGAGTAAAAGCTTCGAAATAATCGAACAAAACTAGCACCGACGAAAACACGATGTCAGAATGAACTTTCCAACAAAAAGTCGCCCATCAAACGAAAGCTTAATTCATTGGCTACACAACGGCATCGATACTACAGTCCATGCTGGTCTCCGCTTCATAACACATGCCTTTGAAATGTAGTCGTACGAACACCAGCTTGTCTGGCTTTTGCCTCCTTTAATCGAGAAATGCATTGGAATGCGTCGGTATGCATGTACGCGAGCCAGACTATACACGATTTATATAGACAGGTACCCAGCCAGTGTGCGCGCGTAATGCAACATGAGTGATTAGGGTTTCAGACGCACGCGCCTCGCCGTTTTCCAAACCTAAGCATAGGCTTCGTTCTGGCTTCATCACGTATGCTAAACTGCACAAACAAAGCCAATAACAGAGACGAAGCCGGGGCTTTGAAAACGGCCTGGGTTGCTGCACAACCAGCGGTTAAATACCGTACCACGAAGCGTGTCTTGTTTGTTGCATGTGCATTCAAATTCTAACTGCCACTTTCACAATCGGAAAAGTTTTCTAGTAAATTACTAAAATTAATCACTAATATATCATAATCTGTATTATAATTTGCAAAACATCCAAGAGGAAACATCATTGCATTTCGTAAGGACCTCGCCGAATTCTGTGAACAAATTTTGGGGTTTCATCTGTTTGTATGATAGGCAGTGAAGCGATTCAATTCAATGGATACATGTGGTTGTAATGTATTTCGTATGCCTTCGTAATTGCAACACTATGCCAGAGGAAGTGAAGGGGCGTGACTGATCAAAAAAAAGGGGGGGGGGGAAGGAGGGGCGTGACTGATCAAAAAAAGGGGGGGAGGGAAGGTAGAGGTAATTAACATATTTAATTAATCCAGTAGTTTAGGTACACTTAAAATTCTTTTAATAAAATGTAACAAAATCATAATACTAATTAAGTTAATTAAACAATTTTATAAAGGTTTTTATTAAAAGTAACCATACCATAACACTAATTAAGCTTATTAACATATTAATTAACAATAATTAACACTTTATTTGCTGAAAACACTAATACATATTAAGCTTGTAGCTAGCATACACTTATGTCGATTATTATAGTTGCATAGTTGGTGTTTTTCTCATCAAGCGAAGACACTGATAGACCATCTTCAGTATTGAAGATATATAGTTTTGATGGACAAAACACTAATTAGCAATATTTGAAATATTATAATTAATTAAATCAAGTCAATATCTTTTTTTAAAGATTAACGAGTTACAGACGCCAGTTTCTTCTAAACATTTCTGAAAACAACAGTGGGATTGAAGTTTCGGATTGTCATTTATGGAGTTCTGAAAATCAAGATTATTGCATGTTTTGCTTGGAACCATTATCATTAAAACAATTACCCATAATTCCTTTGTTTTAATAATGGTGTTTGTCTTAAGACCATGTTTCTTCTGTTATAAATAAACATTCATTAACTTTGCATGCATTAATTCAATATTTTCTGTACTCGTCAATATCTTCCTTTGACAAAAAGGCAGTTGTGCTAATTTTGATATTTTCATTAATTAATTACAGACCAATTAAAATGGAATTTTATTTAACTGATTGTTTATACGGTTGCCAGGTAACGGAACTTGCGAACAGGTGTCATTTAAAAACAATATAACTTTTAAACCGTATGACCGATTTTCCTCAAACAAACACCAATCATCCTAGCTCTTTCATTTGAAACACATTTCAGATGGCTACAACCAAAGTCATTTTTCACTCTGTCATCCCTACTATGATCAAGCTGGTAAGGTTTGTACACAAAACCCCCGGTGTCGGGGGTTTTGTGTAGAAATATTAAGGTACCAACTTTCACGACAACGTGCTGGTAATGTTCCGAAATACATAAGACAGAACCCTTTCACATATACCATCGTGCTCGTGAGATTCTAGTGTTTCATAAATAACGGTCAAACTTACCGAAATCGTAAATTTGTCCATGTATGGCGTCTTCACAAACTGGACAATATCCCGACAACGTTATAGCATGCATGGTTCGGCCGCCGCCATCTTGTGGTTGTTGTTGTTGGTGTAGGTTTTGTTGGCACGTATGTCACATATAAATGTGCCCTTTGCGCCACTAGCTATGCGGCGATCGCTGGAGACTTAATCGACGCTTGCATTGTGGGTTGAGACGGTATCTGTCAGTGACGAAAAACTAGAAGAATCGATACTAGAAAATTATAGAAAGAAAACAACGAATATGTAGAAAACCAATGGGATAATGTTTAGGGGAGACAGGGAGGCGTTCATCACCCCCAGACATAGCGCCACAAGGGATAAAGAAAAACACCCAATAGGCCGGTCCAGGCAGTCACTCACACCTCCCCATCACCCCCAAACATTACATAACAATATCAAGTCAATTCGAGAGGTACTCTGGAAAAAAACGAAGAATGTTTAGATATTGATATTACAGTTTTTAACATAATTAATGATGTGATTGCAGTTGCGTTTTGGTCCAAGAATTTGTGTAAGGTTCATTTGGTCATTTGAAAAATTCAGTGATTTTTGGAGTGATAGTCGTTGAGTCGTGTATTTGCAGCATTTGAGAATAAAGTGTGCAACATTGTCTGGACATGCACAGCTTTCACATAGACCATCAGGGTGTTGACCAATTCTGTGCATGAAAGTTTTCAAACCTCTACATGTTCCTAGGCGGAGTCTGTGTAAGATTATTTCTTTGGGTCGTTGCAGGCCCCAGTTAGTAAAAGATAGAGAAACATCATAGCTGAAGTTGTTATTGGGATCTAAATTAGGAACGGTGGAAGCCCACTTTTCCTTGAGATGTGTTTTAAGAGTATGTTTAAGTTCCGAGTCTAAGAGAGGGATACAGTAGTCAACATTGTTTTTGTATGTTGCTGATTTAGCGATCTGATCCGCTTGTTCATTTCCAGGGATACCGCAGTGGCTAGGTATCCAAACGAAATTAACAATGTTACCTTGATTACGGATATTGATAAGAGTATGTCGTATATCACAGACAATTTTATGTACAGGAAAATGTTTGGAAATAGCTTGTAAGGCACTGAGGCAGTCACTAAAGATGCAGGAATAAAGGGGTTTAACATCTTCAATCCATTCCAGAGATAGAAGAATGGCAAAGAGTTCCGAGGTGAAGATAGACACTCCGTTGTTGAGTCGGGAAGCTTTAGAATATTTCAGTTGTGGGATGTGTACTCCGCAGCCTACCGTATCATGGGTAGGATTAAGTGAGCCGTCTGTATAAATATGAAGACTGTTGTTCCATTTAGTGTTGATTAGTTCCAGACTAATATTTCTTTTTTCATGTATACTGTCAGTATGTGCCACGAGAGAGTGGATTTCAGTTGAGATTTGAGGATTAGTATAGTGCCAGAAAGGAAAGGGGTCATTTAAAGGAAAGGTGTTTAGACCAGGATAATGGGAAATTCTTGCTTCAAAGGGGATGTAACGTGTAGAGGAATTCCATTTGTCGGCAAAATAGTGTTTTTGCCAGTTATCACGGTTGAAGTGATCATTAGGGTGGTTATTTATAGAGTTAATTTTAATTCCGTAAAGATCGCTTAAAAACTGTCGACGTAATGCTAGGGGGGGATCTCCACATTCGGTTTGAAGCCTGTAAAGTGGGGTACTTTGGATGGCCCCTGTACAAATCTTCAAAGCTTGATATTGGATAGTGTCCAGATTATGTTTGATTGTCGGGGAGGCCGAGTCGAAAGCCTCACATCCATATTCAAGGATGGGTTTTATAAGTGCCGTATACAGTCGATAGAGCGTTTTGCATTCGGCTCCCCAGGAGTTGCCACAGATGCAACGCAAGATATTGAGTCTCTTTTTACATTTGGTGATAATATTATCAATATGATTTTTCCAGGTGAGTTTATTGTCGGTAATTAGTCCAAAAAATTTCGCAGAGGAGCTCATTTTGATCGCTAAATTATAAATGTGTAAAGAAATAGGTGGGTATTTCAGTTTATTTGTGAAAAGGACAGCATTTGTTTTGGGGATAGATAGTTTAAATCCCCATCTTTCACACCATGTATTAATATTATCAAGGTTTTGTTGAATTTTCTTTTGTAAGTAAGGAATGTTTCTATTTGATTTCCAGATGGCAATATCATCAGCGTATTGCGAGACATTGACATCGGTGACTTCTTTGACGAGATCGTTAACAGCAATGTTGAACAGAAGTGGACTAATGACACTTCCCTGGGGGACTCCGTTTTCTAAGGTTCTTTCTTCAGAGAAGAGATTGTTGATACGGACCTGGATTTTTTTGTCGCCAAGGAAGTTATTAATCCATTTGGTGATACGTCCAGATATACCCAAAGATTGCAATTTAATAATAATACCTTTCCGCCATAACATATCATATGCCTTTTCTAAATCAAGAAAAACAGCTAAAGTGCTCTCTTTGTTAGAGCGGGCTTTATTAATAGAAGTTTCAAGGTTGAGTAAATGATCTTTGGTGCTTCTTCCCTTTCTGAAACCACTCTGAGATTTGGAAAGAAAGTTATGGGTTTCCATATACCAAAGAAGGCGGGAGTTTACCATACGTTCCATGATTTTACAGAAAGTGGAGGTTAATGCAATGGGTCTGTAAGAAGATGGGTTAGCCGGGTCTTTTCCAGGTTTCAAGATGGGAATGAGGATTGCATCCTTCCATTGCTTAGGACAAGTAGAAGTGTGCCAGATGAAGTTGATAATAATAAGTAAGAAGTGACGAATTTTAATAGGAAGGTGTTTCAAAACAATATTACTGATACCATCTTTTCCAGGAGAGGTACATTTAGAAGAATGGATGGCGTGATTTAATTCCTGTATGTTAAAGGGTTCATTGATGACGATGTCATTATTATTATCAATAGTGAAGTCTTTTTCAGCTTTGTCTTTAATAGGAATAAAGGATGGGCGGTAATTATTAGTACTGCTAATTCTAGTGAAATTGTCGGCAAGTGCTTCAGCTTTTTCTCCATCAGTGATGGCGTCTGTGTTGTTGTGATGGAGGACAGGGATACTGTTGATAATGCGGGTTTTCTGGATACGTTTGATTTTATTCCAAATAATTTTAGTGTTTGTTTTGGGGTTGATGTCATTACAGAAAATCTGCCAATCTTTTCGTTTAGCGTTATTAATAGTTTTCCTTGCTATGGCACAAGCTCTCTTGTAACTAATAAGATCAGAAGGAAGGAAAGTTTTTCTGAGAGTTTTAAGGGCTTCTTTTTTGTTGAGAATAGCTTGCTGACATTCGTCGTTCCACCAAGAGGAAGGAGGTTTGGGGTGGTTGGGGTTGGTTTTAGGGATAGAATAAGTCATAGCAGTATCAATTTGGCAAAGGAAGTTGTCATACATTTTGTCGACAGTATCCGACTCATTGGGTTTAGTAATATATTGGTTACAGGCGTCCTCGAATTTGTTCCAGTCGGCTTTTTTATAGGACCATTTTGGGCTATTTCTGTATGGGTTTTTCTGAATAGGGTGGTTGACATCAATAATTACAGGACAGTGGTCGCTTCCCCATGTATCATTAAGAACTTTCCAGTTACATTTGGCAGCTATGTTAGGTGTAACGAAGGTGATATCGATACAGGAGAGTGTACCATGTGCCGTGTCAACTCTTGTGCCCTCACCAGAGTTTACACAGACCATGTCAGTATCAATAATCACATCTTCGATGATCTTGCCATTATGGTCGAGTTTTGAGCTACCCCACAAGGGGTTATGACCATTGAGGTCACCACACACTATACAGGAATGATCAGTTTTATCAAGGATATCTTTAAGAGTTTTGGTGTCCAGAATATTACATGGGTTGTAAATATTTATAATAGTAGTTTTATTTTTCTGTGTATCATAGAGTTCCCCAATTTGATATTCAACAGAGTTATTATCACCTAGAGTATATTTGAAGCAATGTCTCGTTTGGCCAAGAAAGCGCATCCTCCACCCTTACTTTTAGGATCGTTTTTATTTCTGTCATGTCTATATATGTTATAGCCAGGGAAAGTAAATTGTTTGTTTTCTTTGAGCCATGTTTCCTGTATACAGATGACATCTGTTTTTTCTTTCCAAGTGTTAATGCAGTTTTTAAATTCTTTTCCATGAGCTAACAAAGACTGGGCGTTCCATTGTAAGATAAGAATCATTGTGAAAATAAGAGTCATGTTGATGTGTTTTTAGGTTTTCTTGAAGTTTTTTGGCTATTTGCTAGTGAGTCTGTGTTTTCTTGGGTAGAGGGTGTTTTGTCCTTCTTTTGGGATGATTTATGGTCGGTGTTTCCTTGCTTTGTATTTGCTGGTGGTTGAGAGGACGTTCTTGATTTTCCTTGTTTAGGTTTTGGTGTTGGCTGAGAATAAGTTGGGTGGGTGATGTGATTGACGAGAGTCTTCACTGCCGAAATTCTTTCTTCTTTATTTTTGATTGTTTCCCAAATTTGCATTGTACCAGTGAGGAGTTCGGTCAGGCGTTGTTCACTGCAAATACATTGAGTGTGTTCAGTTTGTGTTTGTGCTGTTTTTTCTGTTTGAGTGGTGGCGTCTTTGGTGGTTTTTACTGGTTGCTTTGTGGTTTGGCGTCTCGCTTCGATGGTTGGGCGTCTCGCTTCAGTGGTAGCATTGGTGGGTTTGTTATTGGTTCTGTGTTGAGGTTCTGCGTGATTATTTGTTGGTTGGATTATAGGTGTTTGCTGGGTACCGGTACTGATAGGGTATTGCTGGGAGGGTTGCTGCATCGGGGTTTGCTGGGTGGGCGAGTCATCCTGGCGAACGCTGATGTCAGTCTTGATTACCTTTGCGGCATCGGCATAGGAAATATTGTAGGTTACTCTAAACCCTTGAATTTTCTTTTCTTGCTTTATGGTTTTACAACCTCCATATGCAGATGAGCGGCTTTCTCCACACCTACAGCATTTTACATTATCTTTTTGTTCGCATTGATCAAAGGAATGTGGGCCCCCACATCGCACACATCGTGTCGAACTGCGACATTTGCTAGCTGTGTGACCAAGGCGCTGACAATTAAAGCATCTGATTACAGGGGGGATGAAAGGTTTGACAACGAATATTTCGTATCCCATTTGTATTTCGTCAGGTAGATTTGGGGTGTTGAAGGTTAGGCAGATGGATTGAGTCGCTTCTAGGATACCATTACGTTTTCGCATAAGACGTTTGGCTTCAATCACTCCTTGTTTTTTGCATGATGATAGGATCTCATCATCTGTGATGTCTGTTGTTATGCCATAAATGACTCCTTTGCTTTGGGTTTCTGATTTTGCATAGGAGGTTTGGACGGTCCATTGACCTAATTGGGTGATAGCCTTAAGTTTTGTGGCATGTGCTGGGGTGTAGCATCTTGCGGTGATCCCTCCTTGGTTGTTTTTGGACACACTCTTGATGAGGTCCTTCCCTATTTTACTGAGGGCGTTAGCGATTTTGATAGGGTTTATTCTGGCTAATTTAACATCCGGGGAGTTTATGATAACAATTGTAGGTTGTTTGATGTTTTGAACATAGCGGCGTTTTGTGGGTTGCTCATCAGGGGAGTCATTTTCTGATTCTGAATATACATCATTATAGTGCCAGCTGGATTTAGACCTTTTCCTATTTTGTGTCTGAGGTGTGTCATTTTGAGCTTGACTTATTAGTACGTCAAGAGTTGAGCGTGGTTGGTCAAGTACTTCCTGATCATTGGCATCCATTGGAGTATGTTGAGACATTTGATCCCAAGAGGTTTCATTGCTAGATTCATTCGGATCATCGTCCATATTGGACGATTTTCCGATTACAGGACAGAGAAAGGAAAGCAAGTATAAAGTACCTCTCGAATAAACTGATATTGCTTACCCAAAAAACCAGAAGAAACGAGGATGTTCAGAAAGCCAAACACCCCAAGAAGGGCGCGGTTTTTGAATTTCCCGCCACTGACAAAAAAACACGTCCGTCCACTCTGCTCGCGTGACCAAGCCTCCCTCCGCCGCCATCTTTGTCAGTGGTGGCGCTTCCCAATCGGGTGTACGTGTGAGAGGTCGTGACATATGCATAATTCATAATGACGTCGCGCGTTTTGATTGCGGGCTTGAAGTCACGCCCACACTTTCCCACGAACAGCAGGTGCACGTATCACGGAGGAATACAATCAAAACGCGTGACGTCATTATGAATTATGCATATGTCACGACCTCTCACACGTACACCCGATTGGGAAGCGCCACCACTGACATAGTCTAGTCCTAGACCCTTGTGTTATTTCGGCGCCCACGCGCGCAGATTCGTTAACGCTGTCTCTTTTTCAAATCCCGACTTCGTGTGCGTTGGTGTCTCACGCATGCGTAGTTTACATAATGCAGCTGGATCCATACTCGCACTGGAGCCGACGTTTGACAAACGTACATGATTTTGGATTCCCCAATGGGTCTAGCACTAGTTGGCAATCAATTGTTAACTTTAACCTTAGTTTTCGACGAATCTCCCTCGCTTTTCCGAGGGATCCAATCAGCGACCGAGTTTGAGCCTCATCATGAATTATTCATTATACACAAATATAAGATACTGTGTGTGTGTACACAAGACAGTGTACATGTACAACATTGTACATGTACAATGTACATGTATGTAATGGTGACTGTATGCACGTGCATTGCGCGAAATGTGCAGACTTTTAATAGCATTGTACATGTACGTGTGTCCGATCTTCCGGGGCATGGCAGTGCAAGCTAGCTACAGCCACCGGTACCGTACCGCGGGTCTGCCCGCTGCAGCATCGCTATGTTATGGTGCTTCAGCGCGGTGCGTTTTTTTGTATTCCAGTGTATCGAACGTACAGTATTAGCCTCAAATCTAGTGAGGTCGTGCTTCATTTTGGCAAACAGTTAATTACCTGCAAAAACTACCTTTCCCTGAAATAAAAGGGGAAATTTATGGTGGCTCTGCATGGAGGGACATAAAAGTCGTGAATTTGTTTGCGAGTAGTTGTGAAACTATTCGCGACTTGTCGTGAATTTATTTGCGACTGGTTGTTAATATTTTTGCGACTGTTCGTGAATATTTTTGCGACTAGTCGTATAATTCGTGATTATTAGTGAATATTTTCGCTACTAGTCGAACAAATATTTACGACTAGTCGCAAAAAACAAGTCGTAACAAATTCAGGACTCAAATTTGCGACTTGTCGTTAATTTATTTGCGACTGGTCGTAAATATTTTTGCAACTAGTCGCAAATAATTTCACAACTAGTCGTGACAAAATTTGCGACTAGTCGCAAATTTTGTCACGACTAGTTGTGAAATTATTTGCGACTAGTTGCAAAAATATTTACGACCAGTCGCAAATAAATTAACGACAAGTCGCAAATTTGTCGCGAAAATGTTTACGACTTTTGATATCCCTCAGGGCCACCATATAAATTAGTAGCCCCAGTCCCACTGAAGCCGGATATGCTACGGATCGCCCCGGATCGCCCCGGATGACCCCGGATGAAACTACGTTTGATCCGGGGTGGTCCGGGAAGGCAATCAAAAACAAAGTGACATGTTCCCCGATCCTACTACGGTTCTACTACGGTTTGACTACGGTTCTGCCACGAATGGGCCCGGATCACCCCGGTTCAAGCCTGTTTTTCCCCCATGACCCCGGATGGTCACGGATTCACTACGGTTCCGCCACGGTTTCACTACGGATGCGCCACGGTTCATCCCGGATGTGCCACGGTTCACCCCGGATGACCCCGGATACACTACGGTTCATCCCGGTTCATCCGGGAAATACCGTGGTGACACTGTAGTGAATCCGTGGTGATCCGTAGTGGAACCGTAGTGGAACCAACTCCCGTTTCATCCCGGATAAACACGGTTACACTACGGTTACGCTACGGTTTATCCCGGATACACTAGGGATCATCACGATCGCACTACGGTTTCACTACGGTTCTTCGCCGCCCCCCTCTCCCTTTCCGGATGGCCCCGGATCACTCCGGATGCTAGATGCTGATCCAGGGTGACGCTCGACTTCCCGGACTCACTACGGATGTCCCCGAATGGTCCCGGATGCATGGCCCCGGATAGTCCCGGATAGTCCCGGATAGTCCCGGATTATCACGGTTTGACTAAGGTTCCACTCCGGATGATCCCGGATGATCCCGGAACCGAAGTGCATCCGGGTTGATCCGTAGCGTATCCGGCTTTCGGTGGGACTGGGGCTTTGGAGGTTTTCACCATAGAGCAAAGTTGTTTCAATCAACAAATTCACCCGCAGTCACAAATAAACGCCGGGGCAGCTATGATTTGCTGTGTCAATGTACATGTAAAGTACATGTACATGTACATATGTACATGTACTGTATGGTGCGAAATACGGTACCTCTGGAGACGTGGGGACAATGGGAGTAAAAAGGTCTCCAAAGGGTGATTTATATTTAGGTCTCCATTAGGAATTTCACGAATTAGATTTTTGGATTGTACTTAAATTACTCAAAAGCTAGGGTTAGGATGTGGGTTAGGGTTAGTGTTTGGGTTAGGGTATAATATAGGGTATATTGGTTGGAAATTTCAACCCAGGAAAATAATTGTGGTTAAAATGGGAGCATTTTGAAAAAAGTGCTCGACTTTCTAACCATTTTGTACACGAGAACATGTCATGTTCGGTAAGGGAAGCCATGTCTCCGTCCACAGTGATACAAAAATGCGAATACATGTACAATAGTACATGCACATCACGGCCGGGTCAATCGCGGCGCGCGTGTAACGTTTTGCGTAACCCTCGCACGAATTTGCCTATAACCGTCCATCATTATCACGTGATATGAATAATGCATATATTACAATAGTCTGACCACGCCCCCTGTGTGCCAACTAATTGTCCAAGACCTTCGAGTGAGTCCACTGAGTTCGCGGGTGCGATTCGTCTGTAGATAGCGCCCTCTATAACATCGGTGGTTTGTGTCAGTGATCGCGGAATAAACAACACGAAGGTCTTGGAACCAAGACTACCACTGACAAAGATGGCGGCGGCCGAACCATGCATGCTATAACGTTGTCGGGATATTGTCCAGTTTGTGAAGACGCCAAACATGGACAAATTTACGATTTCGGTAAGTTTGACCGTTATTTATGAAACACTAGAATCTCACGAGCACGATGGTATATGTGAAAGGGTTCTGTCTTATGTATTTCGGAAGATATTTGGAGTCAAACTTTCTCGGATTTTGGCAGTCGACACTTCGTGTTAACTGCTAGACCCAATAATTGGGGCGTTTTCACTCCTTTTTCGAATTTTGGATTTTGTCTGTCGTTCTACGCCCCAACCGTTGTAAAGCATGGTGCCAATTAAAAATCCAGTTGTGACCACAAAAGTTGCCAAAAACATGCCAAATACCCGAAAATGTATATTGGAAAGCGCACACTGGCTTCTATACATGTTAAAGAAGAACTATTATGGCTTTATTGGTACTCACGGTTATTTGGGGTTGCAAATCCGAGCAATTTTGACCAGCTTTTAAAAACGATGCCTATAACGTCGCGGTCCATATAAACTACATAGACGTCCCGACAGCACCCGACTCACGTAAAGAGCACACTATGCGAAGACGGGGGACATGACAATGGCTTTTCGAGCGACCACCAACGACTGTTTTATGGTGCAAGAGCGCAGGCTTGCATCGCTGCACTGTATAGCGCGCATGCGTGTGCGCGCGTAGCGGTACTTGTACAAAATAATGCAAATTCGTATTGAAAATGAACCGGGCTGATGGCTGGCACACGATCAGGGGCCAATTTCACGGAGCTGCTAAGCACAACAATTTGCTTAGCATGAAAATGTGTCCTTGGTAAAAACAAGGTTACAGATCAAATTTTCACGTAATCTTTATTGTTTTTGATTGATAATCGGCTGGTTTTTTGCTTAGCATAAAAAACACGTAGAATTTTGGCTGATAAATTGTTTTTAATGAGCAAGATGTTTTTGTGCTAAGCAAATTGTTGTGCTTAGCAGCTCCGTGAAATTGGCCCCTGATCGTGTGCCAGCCATCAGCCCGGTTCATTTTCAATACGAATTTGCATTATTTTGTACAAGTACCGCTACGCGCGCACACGCATGCGCGCTATACAGTGCAGCGATGCAAGCCTGCGCTCTTGCACCATAAAACAGTCGTTGGTGGTCGCTCGAAAAGCCATTGTCGTGTCCCCCGTCTTCGCATAGTGTGCTCTTTACGTGAGTCGGGTGCTGTCGGGACGTTTATGTAGTTTATATGGACCGCGACGTTATAGGCATCGTTTTTAAAAGCTGGTCAAAATTGCTCGGATTTGCAACCCCAAATAACCGTGAGTACCAATAAAGCCATAATAGTTCTTCTTTAACATGTATAGAAGCCAGTGTGCGCTTTCCAATATACATTGTCAGGTATTTGGCATGTTTTTGGCAACTTTTGTGGTCACAACTGGATTTTTAATTGGCACCATGCTTTACAACGGTTGGGGCGTAGAACGACAGACAAAATCCAAAATTCGAAAAAGGAGTGAAAACGCCCCAATTATTGGGTCTAGTTAACTGCTTGCGTCGGGGCAGGGCGGTAATGGCGACAGTAACAAGACAGATTTTAAAAGAGAGCCATATACCGCCATGTTTGTAGGGCTAACACGACACATGATTGTACATAATTTTTAAAATTTGTTAAGCAGGACTAGCTTAAATTTGCGGTGCAAAATTGCCGAAGTAGTTGCACTGAATGTTCCGTGTTTTTCTTCGTACTGGCGCTGTCTTGCTCGAAAATCAAATTTCTGATCTCCTCTTTTGAACGAGACAGAAATCGCTTCTTTGGAGGTGACTTAATGCTGTCGTCTGCCGACATTACGGAGAAAATAAGGCAAAATTGGAACAGAAAAAAAGCAGACGAACAGCATAAACGAAAGCCGGTGTAAACAACAATGGCGGAGGTTCGTCAGTCGTTGCCGAAAGTGCTAACTTCACTGTTCCCTGTTTACATCGCACAGGAACATACATCAATTTACGTAGTACCAGCTAATATAACACAGCGCCATGTCAAAGGTTGCTAGACTCTAATATCAGTCGCTTCCATGGTATTTATCACAGAAATGGCCGGCCAGGCTATGCGCTAGCGTGTAAAAAAAAATTCCGCGGCCTGGAAAAAGAAAGTTCATGTACCCCGTGGGGTACATGAACTCATGTACCACGCGTACTCAGCGTACATCACTCATACCATGCTCATACATCGGCGCACTCGGATACATGCGTTTTTGTGGCATGTCACGTGAACGCTTCTCGACCAATAAAAATTCACAATCTATTGCCGTGGTATAACAAACATACGTCTACATGCATGTAAATGTTACATGTACATGTTACATGTACATGTTACATGTACATGTTACATGTACATGTTACATGTACATGTTACATGTACATGTTACATGTACATGTTACATGTTACATGTACATGTTACATGTACATGTTACATGTTACATGTACATGTTACATGTACATGTTACATGTTACATGTACATGTTACATGTACATGTACATGTTACATGTTACATGTTACGTGTAACGTGGTACGTGGTACGTGGTACGTGGTACGTGGTACGTGGTACGTGGTACGTGGTACGTGGTACGTGGTACGTGGTACGTGGTACGTGGTACGTGGTACGTGGTACGTGGTACGTGGTACGTGGTACGTGGTACGTGGTACGTGGTACGTGGTACGTGGTACGTGGTACGTGGTACGTGGTACGTGGTACGTGGTACGTGGTACGTGGTACGTGGTACGTGGTACGTGGTACGTGGTACGTGGTACGTGGTACGTGGTACGTGGTACGTGGTACGTGGTACGTGGTACGTGGTACGTGGTACGTGGTACGTGGTACGTGGTACGTGGTACGTGGTACGTGGTACGTGGTACGTGGTACGTGGTACGTGGTACGTGGTACGTGGTACGTGGTACGTGGTACGTGGTACGTGGTACGTGGTACGTGGTACGTGGTACGTGGTACGTGGTACGTGGTACGTGGTACGTGGTACGTGGTACGTGGTACGTGGTACGTGGTACGTGGTACGTGGTATGTGGTACGTGGTACGTGGTACGTGGTACGTGGTACGTGGTACATGGTACATGGTACATGGTACATGGTACATGGTACATGGTACATGTGACGGCGAAGCCCCATTTCCTAACTCGTTACGTTATCGCACAGTGAATGACTGGGTCCTCACCCTGTAGCTATTTATATGATTGTAGGTCAACTCGCCCCTTACCAACTCGCCCCTTACCAACTCGCCCCTTACCAACTCGCCCCCTGACCGACTCGCCCCTTACTAACTCGCCCCCTGACCGACTCGCCCCTTACTAACTCGCCCCCTGGCCGACTCGCCTCCTGACCGACTCGCTCCCTGACCGACTCGCCCCCTCGTTTGATTTATGAACCTTGTACGATCGATGTACATAACATCATGTATATTCGTTACCATAAAATTCGTCATTTTGCGGAATACAAACAAACTCTTAACTTAGACATTTTGCGGACTGATCAGAGGAAGCAAAAAATAGGCTGCAAATGCGACTTTCAAGAAATCAATGGAAACTAACATCCGTCTTTCTAATATTCTTCCTCAAGTAAAGTTGTGTACAATTTATTTACATTAGGCATATAGGCCTACAAAGAAATGATTCAAATATTATAATTAAGGAAAAATGTACAAAGTGATGGACTGGACTGGACTCCCGCGAACAATAAATGACGGCGATTATGAACCCCCGCGCATATTCAAGTTTGGCGAACTTTTGGAAACTTAAAAATACGAATGTTGACTTTGCAATTTTTTTGGCATTCGCATCCTTCGCAAATCGTTCGCGTGCCCCGCAAAAACCCACCCTAAAGCATGCATAAAAACGGTCTATGAATGTTTCTTTACAAAGTTCGTGCTTTTTATGTTCTGAATATTCTCAGGTCTAACACGACATTCTAAACGTCTTATAAAATGTGAAAATCACATTTAACATCATCGGACATACAAAATACCAAAAACAGTCCCCCCTTCTCCAAAAGTAGCAACCTCATTGGTCAAATTAGCGACTTTATTGTATTCACTGTCAGCTCTTTGATCTTGTTTGGTCACCATCTTTCATCCCGTTTGGCGGACTGATCAGAGAGAGCCGACAGTTTTGTAGAGCTGAGCGTCGTAACACCCAGTTCAATCCCTCATTAAGAGCGTTGGTTTTCGTAACAAAGAATGGTGGAGTGATTGACAGATTCCCTATAGCTTCCTTGAAAAGCCCTATTGGGTTAGAAAGCAGTAAACAAAATCACATCAAATTATGCGATCAACTTGTCCCCCCGCGCTCCGAAAAAACCTCGGAAAAACAAGAACCAAACATGATTATTTCCCCCCCCCCCAATTTTCTTTAAATATGTAAAATTAATGTATAAATAAATTGTTATGAGTTTAACTTTTTTTGGCTTCGAGGAGGATTTAGGTCTAGTGCTTTTTCTTAAATTTCCACCACCAAAACGAACATCAAAATGTATTTTCTAAAACTTAGATAAAAATAATCGAGATTAGGGCCTATGCAAGAGAATAATCAAGGAAAAAGTTTACCCACATCGTCTTTTCAGTCGAGGGCAAATGATACAAATTATAGAATTAAAAATACATGTAAATCAAACCAGGGGGCGAGTCGTTCAGGGGCGAGTCGGTCAGGAGGCGAGTCGGCTAGGGGGCGAGTTAGTAAGGGGCGAGTTAGTAAGGGGCGAGTTAGTAAGGGGCGAGTTAGTAAGGGGCGAGTTAGTAAGGGGCGAGTCGGTCAGGGGGCGAGTCGGTCAGGGGGCGAGTCGGAAAGGGGCGAGTAGGTAAGGGGCGAGTTGACCTGACACCATTTATATCATTCTATTGTGCATCCTACTGTACATCCTAAATTTGCCGCGCAAAATGTTGTTTCGCCTTTCTCCTGGGGTTAGCGCAAAGCAAGATAGGAAAGCATCGTTGATACAGATGCCATATTGGATATCGCCGATTGTTGCATCAAAAGTAAAAACACACGAACGAAATCGACCGAGATTTGAGAGTAAGGGGATTGAGGAATATCCATGCATATATGCTTTAAATCGAAAGATCGGTACTTAACTCAAATAATTTGGTAAAACATTTGTGAAAAAAATATATTGTGACGTTTTCGAACGCAATGCGTTTTTACTCCACACGTGCAGTATATGGGCCCATACAACAATGTGTAGGGTGCAAAGCCATATTGATACACGTACCTAATTACAATGCACGCTATAGGCTAGGCTGGGACCAAAATAATGCCCTTTACGTGATCGAGTCTCGACCAATCAGAAGCTATCAACTCTCCTAGGTATTTATTCATTACAAGTAATGTGACGGCTTGGGTTCGGGTTAACCGGTTTGCGCCAGGTGTCTTTTCAAGTTACCGAGACCACTAGCAAGTGGCCGGTTATTTTTCATTAATTATAAGTTTAAATTTTTTTTTATTCAGTAAAATAGTCCTTTTTTGATAATGCAACTACATGTACATGTACTACAATATGTCAACACTTAGTTTATTAGCACCGTTATTTACTTGTTTTTGCCAACATTTTGTCGCCTAGGGCATTTCAACCGCTACCCGCCATAACATCTGACGCGTGTACAGTCATCTGTGGAACTACACACCGGGTCGGGGACAATTGTACTCGGTAATATATACAAATATTTGAAAGCCTAATTTTGCATGTACATGTATATAGGTCATCCTGCGCGAACTGGTTAAATACTCTGATGCCTGGATGCGCGGATGCAAGGATAAAGTTAAGAATAAAGTTAATAATAAACCTGAGACCCAATGACATCATGGCTTTATTTACTCTAGGATTCTCTGCTTTATTTACCCAAGGACTCTCGGCTTTATTTACCCTATATATTTATTATCTATTTATATATTAATATTTAAACTATATTTACCGGTACCCTGGATTTCACTATCTACTCACCTTTCCGCTTCTACTCACCTTTCCGCTTCTACTCACCTTTCCGCTTCTACTCACCTTTCCGCTTCTACTCACCTTTCCGCTTCTACTCACCTTTCCGCTCCCCCCTGCTTTGTCTGTTTTATGTTGATTTTTAATTGATGTAGCTATACTGAACATTATCCTAAGGGCCATCAGCGAGATCAAAGTGGCTGTTTAGTCCATCCAAAGTGAAGTAGAGGCCAACAGGAAAATTCTGGAGAGGATGTCTAAGTTTGAAACTCTCCATGGATGACAACATTGACTTACCGCTTGTGTTACAAGCTGGAGTTACCGCTCTGCTGAAGATTCTTAAGGACAAGAAGACAAAAGCTGCACTGGTAAGCCCTCACAACATAAACGACTGCTTTTTTATACTCTTTTGTTTTTATAATGCAAACAAACATGGTGGCGTAAATAGTGTTTGGGTGAATGACACTGACAAAGTTACAGTAGATTGACAATCTTATAAATGGAATATGAATAGCTCAATTTTCACCCGAAACACCAATCCATATTCTAGGTAGGTCATGTCTCATTGCATTTTGAAAAAGAATCTTAGAATACAAGCCTAAAACACTTGCCAAACTTTAGTTTCTGTGCAGTACTCACTAGATTTAGAGAGGAAATCTGCAGCAATACCATCAATGGTTAGACTTATTTATTTGGTAGAAAACTACTTTACTGAACGCTATCCATGGATTTTCATTCACACAGGACTTTAATTTCCTAGAAATAAAAAAACTGGAGCCTGATAAAAAAGTTTTTCTTTATACATGAGGAAATTTCTCAATGGTCGTGCACTGTACCCCAACTCGTTTATGTACAAAACAGTAGAACAGTGTACTGCACCTCAAATGAATGGCGTTAGGAGTTTAGGGTTAATGATTAGGGTTAATGATTTTATTTTGACCTTACAAGATCATATAACAGCTAAAAACAATTACAGGTGATTTTTGCCTAATTTATGACCACATTCACACTCAGAAATTCATGGACTCTGTTTACCTTTTATTGACAAAGCCTCCTATGGCTTTGAATATAAGTACATGTAATTTTGAACATTCTTGCATACTTGAAACTTATTCTAAGCTAATTGAAATGTAAAACTTTTATGTTTTGGCTTGGGTAGATATGTTGGTTATTAGGGGCAATGAGAAAGCCGACACTTTAGCAAAAGAAGCTCATAACCCTAACCCCCTAGGCCTTACTTTGGGCTAAAGAACTGCGTACTACAGAATACTACTTATTATTTTGTAGCATTAGGTCTCTCCGTGACTGATGATTGGGTGTGTACTGACAGAGTACAGATACTGCCAACTACAAAATACTAATAGTGGCAATACAGGTCAGTAATACTTACCTGGCAACAAACGCAGTAGTCCAACCTTGACCCATTGTGTCCCAAGTGACAATTTTTGCTGTAGAGTTTAGAACACCTTACACAGCATACATGGGCCATGCACACTCAGCAAGCAGAGGTACCCAATGCTAAAAAGTACTATGAGTGCAATTAGGGGTGAAGTACCCAATACTAAAAATTACTACAGGCATTGCACACAAGTCAGTGAGAGTACTGCATACTACTTTTTACTACTAGTAGTAGTAAAAAGGAGCATTAGGTAGGGTTAGGGTTAATATGAATACACACCTACCGGTACCTTCAGTTTTCTTATACAGACCTACATGTAGCTAAAAGTTAAAATTAGCAAATAATCAGACTTGAGGCAGGTTCATACTTCATGCGAATTATGCAAAGCAAATTTGATAACGTAAACAATTTAAATTTCATTGTGACTTTTTCGTTGCCTTAACAAATTCGCTTCGCAATGACATTCGCGTAAAGTATAAACCGGCCTTTTAATGGCAGTCAATATAGGGAACATTTCCTTACGATAAACTGCAATATAAAAGTACTTTAATGTTAGAGACCAAATATACTCTATTTGAAAAAAAATGCCTTGTTAACCCTAACTACCCCAAACCCACCAAACTCCAACTGCAGCTTTCGCTAGGTTTTGGCAGGTTTGGTACCAAACCGTAACAACTTGTTGTTAGACTTTGTTTGACTCAGTACCAAAGGCCCAGGGAGACCCTGTTGAATTCTGTGAGGTTCAGGACAGAAAGGCATGAGACTTGTCAAAATGTTAGACATTTTGAGAATGCACAGGCATTTATACGTGAGTGACCCACATTGTCACGGCACAGTTTCTGGTCAACTGTACATGTAAGTGTATGTACACTTACACCTTGTATGTGTGTCCCCACTAAAACACATAATACCACTGGCCAGTTATCACTGTTCCAAGTCAATACAACTTCAACTGTTGGAGTTTGGCAGGTTTAGTACTGTTAGGTTCAGTACAGTGTACCAAAAATTACTGAACATGTGTGAGCTGTTGAAGTTTGTTAGGTTTGGTATGCTTCCTAGTGCGAGAGCCTAGGGGGTTAGGGTTAAGATCCTTGAATTCAACCAACTGTTTGTTTCAATCCTATATAATTATATACCATAAAACTACCATCAAAAGGTGGTAGCGATTTTGAGATATTGCCTCCCTCCCTTCTTCCCCACCCCTTTCTAGGGGCGCCTGCCAGATCAGCTTAGAATTCTTCCTGGTTAGCTTAGGTAGGTTTAGAGGCGCCTGACCCCTGGAATGGTCAAAACCTCAATGATGTCACCAGGGGTACATACACACAGATCCCCTGGTGACGGGAAAGGCGTATCCCCATACTTCTGTTTGGGTTCTGGCATGGTGTTCCGTCTTTTTCTACCTTTATCTTTAATTAAGTCCGGCATCATGCCTGCATTAACATCGCTGTAAGCCAGGTTTAGATGCCTGCACCAAACCATCCAGCATTTGCCACTCTTGGTTGGAGATAAGGATGATGAATTTCACTGGGTTGAAGGGGAGCAACTGGACCCCTGTCTGAACCAAGATGACTACAAAAGCCAGTAAGAACTTAACCAGTTTGCGCCGGAGGACATTTTCCACAGATTCAAAAACGGATGACGCATGAACACGCCACGAGCAAGTCCGGAAATGTCTGTCAGTAGCGAGCAAGGCTGGAAATGCGTGGGTGTGCTTCCCGGTAACATCGGCCTGAACACCGGCTTGGTTATGTTGAAATAATCCTGGTGTGAAGAGCCAACCAGGACTAAGCTATGGTTATATATTCCTCCTCCAACACACCCTGCCAGCACGGTGTGAGTAGGCTACTACCTTTACCAATGATGGAGACGAGACAAAAGAGAGGTTGCAATGCCCAAGACCCCAATAGGACAAACTCTGCTTATAGAGTTAGGAAACAGGATGCCAAAGATTCCTCTGGCAGATTGCCAGCTCATGATGGGCTAGATCCAAACTCACAAGGAAGACCTAGCTCTGACAAGGGACCTGAATGCAACCACCGCACATTTGCACCTATAATGTAAGATCCATGCAACTGATGAAAGTCTAGATGCTCTACTGGAGAATGTAGAGGAAAACAACTGGCATGTATTTAGGCCTTGCAGAAACCAGATGGCCAGAAAACGATATTGAACTACATGTAAACTGTTGGCACTTCTTATACAGCTCACAACCACCAAAAGAAGTCTAAAATAAAGTGTGTTTTCTCATTAATAAAAACGTCCAAAGCAGTTGGCCAGGCACTTGGAGATGATAAGACGACTTACACAATAATTATGGGTGACTTTAATGCAAAGGTGTGATTAAGGAAGGATCTGGAAGAGAAAGGTCTATAGGCCCATTTGGAATTGGAAAAAAGGAATAAGAGGGGAGAAAGATTACTGGATTTTGTAGTAAACAGGAATCTCTTTTTTTTGAAAAATATTTTTTTCAGAAGTCTCTAAAGAGATACTTGACATGGGAGAGTCCAACTGCAACAAAACACAATATCATTACTACACAATAAGCGACAGGAAGGATATACTGATGGATGTGGCAACAGTCCCAAAAGTGGGCATTTAAAGTGACCACCAGTATATAGTGAGGTCCAAAGTGAGGATAGACAACAAACAACGACTGAAGATGTTGAAACGACTTAGAAAAGCAAAAGCTTAGATTATTGGAAGTGCTTGCTTAAGTCGGCAGTGTCTGCCGGATAATGGCTCTCCACTGTTCCCTGTTGCCCATAGCATGCAGTAGACAGACTTTCTTCTTTTAAGAATCTTGACAAATGCTGTCCACATAGGTAAGATTTGGTCTTCCTCTGGATCGTCTGCCATGGGAGGGAGTCTAGAGCACCAAGTTGTTGACAGCTAGCTAAATGTGCCTATCCCATCACCATGATCACTGATAATGTGTAGCATTACTGGCAATATGAACATTTTCTTGTCTGAGTATGGTTTCCATGAATATGATGTCCTTTCTATGCTACATGTAAGAAAAATTAAGAATACCCCAACATCAGGGCGACACTGGTGGTATAAATATCCCGCTATCGGTGAAGACGTAATCCCATACATCTACTTCACTTACATAGGAAGCCCACTGCCTAGATTTCCACACTTTATTTACCTTTGCTTTATGTTGCTTGCTAAATGGTAATTAAACTCATAATTGTGGAGTGCCATGGCCTCGTGATCTGGAGCATTGAATTCGCAATCTGTGGGTAAAGCTGCAGGTTGTGGGTTCGAGTCCGGTCTGGGGACTATGGTGCATATGTGCCCTTGGGCAAAGCACTTTGTCACTCATTGCTTCTCTCCACCCAGGAGTAAATGGGTACCTGCCTGTGAGGGCGGAGATTATTGTTATTAGCTGCTTTGTGCCGAAATGGCAGCAGTGAGCTGTATACTCCCCAGGGAGCTGAGATGGTATTTGGAATGGGCCCAATGCAGATCAGGGGATAATTACACAGTGCTTTGAGTATATTACTAGTTCTGGTAGATATATGTGCGCTATAAAAAAAAAAGGACCGGTATTACAGTATTATAATTATTCTTATTATAATTTATTTGAAAGCAAAGTACATTGTAATTATTATAATGTTCTTATGGTGTGCAGTTGCATTTAGTACATTGTACGTACTGGAACGGGGTACCAGATTAAAGAAAAAAATATACATAAAATAGCATTGAGTTACCCTTTAACACTAACAACAACCAATACTACAAAATACCACAAAATAATACTTAGGTAAATACTCTTGCTACACTGGCCTAGAAGTGTTTCGTAGTACTGTACTCCAAGGACATTAGGGTTAAGGAAACCCACTTAAACATTGAAATCTCGGAAGTTGATGTTGAAGTTTAAATACTGCTACATTGGTGTGAGTCAAACAGCGTGTAAAATAAGCTTATGGCTTTAGGGTGTAAACTGCAAGTGTTGTGAGCATCATTGGCCAAGTTCGATCAAGGACTATAGTTAACTATAGTTTGACTAACTCTGATCGAACTCAGGATAGTCGACGATGGTTTGACTATTCAGTCCACTATTCACGACCAGCCTACCGTGGTTGGTCGCATCGATGGTAACCAATAGCCGTTTTAAAAGCACAGCACAGTACAGAGAGCACCAGTTTGGCAGTTAATGGTCAATAGTTCGACTAGAGTTGTTCGCACTTCAACTTCAGTGCGCATGTCCTAATATCATCACAAACTAACCACTAGTTAACTATGGTTCCTTGATCAAACTTGGCCATTGTAGAACTAGAAATATACCGGTATAATATTATTTGTTTGTGTAGCCTAGCTTTTATTTTGAAAATGTCCCATGTGCAGATGACATTCTAATATATTTAAAATGTTGATTACATAAAAGTACATTGTACCTGATCCTATAATCCCAAAACTGCCATGCCTAATGCTAATGTTTGCTACAAGCAGGGTTTTAGTCGAGTCCCTGCAAGTTCATTCACAAGTCCTTTCGTGAAAGCCAGTCACAAGTTCCTTCATAAAGGCAGTCACAAGTAACTGGATGAACAATGAGAAAGGAATGTTTTTGTCAAAGCTGATTTGAATAGCTTGTGATTTGAATTGGAACTGAAGAACTTGTGATGGACTTGCAGGGACTTGCAGGGGCTTACAGGGACTTGCAGGGACTTGTGGTTGACTCGACTTCATCCCTGGCTACAAGTACATGGTTAACCCTCAGTGGTACTTTAAAGTATCCTTAATCCGCCAAAATCCACCAGCATAGTCATGCACACAAAAGTTGGTGTTGGTGATTACTGATTTCCGATATGGTACATGTATTCTGAATCCATCAAAATCCTGCAGTATCGCTAGGCTTAAAATCCTCAATCCATCAAAATTCCCCAGTATTCAAGTTGGAGGAATCCTATATCGGCCAAACTTCTCCACAGCAGGAAATGTTGATGGATTCAGGTACATGTACATGTAGGTTAGTTTGAAACTAATAGATCAATGGGCCGAATACATAAAAACTAGCAATATTGCTTATAAGCTAGAAGCACCGAGCAAAAGCTCATCAAGCAAAAGCAAAAGCAATTGCTTAAAAGTAGATAATGTGACCATCCACGACAAAAGGGCTGTAAAGTCGCCAGCTTATTTTGAGAAAAGGACCATTAAAATATGTGAAAACAATATAATTTTTTTTTTTCATATTCACCATTACTTGTTGTACATGTAGCTAATCATAAATACCAACTATGTCTTGTTATACTTAATTTTATGTGTTGGTTGCCATTCTTGCCAATGAAATACAGTGTACAGTCGACTCCTAAAGAGCACTGTTAATACAACATGCTACATGTACTTACAATAAGGAAAACAAGTTTTCCCAGTTTTCCAGTTTAATACTGATAATACAAGGTACCTCTTATAACAAGGTAATTTGTAAAGTCCCAATATATACAGGTGTTTGGCTGTAATTGTAGAGAAGTGTCAACTACATGTACCAAACAAGTTGCAAGGAAATTAAAGCGAGGGCACATGATAGTAATGGTCGATCTTGCCTGATAAGAAAGAGCTAAAGCTACCTATTGGGGAACTTGAAACTCTACAATTAATTGATTATTGAGAAGCAAATGCTTGTTTTTATGTATACAATCTGGGAAGCAATTGCTTCCCAAGAATTATAAAAATGTAAGAAAAAGCATAGAAAAAGCAATATATTGTATATTGTTGTTATGTATGCGTAAAAGTAGAAGCTTTTGTTGTTATAAATGTCTTATTTGTATCAACAAATGTAGGCAAATGGCTACAAAAAGCAATTACTAGTTATGTATTTGGCCCAATGTTGTGCGTTATTGAACAGTTGATGTTATGTATGCAGATAAATGCGTGATAACTGAATTAGGAATTTTTTTTAATTAAAATTGCTTCGGCCTGCATTCTAAGGCAATTTGAGAATTTATTTAGGAACTGTGGGCAAATGTTTGGCCCTATTTTTGGTGTTGGTGTTGGGGTGGGGGTGGGGGTGGCAAACCTTAAACCCCAGTAGTAGGGGTACAGTGCACGGCCATTGAAATATTGTTTTCATAAGAGATATTTGTTATGTTCGTATTGTGCTCCAGTTCCTCATATTTCTGTGTACGTTACTATGGATGTACGTATGTGTACGTGCGCGCGCCGAACGAATAGTTTGCATTGAGCATACGGGCTAGCAAGGCCTCTGAAGCTATCCATATTCCATTTATAAGATTGTCAAAGTACTGTAACTTTGTCAGTGTCATTCACCCAAACACTATTTATGCCACCATGTTTGTTTGCATTATAAAAACAAGAGTATAAAAAAAGCAGTCGTTTATGTTGTGAGGGCTTACCAGTGCAGCTTTTTTCTTCTTGTCCTTAAGAATCTTCAGCTGAGCGGTTACTCCAGCTTTTGACACTAGCGGTAAGTCAATGTTGTCTTCCATGGAAAGCTTCAAACTTAGACTACCTCTCCAGAATCTTCCTGTTGGCCTCTACTTCACTTTGGATGGACTAAACAGCCACTTTGATCTCGCTGATGGCCCCTAGGATGATGTTCAGTATAGCTACATCAATTAAAAATCAACATAAAACAGATGTTTATATCAACTACAAGGCGGTCTCTATTACAAGGCAGTCTCTATTACAAGGCGGTCTCTATTACAAGGCGGTCTCTATTACAAGGCGGTCTCTATTACAAGGCGGTCTCTATTACAAGGCGGTCTCTATTACAAGGCAGTCTCTATTACAAGGCGGTCTCTATTTCAAGGCGGTCTCTATTTCAAGGCGGTCTCTATTTCAAGGCGGTCTCTATTTCAAGGCGGTCTCTATTTCAAGGCGGTCTCTATTTCAAGGCGGTCTCTATTTCAAGGCGGTCTCCTTCGGAATTCTCCTTCGGAATTCTCCTTCGGAATTCTCCTTCGGAATTCTCCTTCGGAATTCTCCTTCGGAATTCTCCTTCGGAATTCTCCTTCGGAATTCTGCTTCGGAATTCTCCTTCGGAATTCTCCTTCGGAATTCTCCTTCGGAATTCTCCTTCGGAATTCTCCTTCGGAATTCTCCTTCGGAATTCTCCTTCGGAATTCTCCTTCGGAATTCTACTTCGGAATTCTCCTTCGGAATTCTCCTTTTTGTCTCTTTTTGCATTTTTGTCTCTTTCGCATTTTTGTCTCTTTCGCATTTTTGTCTCTTTCGCATTTTTGTCTCTTTCGCATTTTTGTCTCTTTCGCATTTTTGTCTCTTTCGCATTTTTGTCTCTTTCGCATTTTTGTCTCTTTCGCATTTTTGTCTCTTCCGCATTTTTGTCTCTTCCGCATTTTTGTCTCTTCCGCATTTTTGTCTCTTTTGCATTTTTGTCTCTTTCGCATTTTTGTCTCTTTCGCATTTTTGTCTCTTTCGCATTTTTGTCTCTTTCGCATTTTTGTCTCTTTCGCATTTTTGTCTCTTTCGCATTTTTGTCTCTTTCGCATTTTTGTCTTTTTCGCATTTTTGTCTTTTTCGCATTTTAGTCTTTTTCGCATTTTAGTCTTTTTCGCATTTTAGTCTTTTCCGCATTCTTTTTTTTTTCGCGACAAGTCCCCCCCTCGCGACAAGTCCCCCCATTCGCGACAAGTCCCCCCATTCGCGACAAGTCCCCCCATTCGCGACAAGTCCCCCCATTCGCGACAAGTCCCCCCATTCGCGACAAGTCCCCCCATTCGCGACAAGTCCCCCCATTCGCATCAATTTGCATTCGCATTTAATAGCAGACTTTTTAGCAATTTATTTGTGTCCGCATTTTATTTTTGTCCGCATTTTAATTTTTTCCGCATTTTTGTCTTTTCCGCATTTTTGTCTTTTCCGCATTTTTGTCTTTTCCGCATTTTTGTCTCTTCCGCATTTTTGTCTCTTCCGCATTTTTGTCTCTTCCGCATTTTTGTCTCTTCCGCATTTTTGTCTCTTCCGCATTTTTGTCTCTTCCGCATTTTTGTCTCTTCCGCATTTTTTGTCTCTTCCGCATTTTTTGTCTCTTCCGCATTTTTTGTCTCTTCCGCATTTTTTGTCTCTTCCGCATTTTTTGTCTCTTCCGCATTTTTGTCTCTTCCGCATTTTTGTCTCTTCCGCATTTTTGTCTCTTCCGCATTTTTGTCTCTTCCGCATTTTTGTCTCTTCCGCATTTTTGTCTCTTCCGCATTTTTGTCTCTTCCGCATTTTTGTCTCTTCCGCATTTTTGTCTCTTCCGCATTTTTGTCTCTTCCGCATTTTTGTCTCTTCCGCATTTTTGTCTCTTCCGCATTTTTGTCTCTTTCGCATTTTTGTCTTTTTCGCATTTTTGTCTCTTTCGCATTTTTGTCTCTTTCGCATTTTTGTCTCTTCCGCATTTTTGTCTCTTCCGCATTTTTGTCTCTTGCGCATTTTTGTCTCTTTCGCATTTTTGTCTCTTTCGCATTTTTGTCTCTTTCGCATTTTTGTCTCTTTCGCATTTTAGTCTCTTTCGCATTTTAGTCTTTTTCGCATTTTAGTCTTTTTCGCATTTTAGTCTTTTTCGCATTTTAGTCTTTTTCGCATTTTAGTCTTTTCCGCATTTTAGTCTTTTCCGCATTTTAGTCTTTTCCGCATTTTAGTCTTTTCCGCATTCTTTTTTTTTTCGCGACAAGTCCCCCCCTCGCGACAAGTCCCCCCCTCGCGACAAGTCCCCCCATTCGCGACAAGTCCCCCCATTCGCGACAAGTCCCCCCATTCGCGACAAGTCCCCCCATTCGCGACAAGTCCCCCCATTCGCATCAATTTGCATTCGCATTTAATAGCAGACTTTTTCGCATTTTATTTTTGTCCGCATTTTATTTTTTTCCGCATTTTAATTTTTTCCGCATTTTTGTCTCTTCCGCATTTTTGTCTCTTCCGCATTTTTGTCTCTTCCGCATTTTTGTCTCCTTCGCATTTTTGTCTCTTTCGCATTTTTGTCTCTTTCGCATTTTTGTCTCTTCCGCATTTTTGTCTCTTCCGCATTTTTGTCTCTTCCGCATTTTTGTCTCTTCCGCATTTTTGTCTCTTCCGCATTTTTGTCTCTTCCGCATTTTTGTCTCTTCCGCATTTTTGTCTCTTCCGCATTTTTGTCTCTTCCGCATTTTTGTCTCTTCCGCATTTTTTGTCTCTTCCGCATTTTTTGTCTCTTCCGCATTTTTTGTCTCTTCCGCATTTTTTGTCTCTTCCGCATTTTTTGTCTCTTCCGCATTTTTTGTCTCTTCCGCATTTTTGTCTCTTCCGCATTTTTGTCTCTTCCGCATTTTTGTCTCTTCCGCATTTTTGTCTCTTCCGCATTTTTGTCTCTTCCGCATTTTTGTCTCTTCCGCATTTTTGTCTCTTCCGCATTTTTGTCTCTTCCGCATTTTTGTCTCTTCCGCATTTTTGTCTCTTCCGCATTTTTGTCTCTTCCGCATTTTTGTCTCTTCCGCATTTTTGTCTCTTCCGCATTTTTGTCTCTTTCGCATTTTTGTCTCTTTCGCATTTTTGTCTCTTTCGCATTTTTGTCTCTTTCGCATTTTTGTCTCTTTCGCATTTTTGTCTCTTCCGCATTTTTGTCTCTTGCGCATTTTTGTCTCTTTCGCATTTTTGTCTCTTTCGCATTTTTGTCTCTTTCGCATTTTTGTCTCTTTCGCATTTTAGTCTCTTTCGCATTTTAGTCTTTTTCGCATTTTAGTCTTTTTCGCATTTTAGTCTTTTTCGCATTTTAGTCTTTTTCGCATTTTAGTCTTTTCCGCATTTTAGTCTTTTCCGCATTTTAGTCTTTTCCGCATTCTTTTTTTTTTCGCGACAAGTCCCCCCCTCGCGACAAGTCCCCCCCTCGCGACAAGTCCCCCCATTCGCGACAAGTCCCCCCATTCGCGACAAGTCCCCCCATTCGCGACAAGTCCCCCCATTCGCGACAAGTCCCCCCATTCGCATCAATTTGCATTCGCATTTAATAGCAGACTTTTTCGCATTTTATTTTTGTCCGCATTTTATTTTTTTCCGCATTTTAATTTTTTCCGCATTTTTGTCTCTTCCGCATTTTTGTCTCTTCCGCATTTTTGTCTCTTTCGCATTTTTGTCTCTTTCGCATTTTTGTCTCTTCCGCATTTTTGTCTCTTCCGCATTTTTGTCTCTTCCGCATTTTTGTCTCTTCCGCATTTTTGTCTCTTCCGCATTTTTGTCTCTTCCGCATTTTTGTCTCTTCCGCATTTTTGTCTCTTCCGCATTTTTGTCTCTTCCGCATTTTTTGTCTCTTCCGCATTTTTTGTCTCTTCCGCATTTTTTGTCTCTTCCGCATTTTTTGTCTCTTCCGCATTTTTTGTCTCTTCCGCATTTTTTGTCTCTTCCGCATTTTTGTCTCTTCCGCATTTTTGTCTCTTCCGCATTTTTGTCTCTTCCGCATTTTTGTCTCTTCCGCATTTTTGTCTCTTCCGCATTTTTGTCTCTTCCGCATTTTTGTCTCTTCCGCATTTTTGTCTCTTCCGCATTTTTGTCTCTTCCGCATTTTTGTCTCTTCCGCATTTTTGTCTCTTTCGCATTTTTGTCTCTTTCGCATTTTTGTCTCTTTCGCATTTTTGTCTCTTTCGCATTTTTGTCTCTTTCGCATTTTTGTCTCTTCCGCATTTTTTGTCTCTTCCGCATTTTTTGTCTCTTCCGCATTTTTTGTCTCTTCCGCATTTTGTGTCTCTTCCGCATTTTTGTCTCTTCCGCATTTTTGTCTCTTCCGCATTTTTGTCTCTTCCGCATTTTTGTCTCTTCCGCATTTTTGTCTCTTCCGCATTTTTGTCTCTTCCGCATTTTTGTCTCTTCCGCATTTTTGTCTCTTCCGCATTTTTGTCTCTTCCGCATTTTTGTCTCTTCCGCATTTTTGTCTCTTCCGCATTTTTGTCTCTTCCGCATTTTTGTCTCTTCCGCATTTTTGTCTCTTTCGCATTTTTGTCTTTTTCGCATTTTTGTCTCTTTCGCATTTTTGTCTCTTTCGCATTTTTGTCTCTTCCGCATTTTTGTCTCTTCCGCATTTTTGTCTCTTGCGCATTTTTGTCTCTTTCGCATTTTTGTCTCTTTCGCATTTTTGTCTCTTTCGCATTTTTGTCTCTTTCGCATTTTAGTCTCTTTCGCATTTTAGTCTTTTTCGCATTTTAGTCTTTTTCGCATTTTAGTCTTTTTCCCATTTTAGTCTTTTTCGCATTTTAGTCTTTTCCGCATTTTAGTCTTTTCCGCATTTTAGTCTTTTCCGCATTTTAGTCTTTTCCGCATTCTTTTTTTTTTCGCGACAAGTCCCCCCCCTCGCGACAAGTCCCCCCCTCGCGACAAGTCCCCCCATTCGCGACAAGTCCCCCCATTCGCGACAAGTCCCCCCATTCGCGACAAGTCCCCCCATTCGCGACAAGTCCCCCCATTCGCATCAATTTGCATTCGCATTTAATAGCAGACTTTTTCGCATTTTATTTTTGTCCGCATTTTATTTTTTTCCGCATTTTAATTTTTTCCGCATTTTTGTCTCTTTCGCATTTTTGTCTCTTTCGCATTTTTGTCTCTTCCGCATTTTTGTCTCTTCCGCATTTTTGTCTCTTCCGCATTTTTGTCTCTTCCGCATTTTTGTCTCTTCCGCATTTTTGTCTCTTCCGCATTTTTGTCTCTTCCGCATTTTTGTCTCTTCCGCATTTTTGTCTCTTCCGCATTTTTTGTCTCTTCCGCATTTTTTGTCTCTTCCGCATTTTTTGTCTCTTCCGCATTTTTTGTCTCTTCCGCATTTTTTGTCTCTTCCGCATTTTTTGTCTCTTTCGCATTTTTGTCTCTTCCGCATTTTTGTCTCTTCCGCATTTTTGTCTCTTCCGCATTTTTGTCTCTTCCGCATTTTTGTCTCTTCCGCATTTTTGTCTCTTCCGCATTTTTTGTCTCTTCCGCATTTTTGTCTCTTCCGCATTTTTGTCTCTTCCGCATTTTTGTCTCTTCCGCATTTTTGTCTCTTCCGCATTTTTGTCTCTTCCGCATTTTTGTCTCTTCCGCATTTTTGTCTCTTCCGCATTTTTGTCTCTTCCGCATTTTTGTCTCTTCCGCATTTTTGTCTCTTCCGCATTTTTGTCTCTTTCGCATTTTTGTCTCTTCCGCATTTTTGTCTCTTTCGCATTTTTGTCTCTTCCGCATTTTTGTCTCTTTCGCATTTTTGTCTCTTTCGCATTTTTGTCTCTTTCGCATTTTTGTCTCTTTCGCATTTTTGTCTCTTTCGCATTTTTTGTCTCTTCCGCATTTTTTGTCTCTTCCGCATTTTTTGTCTCTTCCGCATTTTTGTCTCTTCCGCATTTTTGTCTCTTTCGCATTTTTGTCTCTTTCGCATTTTTGTCTCTTTCGCATTTTTGTCTCTTTCGCATTTTTGTCTCTTTCGCATTTTTGTCTCTTTCGCATTTTTGTCTCTTTCACATTTTTGTCTTTTTCGCATTTTAGTCTTTTCCGCATTTTAGTCTTTTCCGCATTCTTTTTTTTTTCGCGACAAGTCCCCCCCTCGCGACAAGTCCCCCCCATTCGCGACAAGTCCCCCCATTCGCATCAATTTGCATTCGCATTTAATAGCAGACTTTTTCGCATTTTATTTTTGTCCGCATTTTATTTTTTTCCGCATTTTATTTTTTTCCGCATTTTAATTTTTTCCGCATTTTTGTCTTTTCCGCATTTTTGTCTCTTTCGCATTTTTGTCTCTTTCGCATTTTTGTCTCTTTCGCATTTTTGTCTCTTTCGCATTTTTGTCTCTTTCGCATTTTTGTCTCTTTCGCATTTTTGTCTCTTTCGCATTTTTGTCTCTTTCGCATTTTTGTCTCTTTCGCATTTTTGTCTCTTTCGCATTTTTGTCTCTTCCGCATTTTTTGTCTCTTCCGCATTTTTTGTCTCTTCCGCATTTTTTGTCTCTTCCGCATTTTTGTCTCTTCCGCATTTTTGTCTCTTTCGCATTTTTGTCTCTTTCGCATTTTTGTCTCTTTCGCATTTTTGTCTCTTTCGCATTTTTGTCTCTTTCGCATTTTTGTCTCTTTCGCATTTTTGTCTCTTTCACATTTTTGTCTTTTTCGCATTTTAGTCTTTTCCGCATTTTAGTCTTTTCCGCATTCTTTTTTTTTTCGCGACAAGTCCCCCCCTCGCGACAAGTCCCCCCCATTCGCGACAAGTCCCCCCATTCGCATCAATTTGCATTCGCATTTAATAGCAGACTTTTTCGCATTTTATTTTTGTCCGCATTTTATTTTTGTCCGCATTTTATTTTTTTCCGCATTTTAATTTTTTCCGCATTTTTGTCTTTTCCGCATTTTTGTCTCTTTCGCATTTTTGTCTCTTTCGCATTTTTGTCTCTTTCGCATTTTTGTCTCTTTCGCATTTTTGTCTCTTTCGCATTTTTGTCTCTTTCGCATTTTTGTCTCTTTCGCATTTTTGTCTCTTTCGCATTTTTGTCTCTTTCGCATTTTTGTCTCTTTCGCATTTTTGTCTCTTCCGCATTTTTGTCTCTTCCGCATTTTTGTCTCTTTCGCATTTTTGTCTCTTTCGCATTTGTGTCTCTTTCGCATTTGTGTCTCTTTCGCATTTTTGTCTCTTTCGCATTTTAGTCTTTTTCGCATTTTAGTCTTTTTCGCATTTTAGTCTTTTTCGCATTTTAGTCTTTTCCGCATTTTAGTCTTTTCCGCATTTTAGTCTTTTCCGCATTCTTTTTTTTTTCGCGACAAGTCCCCCCCTCGCGACAAGTCCCCCCTCGCGACAAGTCCCCCCATTCGCATCAATTTGCATTCGCATTTAATAGCAGACTTTTTCGCATTTTATTTTTGTCCGCATTTTATTTTTGTCCGCATTTTAATTTTTTCCGCATTTTTGTCTTTTCCGCATTTTTGTCTTTTCCGCATTTTTGTCTCTTTCGCATTTTTGTCTCTTTCGCATTTTTGTCTCTTTCGCATTTTTGTCTCTTTCGCATTTTTGTCTCTTCCGCATTTTTGTCTCTTTCGCATTTTTGTCTCTTTCGCATTTTTGTCTCTTTCGCATTTTTGTCTCTTTCGCATTTTTGTCTCTTTCGCATTTTTGTCTCTTTCGCATTTTTGTCTCTTTCGCATTTTTGTCTCTTTCGCATTTTTGTCTCTTTCGCATTTTTGTCTCTTTCGCATTTTTTGTCTCTTCCGCATTTTTTGTCTCTTCCGCATTTTTTGTCTCTTCCGCATTTTTGTCTCTTCCGCATTTTTGTCTCTTCCGCATTTTTGTCTCTTCCGCATTTTTGTCTCTTCCGCATTTTTGTCTCTTCCGCATTTTTGTCTCTTCCGCATTTTTGTCTCTTCCGCATTTTTGTCTCTTCCGCATTTTTGTCTCTTCCGCATTTTTGTCTCTTCCGCATTTTTGTCTCTTCCGCATTTTTGTCTCTTCCGCATTTTTGTCTCTTTCGCATTTTTGTCTCTTTCGCATTTTTGTCTCTTTCGCATTTTTGTCTCTTTCGCATTTTTGTCTCTTTCGCATTTTTGTCTTTTCCGCATTTTTGTCTCTTCCGCATTTTTGTCTCTTCCGCATTTTTGTCTCTTTCGCATTTTTGTCTCTTTCGCATTTTTGTCTCTTTCGCATTTTTGTCTCTTTCGCATTTTTGTCTCTTTCGCATTTTTGTCTCTTTCGCATTTTTGTCTCTTTTGCATTTTTGTCTCTTTCGCATTTTTGTCTCTTTCGCATTTTTGTCTCTTTCGCATTTTTGTCTCTTTCGCATTTTTGTCTCTTCCGCATTTTTGTCTCTTCCGCATTTTTGTCTCTTCCGCATTTTTGTCTCTTTCGCATTTTTGTCTCTTTCGCATTTTTGTCTCTTTCGCATTTTAGTCTATTTTAGTCTTTTCCGCATTCTTTTTTTTTTCGCGACAAGTCCCCCCCATTCGCGACAAGTCCCCCCATTCGCGACAAGTCCCCCCATTCGCGACAAGTCCCCCCATTCGCGACAAGTCCCCCCATTCGCATCAATTTGCATTCGCATTTAATAGCAGACTTTTTCGCATTTTATTTTTGTCCGCATTTTATTTTTTTCCGCATTTAAATTTTTTCCGCATTTTTGTCTTTTCCGCATTTTTGTCTCTTCCGCATTTTTGTCTCTTCCGCATTTTTGTCTCTTCCGCATTTTTGTCTCTTCCGCATTTTTGTCTCTTCCGCATTTTTGTCTTTTCCGCATTTTTGTCTTTTCCGCATTTTTGTCTTTTCCGCATTTTTGTTTTTTCCGCATTTTTGTCTTTTTCCGCATTTTTGTCTTTTCCGCATTTTTGTCTTTTCCGCATTTTTGTCTTTTCCGCATTTTTGTCTCTTCCGCATTTTTGTCTCTTCCGCATTTTTGTCTCTTCCGCATTTTTGTCTTTTCCGCATTTTTGTCTTTTCCGCATTTTTGTCTTTTCCGCATTTTTGTCACATCCAGCCCTGACGACGGCACTAATGCACCCTGTGTAGTCGGTCACTACTGCGAAAAATGGTCAGTTTACGTTTCTCAATTATTCACTTGGGCTTTTTGCACGAATGAGAGAGGCAGTTTTGTTTGTACCTCTTTCAAGAGCCCTGTTGACAGGACTCACTGGATGCACGTACCACTTCGCATGCATATGGTGTGAAGTGTGCACGACTAAAGAAAGAGACTATGAAATCTCTATTTTTGTGCGAAGTCTTTATCTATGTATTTCATATGTACATAGTCCGTATGTATGTACGTAGTCCGTATGTATGTATGTAGTCCGTAATTTACGTAGTCCGTATGTACGTAGTTCATATGTGTGTAAGTAGTCTGGATTTGCGTAGTCCGTGTGTGTGTGCATAGTCCGTGCGTGTGAGTTAGTCTTGCATACGCACTGTGGACCTCCGAACAATATAGGTCCACACGATGCGGGAAGAGGTTACGGTTTGTGGACTTGCACATGTCCACAATCCGTTTTTCAGTTTCCGAAAAAGAGCGCTAGAGGAAAAACGGGTTAGGGTTATATATAGAAAAGATAGAAGGGACAGCTGAGAGGCCCATAATCCAAATTTGAGGGTAAATTTGATTTAGGGAAGCGAGAAAAATGAGTATTTAGTCAAAGTTTGTTAACTACACGAAGACAAAGGAATGTCCACAGTGCGTATGTAAGGTAAAGCTGTGTGTGCATACTTCGTGCGTGTGTGTATAGTCCGTGCATGTGTGTATGGTCCATGTGTTTGTTAAATGTGTGTCAAATGTGTTTTTCTGATGCCAACAATTTGACGAAGGTTTGAAAACGACAAAAACTAAGGAGCTGAGATTTTGTAAACCCCTTTTATTTCACCCACTTTGTCTTTTTGTGAACCCTTCCAGGCACCAACTCGGCCACCGCTTGCCCCCCTGGAACAATCAACTCTGACGAGGGTGGACGATCCATGGACGACTGCGTCCCATGCGAGGCTGGTCACTTCTGTCAGGGCACGGGCCTGTCGGCACTTTAGTCTTTTCCGCATTTTAGTCTTTTCCGCATTTTAGTCTTTTCCGCATTCTTTTTTTTTTCGCGACAAGTCCCCCCCTCGCGACAAGTCCCCCCTCGCGACAAGTCCCCCCCTCGCGACAAGTCCCCCCTCGCGACAAGTCCCCCCTCGCGACAAGTCCCCCCATTCGCGACAAGTCCCCCCATTCGCGACAAGTCCCCCCATTCGCATCAATTTGCATTCGCATTTAATAGCAGACTTTTTCGCATTTTATTTTTGTCCGCATTTTATTTTTGTCCGCATTTTATTTTTTTCCGCATTTTTGTCTTTTCCGCATTTTTGTCTTTTCCGCATTTTTGTCTCTTTCGCATTTTTGTCTCTTTCGCATTTTTGTCTCTTTCGCATTTTTGTCTCTTTCGCATTTTTGTCTCTTTCGCATTTTTGTCTCTTCCGCATTTTTTGTCTCTTCCGCATTTTTTGTCTCTTCCGCATTTTTGTCTCTTCCGCATTTTTGTCTCTTCCGCATTTTTGTCTCTTCCGCATTTTTGTCTCTTCCGCATTTTTGTCTCTTCCGCATTTTTGTCTCTTCCGCATTTTTGTCTCTTCCGCATTTTTGTCTCTTCCGCATTTTTGTCTCTTCCGCATTTTTGTCTCTTCCGCATTTTTGTCTCTTCCGCATTTTTGTCTCTTCCGCATTTTTGTCTCTTTCGCATTTTTGTCTCTTTCGCATTTTTGTCTCTTTCGCATTTTTGTCTCTTTCGCATTTTTGTCTTTTCCGCATTTTTGTCTTTTCCGCATTTTTGTCTCTTCCGCATTTTTGTCTCTTCCGCATTTTTGTCTCTTTCGCATTTTTGTCTCTTTCGCATTTTTGTCTCTTTCGCATTTTTGTCTCTTTCGCATTTTTGTCTCTTTCGCATTTTTGTCTCTTTCGCGTTTTTGTCTCTTTCGCATTTTTGTCTCTTTCGCATTTTTGTCTCTTTCGCATTTTTGTCTCTTTCGCATTTTTGTCTCTTGCGCATTTTTGTCTCTTGCGCATTTTTGTCTCTTCCGCATTTTTGTCTCTTCCGCATTTTTGTCTCTTCCGCATTTTTGTCTCTTCCGCATTTTTGTCTCTTCCGCATTTTTGTCTCTTTCGCATTTTTGTCTCTTTCGCATTTTTGTCTCTTTCGCATTTTTGTCTCTTTCGCATTTTTGTCTCTTTCGCATTTTTGTCTCTTTCGCATTTTTGTCTCTTTCGCATTTTTGTCTCTTTCGCATTTTTGTCTCTTCCGCATTTTTGTCTCTTCCGCATTTTTGTCTCTTCCGCATTTTTGTCTCTTCCGCATTTTTGTCTCTTCCGCATTTTTGTCTCTTCCGCATTTTTGTCTCTTCCGCATTTTTGTCTCTTTCGCATTTTTGTCTCTTTCGCATTTTTGTCTCTTTCGCATTTTTGTCTCTTTCGCATTTTAGTCTCTTTCGCATTTTTGTCTCTTTCGCATTTTAGTCTATTTTAGTCTTTTCCGCATTCTTTTTTTTTTCGCGACAAGTCCCCCCCATTCGCGACAAGTCCCCCCATTCGCGACAAGTCCCCCCATTCGCGACAAGTCCCCCCATTCGCGACAAGTCCCCCCATTCGCATCAATTTGCATTCGCATTTAATAGCAGACTTTTTCGCATTTTATTTTTGTCCGCATTTTATTTTTTTCCGCATTTAAATTTTTTCCGCATTTTTGTCTTTTCCGCATTTTTGTCTCTTCCGCATTTTTGTCTCTTCCGCATTTTTGTCTCTTCCGCATTTTTGTCTCTTCCGCATTTTTGTCTCTTCCGCATTTTTGTCTTTTCCGCATTTTTGTCTTTTCCGCATTTTTGTCTTTTCCGCATTTTTGTCTTTTCCGCATTTTTGTCTTTTTCCGCATTTTTGTCTTTTCCGCATTTTTGTCTTTTCCGCATTTTTGTCTTTTCCGCATTTTTGTCTCTTCCGCATTTTTGTCTCTTCCGCATTTTTGTCTCTTCCGCATTTTTGTCTTTTCCGCATTTTTGTCTTTTCCGCATTTTTGTCTTTTCCGCATTTTTGTCACATCCAGCCCTGACGACGGCACTAATGCACCCTGTGTAGTCGGTCACTACTGCGAAAAATGGTCAGTTTACGTTTCTCAATTATTCACTTGGGCTTTTTGCACGAATGAGAGAGGCAGTTTTGTTTGTACCTCTTTCAAGAGCCCTGTTGACAGGACTCACTGGATGCACGTACCACTTCGCATGCATATGGTGTGAAGTGTGCACGACTAAAGAAAGAGACTATGAAATCTCTATTTTTGTGCGAAGTCTTTATCTATGTATTTCATATGTACATAGTCCGTATGTATGTACGTAGTCCGTATGTATGTATGTAGTCCGTAATTTACGTAGTCCGTATGTACGTAGTTCATATGTGTGTAAGTAGTCTGGATTTGCGTAGTCCGTGTGTGTGTGCATAGTCCGTGCGTGTGAGTTAGTCTTGCATACGCACTGTGGACCTCCGAACAATATAGGTCCACACGATGCGGGAAGAGGTTACGGTTTGTGGACTTGCACATGTCCACAATCCGTTTTTCAGTTTCCGAAAAAGAGCGCTAGAGGAAAAACGGGTTAGGGTTATATATAGAAAAGATAGAAGGGACAGCTGAGAGGCCCATAATCCAAATTTGAGGGTAAATTTGATTTAGGGAAGCGAGAAAAATGAGTATTTAGTCAAAGTTTGTTAACTACACGAAGACAAAGGAATGTCCACAGTGCGTATGTAAGGTAAAGCTGTGTGTGCATACTTCGTGCGTGTGTGTATAGTCCGTGCATGTGTGTATGGTCCATGTGTTTGTTAAATGTGTGTCAAATGTGTTTTTCTGATGCCAACAATTTGACGAAGGTTTGAAAACGACAAAAACTAAGGAGCTGAGATTTTGTAAACCCCTTTTATTTCACCCACTTTGTCTTTTTGTGAACCCTTCCAGGCACCAACTCGGCCACCGCTTGCCCCCCTGGAACAATCAACTCTGACGAGGGTGGACGATCCATGGACGACTGCGTCCCATGCGAGGCTGGTCACTTCTGTCAGGGCACGGGCCTGTCGGCACTTTAGTCTTTTCCGCATTTTAGTCTTTTCCGCATTTTAGTCTTTTCCGCATTCTTTTTTTTTTCGCGACAAGTCCCCCCCTCGCGACAAGTCCCCCCTCGCGACAAGTCCCCCCCTCGCGACAAGTCCCCCCTCGCGACAAGTCCCCCCTCGCGACAAGTCCCCCCATTCGCGACAAGTCCCCCTATTCGCGACAAGTCCCCCCATTCGCATCAATTTGCATTCGCATTTAATAGCAGACTTTTTCGCATTTTATTTTTGTCCGCATTTTATTTTTGTCCGCATTTTATTTTTTTCCGCATTTTTGTCTTTTCCGCATTTTTGTCTTTTCCGCATTTTTGTCGCTTTTGCATTTTTGTCTCTTTCGCATTTTTGTCTCTTTCGAATTTTTGTCTCTTTCGCATTTTTGTCTCTTCCGCATTTTTGTCTCTTTCGCATTTTTGTCTCTTTCGCATTTTTGTCTCTTTCGCATTTT
>JBAIAA010001385.1:0-128654 GCA_037893245.1 Crossaster papposus
CATAAGAAATATGTAAAGGGAAAGAAGTGTGCATAAGTAATATGTAAAGGGAAAGAAGTGTGCATAAGAAATATGTAAAGGGAAAGAAGTGTGCATAAGAAATATGTAAAGGGAAAGAAGTGTGCATAAGAAATATGTAAAGGAAAAGAAGTGTGCATAAGAAATATGTAAAGGGAAAGAAGTGTGCATAAGAAATATGTAAAGGGAAAGAAGTGTGCATAAGAAATATGTAAAGGGAAAGAAGTGTGCATAAGAAATAAACACATGATGTGGGAACAAGCCCTCGAGTTAAATATGTAAAGGGAAGGAAGTGTGCATAAGAAATATGTAAAGGGAAAGAAGTGTGCATCAGAAATATGTAAAGGGAAAGAAGTGTGCATAAGAAATATGTAAAGGGAAAGAAGTGTGCATAAGAAATATGTAAAGGGAAAGAAGTGTGCATAAGAAATATGTAAAGGGAAAGAAGTGTGCATAAGAAATATGTAAAGGGAAAGAAGTGTGCATAAGAAATATGTAAAGGGAAAGAAGTGTGCATAAGAAATATGTAAAGGGAAAGAAGTGTGCATAAGAAATATGTAAAGGGAAAGAAGTGTGCATAAGAAATATGTAAAGGGAAAGAAGTGTGCATAAGAAATATGTAAAGGAAAAGAAGTGTGCATAAGAAATATGTAAAGGGAAAGAAGTGTGCATACGAAATATGTAAAGGGAAAGAAGTGTGCATAAGAAATATGTAAAGGGAAAGAAGTGTGCATAAGAAATATGTAAAGGGAAAGAAGTGTGCATAAGAAATATGTAAAGGGAAAGAAGTGTGCATAAGAAATATGTAAAGGGAAAGAAGTGTGCATACGAAATATGTAAAGGGAAAGAAGTGTGCATAAGAAATATGTAAAGGGAAAGAAGTGTGCATAAGAAATATGTAAAGGGAAAGAAGTGTGCATAAGAAATATGTAAAGGGAAAGAATTGTGCATAAGAAATATGTAAAGGGAAAGAAGTGTGCATAAGAAATATGTAAAGGGAAAGAAGTGTGCATAAGAAATATGTAAAGGGAAAGAAGTGTGCATAAGAAATATGTAAAGGGAAAGAAGTGTGCATAAGAAATATGTAAAGGGAAAGAAGTGTGCATAAGAAATATGTAAAGGGAAAGAAGTGTGCATAAGAAATATGTAAAGGGAAAGAAGTGTGCATAAGAAATATGTAAAGGGAAAGAAGTGTGCATAAGAAATATGTAAAGGGAAAGAAGTGTGCATAAGAAATATGTAAAGGGAAAGAAGTGTGCATAAGAAATATGTAAAGGGAAAGAAGTGTGCATAAGAAATATGTAAAGGGAAAGAAGTGTGCATAAGAAATATGTAAAGGGAAAGAAGTGTGCATAAGAAATATGTAAAGGGAAAGAAGTGTGCATAAGAAATATGTAAAGGGAAAGAAGTGTGCATAAGAAATATGTAAAGGGAAAGAAGTGTGCATAAGAAATATGTAAAGGGAAAGAAGTGTGCATAAGAAATATGTAAAGGGAAAGAAGTGTGCATAAGAAATATGTAAAGGGAAAGAAGTGTGCATAAGAAATATGTAAAGGGAAAGAAGTGTGCATAAGAAATATGTAAAGGGAAAGAAGTGCGCATAAGAAATATGTAAAGGGAAAGAAGTGCGCATAAGAAATATGTAAAGGGAAAGAAGTGCGCATAAGAAATATGTAAAGGGAAAGAAGTGCGCATAAGAAATATGTAAAGGGAAAGAAGTGTGCATAAGAAATATGTAAAGGGAAAGAAGTGTGCATAAGAAATATGTAAAGGGAAAGAAGTGTGCATAAGAAATATGTAAAGGGAAAGAAGTGTGCATAAGAAATATGTAAAGGGAAAGAAGTGTGCATAAGAAATATGTAAAGGGAAAGAAGTGTGCATAAGAAATATGTAAAGGGAAAGAAGTGTGCATAAGAAATATGTAAAGGGAAAGAAGTGTGCATAAGAAATATGTAAAGGGAAAGAAGTGTGCATAAGAAATATGTAAAGGGAAAGAAGTGTGCATAAGAAATATGTAAAGGGAAAGAAGTGTGCATAAGAAATATGTAAAGGGAAAGAAGTGTGCATCAGAAATATGTAAAGGGAAAGAAGTGTGCATAAGAAATAAACACATTATGTGGGAACAAGCCCTCGAGTTAAATATGTAAAGGGAAAGAAGTGTGCATAAGGAATAAACACATGATTTGGGAACAAGCCCTCGAGTTAAATATGTAAAGGGAAAGAAGTGTGCATAAGAAATATGTAAAGGGAAAAAAGTGTGCATAAGAAATATGTAAAGGGAAAGAAGTGTGCATAAGAAATAAACACATGATGTGGGAACAAGCCCTCGAGTTAAATATGTAAAGGGAAAGAAGTGTGCATAAGAAATATGTAAAGGGAAAAAGGTGTGCATAAGAAATATGTAAAGGGAAAGAAGTGTGCATAAGAAATATGTAAAGGGAAAGAAGTGTGCATAAGAAATATGTAAAGGGAAAGAAGTGTGCATAAGAAATATGTAAAGGGAAAGAAGTGTGCATAAGAAATATGTAAAGGGAAAGAAGTGTGCATAAGAAATATGTAAAGGGAAAGAAGTGTGCATAAGAAATATGTAAAGGGAAAGAAGTGTGCATAAGAAATATGTAAAGGGAAAGAAGTGTGCATAAGAAATATGTAAAGGGAAAGAAGTGTGCATAAGAAATATGTAAAGGGAAAGAAGTGTGCATAAGAAATATGTAAAGGGAAAGAAGTGTGCATAAGAAATATGTAAAGGGACATAAGTGTGCATAAGAAATATGTAAAGGGAAAGAAGTGTGCATAAGAAATATGTAAAGGGAAAGAAGTGTGCATAAGAAATATGTAAAGGGAAAGAAGTGTGCATAAGAAATATGTAAAGGGAAAGAAGTGTGCATAAGAAATATGTAAAGGGAAAGAAGTGTGCATAAAAAATATGTAAAGGGAAAGAAGTGTGCATAAGAAATATGTAAAGGGAAAGAAGTGTGCATAAGAAATATGTAAAGGGAAAGAAGTGTGCATAAGAAATATGTAAAGGGAAAGAAGTGTGCATAAGAAATATGTAAAGGGAAAGAAGTGTGCATAAGAAATATGTAAAGGAAAAGAAGTGTGCATAAGAAATATGTAAAGGGAAAGAAGTGTGCATAAGAAATATGTAAAGGGAAAGAAGTGTGCATAAGAAATATGTAAAGGGAAAGAAGTGTGCATAAGAAATAAACACATGATGTGGGAACAAGCCCTCGAGTTAAATATGTAAAGGGAAGGAAGTGTGCATAAGAAATATGTAAAGGGAAAGAAGTGTGCATCAGAAATATGTAAAGGGAAAGAAGTGTGCATAAGAAATATGTAAAGGGAAAGAAGTGTGCATAAGAAATATGTAAAGGGAAAGAAGTGTGCATAAGAAATATGTAAAGGGAAAGAAGTGTGCATAAGAAATATGTAAAGGGAAAGAAGTGTGCATAAGAAATATGTAAAGGGAAAGAAGTGTGCATAATAAATATGTAAAGGGAAAGAAGTGTGCATAAGAAATATGTAAAGGGAAAGAAGTGTGCATAAGAAATATGTAAAGGGAAAGAAGTGTGCATAAGAAATATGTAAAGGAAAAGAAGTGTGCATAAGAAATATGTAAAGGGAAAGAAGTGTGCATACGAAATATGTAAAGGGAAAGAAGTGTGCATAAGAAATATGTAAAGGGAAAGAAGTGTGCATAAGAAATATGTAAAGGGAAAGAAGTGTGCATAAGAAATATGTAAAGGGAAAGAAGTGTGCATAAGAAATATGTAAAGGGAAAGAAGTGTGCATACGAAATATGTAAAGGGAAAGAAGTGTGCATAAGAAATATGTAAAGGGAAATAAGTGTGCATAAGAAATATGTAAAGGGAAATAAGTGTGCATAAGAAATATGTAAAGGGAAAGAAGTGTGCATAAGAAATATGTAAAGGGAAAGAAGTGTGCATAAGAAATATGTAAAGGGAAAGAAGTGTGCATAAGAAATATGTAAAGGGAAAGAAGTGTGCATAAGAAATATGTAAAGGGAAAGAAGTGTGCATAAGAAATATGTAAAGGGAAAGAAGTGTGCATAAGAAATATGTAAAGGGAAAGAAGTGTGCATACAAAATATGTAAAGGGAAAGAAGTGTGCATAAGAAATATGTAAAGGGAAAGAAGTGTGCATAAGAAATATGTAAAGGGAAAGAAGTGTGCATAAGAAATATGTAAAGGGAAAGAAGTGTGCATAAGAAATATGTAAAGGGAAAGAAGTGTGCATAAGAAATATGTAAAGGGAAAGAAGTGTGCATAAGAAATATGTAAAGGGAAAGAAGTGTGCATAAGAAATATGTAAAGGGAAAGAAGTGTGCATAAAAAATATGTAAAGGGAAAGAAGTGTGCATAAGAAATATGTAAAGGGAAAGAAGTGTGCATAAGAAATATGTAAAGGGAAAGAAGTGTGCATAAGAAATATGTAAAGGGAAAGAAGTGTGCATAAGAAATATGTAAAGGGAAAGAAGTGTGCATAAGAAATATGTAAAGGAAAAGAAGTGTGCATAAGAAATATGTAAAGGGAAAGAAGTGTGCATAAGAAATATGTAAAGGGAAAGAAGTGTGCATAGGAAATATGTAAAGGGAAAGAAGTGTGCATAAGAAATAAACACATGATGTGGGAACAAGCCCTCGAGTTAAATATGTAAAGGGAAGAAAGTGTGCATAAGAAATATGTAAAGGGAAAGAAGTGTGCATCAGAAATATGTAAAGGGAAAGAAGTGTGCATAAGAAATATGTAAAGGGAAAGAAGTGTGCATAAGAAATATGTAAAGGGAAAGAAGTGTGCATAAGAAATACGTAAAGGGAAAGAAGTGTGCATAAGAAATATGTAAAGGGAAAGAAGTGCGCATAAGAAATATGTAAAGGGAAAGAAGTGCGCATAAGAAATATGTAAAGGGAAAGAAGTGCGCATAAGAAATATGTAAAGGGAAAGAAGTGCGCATAAGAAATATGTAAAGGGAAAGAAGTGTGCATAAGAAATATGTAAAGGGAAAGAAGTGTGCATAAGAAATATGTAAAGGGAAAGAAGTGTGCATAAGAAATATGTAAAGGGAAAGAAGTGTGCATAAGAAATATGTAAAGGGAAAGAAGTGTGCATAAGAAATATGTAAAGGGAAAGAAGTGTGCATAAGAAATATGTAAAGGGAAAGAAGTGTGCATAAGAAATATGTAAAGGGAAAGAAGTGTGCATAAGAAATATGTAAAGGGAAAGAAGTGTGCATAAGAAATATGTAAAGGGAAAGAAGTGTGCATAAGAAATATGTAAAGGGAAAGAAGTGTGCATAAGAAATATGTAAAGGGAAAGAAGTGTGCATCAGAAATATGTAAAGGGAAAGAAGTGTGCATAAGAAATAAACACATTATGTGGGAACAAGCCCTCGAGTTAAATATGTAAAGGGAAAGAAGTGTGCATAAGGAATAAACACATGATTTGGGAACAAGCCCTCGAGTTAAATATGTAAAGGGAAAGAAGTGTGCATAAGAAATATGTAAAGGGAAAAAAGTGTGCATAAGAAATATGTAAAGGGAAAGAAGTGTGCATAAGAAATAAACACATGATGTGGGAACAAGCCCTCGAGTTAAATATGTAAAGGGAAAGAAGTGTGCATAAGAAATATGTAAAGGGAAAAAGGTGTGCATAAGAAATATGTAAAGGGAAAGAAGTGTGCATAAGAAATATGTAAAGGGAAAGAAGTGTGCATAAGAAATATGTAAAGGGAAAGAAGTGTGCATAAGAAATATGTAAAGGGAAAGAAGTGTGCATAAGAAATATGTAAAGGGAAAGAAGTGTGCATAAGAAATATGTAAAGGGAAAGAAGTGTGCATAAGAAATATGTAAAGGGAAAGAAGTGTGCATAAGAAATATGTAAAGGGAAAGAAGTGTGCATAAGAAATATGTAAAGGGAAAGAAGTGTGCATAAGAAATATGTAAAGGGAAAGAAGTGTGCATAAGAAATATGTAAAGGGAAAGAAGTGTGCATAAGAAATATGTAAAGGGACATAAGTGTGCATAAGAAATATGTAAAGGGAAAGAAGTGTGCATAAGAAATATGTAAAGGGAAAGAAGTGTGCATAAGAAATATGTAAAGGGAAAGAAGTGTGCATAAGAAATATGTAAAGGGAAAGAAGTGTGCATAAGAAATATGTAAAGGGAAAGAAGTGTGCATAAAAAATATGTAAAGGGAAAGAAGTGTGCATAAGAAATATGTAAAGGGAAAGAAGTGTGCATAAGAAATATGTAAAGGGAAAGAAGTGTGCATAAGAAATATGTAAAGGGAAAGAAGTGTGCATAAGAAATATGTAAAGGGAAAGAAGTGTGCATAAGAAATATGTAAAGGAAAAGAAGTGTGCATAAGAAATATGTAAAGGGAAAGAAGTGTGCATAAGAAATATGTAAAGGGAAAGAAGTGTGCATAAGAAATATGTAAAGGGAAAGAAGTGTGCATAAGAAATAAACACATGATGTGGGAACAAGCCCTCGAGTTAAATATGTAAAGGGAAGGAAGTGTGCATAAGAAATATGTAAAGGGAAAGAAGTGTGCATCAGAAATATGTAAAGGGAAAGAAGTGTGCATAAGAAATATGTAAAGGGAAAGAAGTGTGCATAAGAAATATGTAAAGGGAAAGAAGTGTGCATAAGAAATATGTAAAGGGAAAGAAGTGTGCATAAGAAATATGTAAAGGGAAAGAAGTGTGCATAAGAAATATGTAAAGGGAAAGAAGTGTGCATAATAAATATGTAAAGGGAAAGAAGTGTGCATAAGAAATATGTAAAGGGAAAGAAGTGTGCATAAGAAATATGTAAAGGGAAAGAAGTGTGCATAAGAAATATGTAAAGGAAAAGAAGTGTGCATAAGAAATATGTAAAGGGAAAGAAGTGTGCATACGAAATATGTAAAGGGAAAGAAGTGTGCATAAGAAATATGTAAAGGGAAAGAAGTGTGCATAAGAAATATGTAAAGGGAAAGAAGTGTGCATAAGAAATATGTAAAGGGAAAGAAGTGTGCATAAGAAATATGTAAAGGGAAAGAAGTGTGCATACGAAATATGTAAAGGGAAAGAAGTGTGCATAAGAAATATGTAAAGGGAAATAAGTGTGCATAAGAAATATGTAAAGGGAAATAAGTGTGCATAAGAAATATGTAAAGGGAAAGAAGTGTGCATAAGAAATATGTAAAGGGAAAGAAGTGTGCATAAGAAATATGTAAAGGGAAAGAAGTGTGCATAAGAAATATGTAAAGGGAAAGAAGTGTGCATAAGAAATATGTAAAGGGAAAGAAGTGTGCATAAGAAATATGTAAAGGGAAAGAAGTGTGCATAAGAAATATGTAAAGGGAAAGAAGTGTGCATACAAAATATGTAAAGGGAAAGAAGTGTGCATAAGAAATATGTAAAGGGAAAGAAGTGTGCATAAGAAATATGTAAAGGGAAAGAAGTGTGCATAAGAAATATGTAAAGGGAAAGAAGTGTGCATAAGAAATATGTAAAGGGAAAGAAGTGTGCATAAGAAATATGTAAAGGGAAAGAAGTGTGCATAAGAAATATGTAAAGGGAAAGAAGTGTGCATAAGAAATATGTAAAGGGAAAGAAGTGTGCATAAAAAATATGTAAAGGGAAAGAAGTGTGCATAAGAAATATGTAAAGGGAAAGAAGTGTGCATAAGAAATATGTAAAGGGAAAGAAGTGTGCATAAGAAATATGTAAAGGGAAAGAAGTGTGCATAAGAAATATGTAAAGGGAAAGAAGTGTGCATAAGAAATATGTAAAGGAAAAGAAGTGTGCATAAGAAATATGTAAAGGGAAAGAAGTGTGCATAAGAAATATGTAAAGGGAAAGAAGTGTGCATAAGAAATATGTAAAGGGAAAGAAGTGTGCATAAGAAATAAACACATGATGTGGGAACAAGCCCTCGAGTTAAATATGTAAAGGGAAGAAAGTGTGCATAAGAAATATGTAAAGGGAAAGAAGTGTGCATCAGAAATATGTAAAGGGAAAGAAGTGTGCATAAGAAATATGTAAAGGGAAAGAAGTGTGCATAAGAAATATGTAAAGGGAAAGAAGTGTGCATAAGAAATACGTAAAGGGAAAGAAGTGTGCATAAGAAATATGTAAAGGGAAAGAAGTGTGCATAAGAAATATGTAAAGGGAAAGAAGTGTGCATAAGAAATATGTAAAGGGAAAGAAGTGTGCATAAGAAATATGTAAAGGGAAAGAAGTGTGCATAAGAAATATGTAAAGGGAAAGAAGTGTGCATAAGAAATATGTAAAGGGAAAGAAGTGTGCATAAGAAATATGTAAAGGGAAAGAAGTGTGCATAAGAAATATGTAAAGGGAAAGAAGTGTGCATACGAAATATGTAAAGGGAAAGAAGTGTGCATAAGAAATATGTAAAGGGAAATAAGTGTGCATAAGAAATATGTAAAGGGAAATAAGTGTGCATAAGAAATATGTAAAGGGAAAGAAGTGTGCATAAGAAATATGTAAAGGGAAAGAAGTGTGCATAAGAAATATGTAAAGGGAAAGAAGTGTGCATAAGAAATATGTAAAGGGAAAGAAGTGTGCATAAGAAATATGTAAAGGGAAAGAAGTGTGCATAAGAAATATGTAAAGGGAAAGAAGTGTGCATAAGAAATATGTAAAGGGAAAGAAGTGTGCATACAAAATATGTAAAGGGAAAGAAGTGTGCATAAGAAATATGTAAAGGGAAAGAAGTGTGCATAAGAAATATGTAAAGGGAAAGAAGTGTGCATAAGAAATATGTAAAGGGAAAGAAGTGTGCATAAGAAATATGTAAAGGGAAAGAAGTGTGCATAAGAAATATGTAAAGGGAAAGAAGTGTGCATAAGAAATATGTAAAGGGAAAGAAGTGTGCATAAGAAATATGTAAAGGGAAAGAAGTGTGCATAAAAAATATGTAAAGGGAAAGAAGTGTGCATAAGAAATATGTAAAGGGAAAGAAGTGTGCATAAGAAATATGTAAAGGGAAAGAAGTGTGCATAAGAAATATGTAAAGGGAAAGAAGTGTGCATAAGAAATATGTAAAGGGAAAGAAGTGTGCATAAGAAATATGTAAAGGAAAAGAAGTGTGCATAAGAAATATGTAAAGGGAAAGAAGTGTGCATAAGAAATATGTAAAGGGAAAGAAGTGTGCATAAGAAATAAACACATGATGTGGGAACAAGCCCTCGAGTTAAATATGTAAAGGGAAGAAAGTGTGCATAAGAAATATGTAAAGGGAAAGAAGTGTGCATCAGAAATATGTAAAGGGAAAGAAGTGTGCATAAGAAATATGTAAAGGGAAAGAAGTGTGCATAAGAAATATGTAAAGGGAAAGAAGTGTGCATAAGAAATATGTAAAGGGAAAGAAGTGTGCATAAGAAATATGTAAAGGGAAAGAAGTGTGCATAAGAAATATGTAAAGGGAAAGAAGTGTGCATAAGAAATATGTAAAGGGAAAGAAGTGTGCATAAGAAATATGTAAAGGGAAAGAAGTGTGCATAAGAAATATGTAAAGGGAAAGAAGTGTGCATAAGAAATATGTAAAGGGAAAGAAGTGTGCATAAGAAATATGTAAAGGAAAAGAAGTGTGCATAAGAAATATGTAAAGGGAAAGAAGTGTGCATACGAAATATGTAAAGGGAAAGAAGTGTGCATAAGAAATATGTAAAGGGAAAGAAGTGTGCATAAGAAATATGTAAAGGGAAAGAAGTGTGCATAAGAAATATGTAAAGGGAAAGAAGTGTGCATAAGAAATATGTAAAGGGAAAGAAGTGTGCATACGAAATATGTAAAGGGAAAGAAGTGTGCATAAGAAATATGTAAAGGGAAATAAGTGTGCATAAGAAATATGTAAAGGGAAATAAGTGTGCATAAGAAATATGTAAAGGGAAAGAAGTGTGCATAAGAAATATGTAAAGGGAAAGAAGTGTGCATAAGAAATATGTAAAGGGAAAGAAGTGTGCATAAGAAATATGTAAAGGGAAAGAAGTGTGCATAAGAAATATGTAAAGGGAAAGAAGTGTGCATAAGAAATATGTAAAGGGAAAGAAGTGTGCATAAGAAATATGTAAAGGGAAAGAAGTGTGCATACAAAATATGTAAAGGGAAAGAAGTGTGCATAAGAAATATGTAAAGGGAAAGAAGTGTGCATAAGAAATATGTAAAGGGAAAGAAGTGTGCATAAGAAATATGTAAAGGGAAAGAAGTGTGCATAAGATATATGTAAAGGGAAAGAAGTGTGCATAAGAAATATGTAAAGGGAAAGAAGTGTGCATAAGAAATATGTAAAGGGAAAGAAGTGTGCATAAGAAATATGTAAAGGGAAAGAAGTGTGCATAAGAAATATGTAAAGGGAAAGAAGTGTGCATAAGAAATATGTAAAGGGAAAGAAGTGTGCATAAGAAATATGTAAAGGGAAAGAAGTGTGCATAAGAAATATGTAGAGGGAAAGAAGTGTGCATAAGAAATATGTAGAGGGAAAGAAGTGTGCATAAGAAATATGTAAAGGGAAAGAAGTGTGCATAAGAAATATGTAAAGGGAAAGAAGTGTGCATAAGAAATATGTAAAGGGACAGAAGTGTGCATAAGAAATATGTAAAGGGAAAGAAGTGTGCATAAGAAATATGTAAAGGGAAATAAGTGTGCATAAGGAATATGTAAAGGGAAAGAAGTGTGCATAAGAAATATGTAAAGGGAAAGAAGTGTGCATAAGAAATTTGTAAAGGGAAAGAAGTGTGCATAAGAAATATGTAAAGGGAAAGAAGTGTGCATAAGAAATATGTAAAGGAAAAGAAGTGTGCATAAGAAATATGTAAAGGGAAAGAAGTGTGCATAAGAAATATGTAAAGGGAAAGAAGTGTGCATAACAAATATGTAAAGGGAAAGAAGTGTGCATAAGAAATATGTAAAGGGAAAGAAGTGTGCATAAGAAATATGTAAAGGGAAATAAGTGTGCATAAGAAATATGTAAAGGGAAAGAAGTGTGCATAAGAAATATGTAAAGGGAAAGAAGTGTGCATAAGAAATATGTAAAGGGAAAGAAGTGTGCATAAGAAATATGTAAAGGGAAAGAAGTGTGCATACAAAATATGTAAAGGGAAAGAAGTGTGCATAAGAAATATGTAAAGGGAAAGAAGTGTGCATAAGAAATATGTAAAGGGAAAGAAGTGTGCATAAGAAATATGTAAAGGGAAAGAAGTGTGCATAAGAAATATGTAAAGGGAAAGAAGTGTGCATAAGAAATATGTAAAGGGAAAGAAGTGTGCATAAGAAATATGTAAAGGGAAAGAAGTGTGCATAAGAAATATGTAAAGGGAAAGAAGTGTGCATAAGAAATATGTAAAGGGAAAGAAGTGTGCATAAGAAATATGTAAAGGGAAAGAAGTGTGCATAAGAAATATGTAAAGGGAAAGAAGTGTGCATAAGAAATATGTAAAGGGAAAGAAGTGTGCATAAGAAATATGTAGAGGGAAAGAAGTGTGCATAAGAAATATGTAAAGGGAAAGAAGTGTGCATAAGAAATATGTAAAGGGAAAGAAGTGTGCATAAGAAATATGTAAAGGGAAAGAAGTGTGCATAAGAAATATGTAAAGGGAAAGAAGTGTGCATAAGAAATATGTAAAGGGAAAGAAGTGTGCATAAGAAATATGTAAAGGGAAAGAAGTGTGCATAAGAAATATGTAAAGGGAAAGAAGTGTGCATAAGAAATATGTAAAGGGAAAGAATTGTGCATAAGAAATATGTAAAGGGAAAGAAGTGTGCATAAGAAATATGTAAAGGGAAAGAAGTGTGCATAAGAAATATGTAAAGGGAAAGAAGTGTGCATAAGAAATATGTAAAGGGAAAGAAGTGTGCATAACAAATATGTAAAGGGAAAGAAGTGTGCATAAGAAATATGTAAAGGGAAAGAAGTGTGCATAAGAAATATGTAAAGGGAAAGAAGTGTGCATAAGAAATATGTAAAGGGAAAGAAGTGTGCATAAGAAATATGTAAAGGGAAAGAAGTGTGCATAAGAAATATGTAAAGGGAAAGAAGTGTGCATAAGAAATATGTAAAGGGAAAGAAGTGTGCATAAGAAATATGTAAAGGGAAAGAAGTGTGCATAAGAAATATGTAAAGGGAAAGAAGTGTGCATAAGAAATATGTAAAGGGAAAGAAGTGTGCATAAGAAATATGTAAAGGGAAAGAAGTGTGCATAAGAAATATGTAAAGGGAAAGAAGTGTGCATAAGAAATATGTAAAGGGAAAGAAGTGTGCATAAGAAATATGTAAAGGGAAAGAAGTGTGCATAAGAAATATGTAAAGGGAAAGAAGTGTGCATAAGAAATATGTAAAGGGAAAGAAGTGTGCATAAGAAATATGTAAAGGGAAAGAAGTGTGCATAAGAAATATGTAAAGGGAAAGAAGTGCGCATAAGAAATATGTAAAGGGAAAGAAGTGCGCATAAGAAATATGTAAAGGGAAAGAAGTGCGCATAAGAAATATGTAAAGGGAAAGAAGTGCCCATAAGAAATATGTAAAGGGAAAGAAGTGTGCATAAGAAATATGTAAAGGGAAAGAAGTGTGCATAAGAAATATGTAAAGGGAAAGAAGTGTGCATAAGAAATATGTAAAGGGAAAGAAGTGTGCATAAGAAATATGTAAAGGGAAAGAAGTGTGCATAAGAAATATGTAAAGGGAAAGAAGTGTGCATAAGAAATATGTAAAGGGAAAGAAGTGTGCATAAGAATTATGTAAAGGGAAAGAAGTGTGCATAAGAAATATGTAAAGGGAAAGAAGTGTGCATAAGAAATATGTAAAGGGAAAGAAGTGTGCATAAGAAATATGTAAAGGGAAAGAAGTGTGCACAAGAAATATGTAAAGGGAAAGAAGTGTGCATAAGAAATATGTAAAGGGAAAGAAGTGTGCATAAGAAATATGTAAAGGGAAAGAAGTGTGCATAAGAAATAAACACATGATGTGGGAACAAGCCCTCGAGTTAAATATGTAAAGGGAAAGAAGTGTGCATAAGGAATAAACACATGATGTGGGAACAAGCCCTCGAGTTAAATATGTAAAGGGAAAGAAGTGTGCATAAGAAATATGTAAAGGGAAAGAAGTGTGCATAAGAAATATGTAAAGGGAAAGAAGTGTGCATAAGAAATATGTAAAGGGAAAGAAGTGTGCATAAGAAATATGTAAAGGGAAAGAAGTGTGCATAAAAAATATGTAAAGGGAAAGAAGTGTGCATAAGAAATATGTAAAGGGAAAGAAGTGTGCATAAGAAATATGTAAAGGGAAAGAAGTGTGCATAAGAAATATGTAAAGGGAAAGAAGTGTGCATAAGAAATATGTAAAGGGAAAGAAGTGTGCATAAGAAATATGTAAAGGAAAAGAAGTGTGCATAAGAAATATGTAAAGGGAAAGAAGTGTGCATAAGAAATATGTAAAGGGAAAGAAGTGTGCATAAGAAATATGTAAAGGGAAAGAAGTGTGCATAAGAAATAAACACATGATGTGGGAACAAGCCCTCGAGTTAAATATGTAAAGGGAAGGAAGTGTGCATAAGAAATATGTAAAGGGAAAGAAGTGTGCATCAGAAATATGTAAAGGGAAAGAAGTGTGCATAAGAAATATGTAAAGGGAAAGAAGTGTGCATAAGAAATATGTAAAGGGAAAGAAGTGTGCATAAGAAATATGTAAAGGGAAAGAAGTGTGCATAAGAAATATGTAAAGGGAAAGAAGTGTGCATAAGAAATATGTAAAGGGAAAGAAGTGTGCATAAGAAATATGTAAAGGGAAAGAAGTGTGCATAAGAAATATGTAAAGGGAAAGAAGTGTGCATAAGAAATATGTAAAGGGAAAGAAGTGTGCATAAGAAATATGTAAAGGAAAAGAAGTGTGCATAAGAAATATGTAAAGGGAAAGAAGTGTGCATACGAAATATGTAAAGGGAAAGAAGTGTGCATAAGAAATATGTAAAGGGAAAGAAGTGTGCATAAGAAATATGTAAAGGGAAAGAAGTGTGCATAAGAAATATGTAAAGGGAAAGAAGTGTGCATAAGAAATATGTAAAGGGAAAGAAGTGTGCATACGAAATATGTAAAGGGAAAGAAGTGTGCATAAGAAATATGTAAAGGGAAATAAGTGTGCATAAGAAATATGTAAAGGGAAATAAGTGTGCATAAGAAATATGTAAAGGGAAAGAAGTGTGCATAAGAAATATGTAAAGGGAAAGAAGTGTGCATAAGAAATATGTAAAGGGAAAGAAGTGTGCATAAGAAATATGTAAAGGGAAAGAAGTGTGCATAAGAAATATGTAAAGGGAAAGAAGTGTGCATAAGAAATATGTAAAGGGAAAGAAGTGTGCATAAGAAATATGTAAAGGGAAAGAAGTGTGCATACAAAATATGTAAAGGGAAAGAAGTGTGCATAAGAAATATGTAAAGGGAAAGAAGTGTGCATAAGAAATATGTAAAGGGAAAGAAGTGTGCATAAGAAATATGTAAAGGGAAAGAAGTGTGCATAAGAAATATGTAAAGGGAAAGAAGTGTGCATAAGAAATATGTAAAGGGAAAGAAGTGTGCATAAGAAATATGTAAAGGGAAAGAAGTGTGCATAAGAAATATGTAAAGGGAAAGAAGTGTGCATAAGAAATATGTAAAGGGAAAGAAGTGTGCATAAAAAATATGTAAAGGGAAAGAAGTGTGCATAAGAAATATGTAAAGGGAAAGAAGTGTGCATAAGAAATATGTAAAGGGAAAGAAGTGTGCATAAGAAATATGTAAAGGGAAAGAAGTGTGCATAAGAAATATGTAAAGGGAAAGAAGTGTGCATAAGAAATATGTAAAGGAAAAGAAGTGTGCATAAGAAATATGTAAAGGGAAAGAAGTGTGCATAAGAAATATGTAAAGGGAAAGAAGTGTGCATAAGAAATATGTAAAGGGAAAGAAGTGTGCATAAGAAATAAACACATGATGTGGGAACAAGCCCTCGAGTTAAATATGTAAAGGGAAGGAAGTGTGCATAAGAAATATGTAAAGGGAAAGAAGTGTGCATCAGAAATATGTAAAGGGAAAGAAGTGTGCATAAGAAATATGTAAAGGGAAAGAAGTGTGCATAAGAAATATGTAAAGGGAAAGAAGTGTGCATAAGAAATATGTAAAGGGAAAGAAGTGTGCATAAGAAATATGTAAAGGGAAAGAAGTGTGCATAAGAAATATGTAAAGGGAAAGAAGTGTGCATAAGAAATATGTAAAGGGAAAGAAGTGTGCATAAGAAATATGTAAAGGGAAAGAAGTGTGCATAAGAAATATGTAAAGGGAAAGAAGTGTGCATAAGAAATATGTAAAGGAAAAGAAGTGTGCATAAGAAATATGTAAAGGGAAAGAAGTGTGCATACGAAATATGTAAAGGGAAAGAAGTGTGCATAAGAAATATGTAAAGGGAAAGAAGTGTGCATAAGAAATATGTAAAGGGAAAGAAGTGTGCATAAGAAATATGTAAAGGGAAAGAAGTGTGCATAAGAAATATGTAAAGGGAAAGAAGTGTGCATACGAAATATGTAAAGGGAAAGAAGTGTGCATAAGAAATATGTAAAGGGAAATAAGTGTGCATAAGAAATATGTAAAGGGAAATAAGTGTGCATAAGAAATATGTAAAGGGAAAGAAGTGTGCATAAGAAATATGTAAAGGGAAAGAAGTGTGCATAAGAAATATGTAAAGGGAAAGAAGTGTGCATAAGAAATATGTAAAGGGAAAGAAGTGTGCATAAGAAATATGTAAAGGGAAAGAAGTGTGCATAAGAAATATGTAAAGGGAAAGAAGTGTGCATAAGAAATATGTAAAGGGAAAGAAGTGTGCATACAAAATATGTAAAGGGAAAGAAGTGTGCATAAGAAATATGTAAAGGGAAAGAAGTGTGCATAAGAAATATGTAAAGGGAAAGAAGTGTGCATAAGAAATATGTAAAGGGAAAGAAGTGTGCATAAGAAATATGTAAAGGGAAAGAAGTGTGCATAAGAAATATGTAAAGGGAAAGAAGTGTGCATAAGAAATATGTAAAGGGAAAGAAGTGTGCATAAGAAATATGTAAAGGGAAAGAAGTGTGCATAAGAAATATGTAAAGGGAAAGAAGTGTGCATAAGAAATATGTAAAGGGAAAGAAGTGTGCATAAGAAATATGTAGAGGGAAAGAAGTGTGCATAAGAAATATGTAGAGGGAAAGAAGTGTGCATAAGAAATATGTAGAGGGAAAGAAGTGTGCATAAGAAATATGTAAAGGGAAAGAAGTGTGCATAAGAAATATGTAAAGGGAAAGAAGTGTGCATAAGAAATATGTAAAGGGAAAGAAGTGTGCATAAGAAATATGTAAAGGGAAAGAAGTGTGCATAAGAAATATGTAAAGGGAAATAAGTGTGCATAAGGAATATGTAAAGGGAAAGAAGTGTGCATAAGAAATATGTAAAGGGAAAGAAGTGTGCATAAGAAATATGTAAAGGGAAAGAAGTGTGCATAAGAAATATGTAAAGGGAAAGAATTGTGCATAAGAAATATGTAAAGGGAAAGAAGTGTGCATAAGAAATATGTAAAGGGAAAGAAGTGTGCATAAGAAATATGTAAAGGGAAAGAAGTGTGCATAAGAAATATGTAAAGGGAAAGAAGTGTGCATAACAAATATGTAAAGGGAAAGAAGTGTGCATAAGAAATATGTAAAGGGAAAGAAGTGTGCATAAGAAATATGTAAAGGGAAAGAAGTGTGCATAAGAAATATGTAAAGGGAAAGAAGTGTGCATAAGAAATATGTAAAGGGAAAGAAGTGTGCATAAGAAATATGTAAAGGGAAAGAAGTGTGCATAAGAAATATGTAAAGGGAAAGAAGTGTGCATACAAAATATGTAAAGGGAAAGAAGTGTGCATAAGAAATATGTAAAGGGAAAGAAGTGTGCATAAGAAATATGTAAAGGGAAAGAAGTGTGCATAAGAAATATGTAAAGGGAAAGAAGTGTGCATAAGAAATATGTAAAGGGAAAGAAGTGTGCATAAGAAATATGTAAAGGGAAAGAAGTGTGCATAAGAAATATGTAAAGGGAAAGAAGTGTGCATAAGAAATATGTAAAGGGAAAGAAGTGTGCATAAGAAATATGTAAAGGGAAAGAAGTGTGCATAAGAAATATGTAAAGGGAAAGAAGTGTGCATAAGAAATATGTAGAGGGAAAGAAGTGTGCATAAGAAATATGTAGAGGGAAAGAAGTGTGCATAAGAAATATGTAGAGGGAAAGAAGTGTGCATAAGAAATATGTAAAGGGAAAGAAGTGTGCATAAGAAATATGTAAAGGGAAAGAAGTGTGCATAAGAAATATGTAAAGGGAAAGAAGTGTGCATAAGAAATATGTAAAGGGAAAGAAGTGTGCATAAGAAATATGTAAAGGGAAATAAGTGTGCATAAGGAATATGTAAAGGGAAAGAAGTGTGCATAAGAAATATGTAAAGGGAAAGAAGTGTGCATAAGAAATATGTAAAGGGAAAGAAGTGTGCATAAGAAATATGTAAAGGGAAAGAATTGTGCATAAGAAATATGTAAAGGGAAAGAAGTGTGCATAAGAAATATGTAAAGGGAAAGAAGTGTGCATAAGAAATATGTAAAGGGAAAGAAGTGTGCATAAGAAATATGTAAAGGGAAAGAAGTGTGCATAACAAATATGTAAAGGGAAAGAAGTGTGCATAAGAAATATGTAAAGGGAAAGAAGTGTGCATAAGAAATATGTAAAGGGAAAGAAGTGTGCATAAGAAATATGTAAAGGGAAAGAAGTGTGCATAAGAAATATGTAAAGGGAAAGAAGTGTGCATAAGAAATATGTAAAGGGAAAGAAGTGTGCATAAGAAATATGTAAAGGGAAAGAAGTGTGCATAAGAAATATGTAAAGGGAAAGAAGTGTGCATAAGAAATATGTAAAGGGAAAGAAGTGTGCATAAGAAATATGTAAAGGGAAAGAAGTGTGCATAAGAAATATGTAAAGGGAAAGAAGTGTGCATAAGAAATATGTAAAGGGAAAGAAGTGTGCATAAGAAATATGTAAAGGGAAAGAAGTGTGCATAAGAAATATGTAAAGGGAAAGAAGTGTGCATAAGAAATATGTAAAGGGAAAGAAGTGTGCATAAGAAATATGTAAAGGGAAAGAAGTGTGCATAAGAAATATGTAAAGGGAAAGAAGTGCGCATAAGAAATATGTAAAGGGAAAGAAGTGCGCATAAGAAATATGTAAAGGGAAAGAAGTGCGCATAAGAAATATGTAAAGGGAAAGAAGTGCGCATAAGGAATATGTAAAGGGAAAGAAGTGTGCATAAGAAATATGTAAAGGGAAAGAAGTGTGCATCAGAAATATGTAAAGGGAAAGAAGTGTGCATAAGAAATATGTAAAGGGAAAGAAGTGTGCATAAGAAATATGTAAAGGGAAAGAAGTGTGCATAAGAAATATGTAAAGGGAAAGAAGTGTGCATAAGAAATATGTAAAGGGAAAGAAGTGTGCATAAGAATTATGTAAAGGGAAAGAAGTGTGCATAAGAAATATGTAAAGGGAAAGAAGTGTGCATAAGAAATATGTAAAGGGAAAGAAGTGTGCATAAGAAATATGTAAAGGGAAAGAAGTGTGCACAAGAAATATGTAAAGGGAAAGAAGTGTGCATAAGAAATATGTAAAGGGAAAGAAGTGTGCATAAGAAATATGTAAAGGGAAAGAAGTGTGCATAAGAAATAAACACATGATGTGGGAACAAGCCCTCGAGTTAAATATGTAAAGGGAAAGAAGTGTGCATAAGGAATAAACACATGATGTGGGAACAAGCCCTCGAGTTAAATATGTAAAGGGAAAGAAGTGTGCATAAGAAATATGTAAAGGGAAAGAAGTGTGCATAAGAAATATGTAAAGGGAAAGAAGTGTGCATAAGAAATATGTAAAGGGAAAGAAGTGTGCATAAGAAATATGTAAAGGGAAAGAAGTGTGCATAAGAAATATGTAAAGGGAAAGAAGTGTGCATAAGAAATATGTAAAGGGAAAGAAGTGTGCATAAGAAATATGTAAAGGGAAAGAAGTGTGCATAAGAAATATGTAAAGGTAAAGAAGTGTGCATAAGAAATATGTAAAGGGAAAGAAGTGTGCATAAGAAATATGTAAAGGGAAAGAAGTGTGCATAAGAAATATGTAAAGGGAAAGAAGTGTGCATAAGAAATATGTAAAGGGAAAGAAGTGTGCATAAGAAATATGTAAAGGGAAAGAAGTGTGCATAAGAAATATGTAAAGGGAAAGAAGTGTGCATAAGAAATATGTAAAGGGAAAGAAGTGTGCATAAGAAATATGTAAAGGGAAAAAAGTGTGCATAAGAAATATGTAAAGGGAAAGAAGTGTGCATAAGAAATATGTAAAGGGAAAGAAGTGTGCATAAGAAATATGTAAAGGGAAAGAAGTGTGCATAAGAATTATGTAAAAGGAAAGAAGTGTGCATAAGAAATATGTAAAGGGAAAGAAGTGTGCATAAGAAATATGTAAAGGGAAAGAAGTGTGCATAAGAAATATGTAAAGGGAAAGAAGTGTGCATAAGAAATATGTAAAGGGAAAGAAGTGTGCATAAGAAATATGTAAAGGGAAAGAAGTGTGCATAAGAAATATGTAAAGGGAAAGAAGTGTGCATAAGAAATATGTAAAGGGAAAAAAGTGTGCATAAGAAATAAACACATGATGTGGGAACAAGCCCTCGAGTTAAATATGTAAAGGGAAAGAAGTGTGCATAAGGCATAAACACATGATGTGGGAACAAGCCCTCGAGTTAAATATGTAAAGGGAAAGAAGTGTGCATACGAAATATGTAAAGGGAAAGAAGTGTGCATAAGAAATATGTATAGGGAAAGAAGTGTGCATAATAAATATGTAAAGGGAAAGAAGTGTGCATAAGAAATATGTAAAGGGAAAGAAGTGTGCATAAGAAATATGTAAAGGAAAAGAAGTGTGCATAAGAAATATGTAAAGGGAAAGAAGTGTGCATAAGAAATATGTAAAGGGAAAGAAGTGTGCATAAGAAATATGTAAAGGGAAAGAAGTGTGCATAAGAAATATGTAAAGGGAAAGAAGTGTGCATAAGAAATATGTAAAGGGAAAGAAGTGTGCATAAGAAATATGTAAAGGGAAAGAAGTGTGCATAAGAAATATGTAAAGGGAAAGAAGTGCGCATAAGAAATATGTAAAGGGAAAGAAGTGCGCATAAGAAATATGTAAAGGGAAAGAAGTGCGCATAAGAAATATGTAAAGGGAAAGAAGTGCGCATAAGAAATATGTAAAGGGAAAGAAGTGTGCATAAGAAATATGTAAAGGGAAAGAAGTGTGCATAAGAAATATGTAAAGGGAAAGAAGTGTGCATAAGAAATATGTAAAGGGAAAGAAGTGTGCATAAGAAATATGTAAAGGGAAAGAAGTGTGCATAAGAAATATGTAAAGGGAAAGAAGTGTGCATAAGAAATATGTAAAGGGAAAGAAGTGTGCATAAGAATTATGTAAAGGGAAAGAAGTGTGCATAAGAAATATGTAAAGGGAAAGAAGTGTGCATAAGAAATATGTAAAGGGAAAGAAGTGTGCATAAGAAATATGTAAAGGGAAAGAAGTGTGCACAAGAAATATGTAAAGGGAAAGAAGTGTGCATAAGAAATATGTAAAGGGAAAGAAGTGTGCATAAGAAATATGTAAAGGGAAAGAAGTGTGCATAAGAAATAAACACATGATGTGGGAACAAGCCCTCGAGTTAAATATGTAAAGGGAAAGAAGTGTGCATAAGGAATAAACACATGATGTGGGAACAAGCCCTCGAGTTAAATATGTAAAGGGAAAGAAGTGTGCATAAGAAATATGTAAAGGGAAAGAAGTGTGCATAAGAAATATGTAAAGGGAAAGAAGTGTGCATAAGAAATATGTAAAGGGAAAGAAGTGTGCATAAGAAATATGTAAAGGGAAAGAAGTGTGCATAAGAAATATGTAAAGGGAAAGAAGTGTGCATAAGAAATATGTAAAGGGAAAGAAGTGTGCATAAGAAATATGTAAAGGGAAAGAAGTGTGCATAAGAAATATGTAAAGGTAAAGAAGTGTGCATAAGAAATATGTAAAGGGAAAGAAGTGTGCATAAGAAATATGTAAAGGGAAAGAAGTGTGCATAAGAAATATGTAAAGGGAAAGAAGTGTGCATAAGAAATATGTAAAGGGAAAGAAGTGTGCATAAGAAATATGTAAAGGGAAAGAAGTGTGCATAAGAAATATGTAAAGGGAAAGAAGTGTGCATAAGAAATATGTAAAGGGAAAGAAGTGTGCATAAGAAATATGTAAAGGGAAAGAAGTGTGCATAAGAAATATGTAAAGGGAAAGAAGTGTGCATAAGAAATATGTAAAGGGAAAGAAGTGTGCATAAGAAATATGTAAAGGGAAAGAAGTGTGCATAAGAATTATGTAAAAGGAAAGAAGTGTGCATAAGAAATATGTAAAGGGAAAGAAGTGTGCATAAGAAATATGTAAAGGGAAAGAAGTGTGCATAAGAAATATGTAAAGGGAAAGAAGTGTGCATAAGAAATATGTAAAGGGAAAGAAGTGTGCATAAGAAATATGTAAAGGGAAAGAAGTGTGCATAAGAAATATGTAAAGGGAAAGAAGTGTGCATAAGAAATATGTAAAGGGAAAAAAGTGTGCATAAGAAATAAACACATGATGTGGGAACAAGCCCTCGAGTTAAATATGTAAAGGGAAAGAAGTGTGCATAAGGCATAAACACATGATGTGGGAACAAGCCCTCGAGTTAAATATGTAAAGGGAAAGAAGTGTGCATACGAAATATGTAAAGGGAAAGAAGTGTGCATAAGAAATATGTAAAGGGAAAGAAGTGTGCATAAGAAATATGTATAGGGAAAGAAGTGTGCATAATAAATATGTAAAGGGAAAGAAGTGTGCATAAGAAATATGTAAAGGGAAAGAAGTGTGCATAAGAAATATGTAAAGGAAAAGAAGTGTGCATAAGAAATATGTAAAGGGAAAGAAGTGTGCATAAGAAATATGTAAAGGGAAAGAAGTGTGCATAAGAAATATGTAAAGGGAAAGAAGTGTGCATAAGAAATAAACACATGATGTGAGAACAAGCCCTCGAGTTAAATATGTAAAGGGAAAGAAGTGTGCATAAGAAATATGTAAAGGGAAAGAAGTGTGCATAAAAAATATGTAAAGGGAAAGAAGTGTGCATAAGAAATATGTAAAGGGAAAGAAGTGTGCATAAGAATTATGTAAAGGGAAAGAAGTGTGCATAAGAAATATGTAAAGGGAAAGAAGTGTGCATAAGAAATATGTAAAGGGAAAGAAGTGTGCATAAGAAATATGTAAAGGGAAAGAAGTGTGCATAAGAAATATGTAAAGGGAAAGAAGTGTGCATAAGAAATATGTAAAGGGAAAGAAGTGTGCATAAGAAATATGTAAAGGGAAAGAAGTGTGCATAAGAATTATGTAAAGGGAAAGAAGTGTGCATAATAAATATGTAAAGGGAAAGAAGTGTGCATAAGAAATATGTAAAGGGAAAGAAGTGTGCATAAGAAATATGTAAAGGGAAAGAAGTGTGAATAAGAATTATGTAAAGGGAAAGAAGTGTGCATAAGAAATATGTAAAGGGAAAGAAGTGTGCATAAGAAATAAACACATGATGTGGGAACAAGCCCTCGAGTTAAATATGTAAAGGGAAAGAAGTGTGCATAAGGAATAAACACATGATGTGGGAACAAGCCCTCGAGTTAAATATGTAAAGGGAAAGAAGTGTGCATAAGAAATATGTAAAGGGAAAGAAGTGTGCATAAGAAATATGTAAAGGGAAAGAAGTGTGCATAAGAAATATGTAAAGGGAAAGAAGTGTGCATAAGAAATAAACACATGATGTGGGAACAAGCCCTCGAGTTAAATATGTAAAGGGAAAGAAGTGTGCATAAGAAATATGTAAAGGGAAAGAAGTGTGCATAAGAAATATGTAAAGGGAAAGAAGTGTGCATAAGAAATATGTAAAGGGAAAGAAGTGTGCATAAGAAATATGTAAAGGGAAAGAAGTGTGCATAAGAAATATGTAAAGGGAAAGAAGTGTGCATAAGAAATATGTAAAGGGAAAGAAGTGTGCATAAGAAATATGTAAAGGGAAAGAAGTGTGCATAAGAAATATGTAAAGGGAAAGAAGTGTGCATACGAAATATGTAAAGGGAAAGAAGTGTGCATAAGAAATATGTAAAGGGAAAGAAGTGTGCATAAGAAATATGTAAAGGGAAAGTAGTGTGCATAAGAAATATGTAAAGGGAAAGAAGTGTGCATAAGAAATATGTAAAGGGAAAGAAGTGTGCATAAGAAATATGTAAAGGGAAAGAAGTGTGCATAAGAAATATGTAAAGGGAAAGAAGTGTGCATAAGAAATATGTAAAGGGAAAGAAGTGTGCATAATAAATATGTAAAGGGAAAGAAGTGTGCATAAGAAATATGTAAAGGGAAAGAAATGTGCATAAGAAATATGTAAAGGGAAAGAAGTGTGCATAAGAAATATGTAAAGGGAAAGAAGTGTGCATAAGAAATATGTAAAGGGAAAGAAGTGTGCATAAGAAATATGTAAAGGGAAAGAAGTGTGCATAAGAAATATGTAAAGGGAAAGAAGTGTGCATAAGAAATATGTAAAGGGAAAGAAATGTGCATAAGAAATATGTAAAGGGAAAGAAGTGTGCATAAGAAATATGTAAAGGGAAAGAAGTGTGCATAAGAAATATGTAAAGGGAAAGAAGTGTGCATAAGAAATATGTAAAGGGAAAGAAGTGTGCATAAGAAATATGTAAAGGGAAAGAAGTGTGCATAAGAAATATGTAAAGGGAAAGAAGTGTGCATAAGAAATATGTAAAGGGAAAGAAGTGTGCATAAGAAATATGTAAAGGGAAAGAAGTGTGCATAAGAAATATGTAAAGGGAAAGAAGTGTGCATAAGAAATATGTAAAGGGAAAGAAGTGTGCATAAGAAATATGTAAAGGGAAAGAAGTGTGCATAAGAAATATGTAAAGGAAAGAAGTGTGCATAAGAAATATGTAAAGGGAAAGAAGTGTGCATAAGAAATATGTAAAGGGAAAGAAGTGTGCATACGAAATATGTAAAGGGAAAGAAGTGTGCATAAGAAATATGTAAAGGGAAAGAAGTGTGCATAAGAAATATGTAAAGGGAAAGAAGTGTGCATAAGAAATATGTAAAGGGAAAGAAGTGTGCATAAGAAATATGTAAAGGGAAAGAAGTGTGCATAAGAAATATGTAAAGGGAAAGAAGTGTGCATAAGAAATATGTAAAGGGAAAGAAGTGTGCATAATAAATATGTAAAGGGAAAGAAATGTGCATAAGAAATATGTAAAGGGAAAGAAGTGTGCATAAGAAATATGTAAAGGGAAAGAAGTGTGCATAAGAAATATGTAAAGGGAAAGAAGTGTGCATAAGAAATATGTAAAGGGAAATAAGTGTGCATAAGAAATATGTAAAGGGAAAGAAGTGTGCATAAGAAATATGTAAAGGGAAAGAAGTGTGCATAAGAAATATGTAAAGGGAAAGAAGTGTGCATAAGAAATATGTAAAGGGAAAGAAGTGTGCATAAGAAATATGTAAAGGGAAAGAAGTGTGCATAAGAAATAAACACATGATGTGGGAACAAGCCCTCGAGTTAAATATGTAAAGGGAAAGAAGTGTGCATAAGAAATATGTAAAGGGAAAGAAGTGTGCATAAGAAATATGTAAAGGGAAAGAAGTGTGCATAAGAAATATGTAAAGGGAAAGAAGTGTGCATAAGAAATATGTAAAGGGAAAGAAGTGTGCATAAGAAATATGTAAAGGGAAAGAAGTGTGCATAAGAAATATGTAAAGGGAAAGAAGTGTGCATAAGAAATATGTAAAGGGAAAGAAGTGTGCATAAGAAATATGTAAAGGGAAAGAAGTGTGCATACGAAATATGTAAAGGGAAAGAAGTGTGCATAAGAAATATGTAAAGGGAAAGAAGTGTGCATAAGAAATATGTAAAGGGAAAGTAGTGTGCATAAGAAATATGTAAAGGGAAAGAAGTGTGCATAAGAAATATGTAAAGGGAAAGAAGTGTGCATAAGAAATATGTAAAGGGAAAGAAGTGTGCATAAGAAATATGTAAAGGGAAAGAAGTGTGCATAAGAAATATGTAAAGGGAAAGAAGTGTGCATAATAAATATGTAAAGGGAAAGAAGTGTGCATAAGAAATATGTAAAGGGAAAGAAATGTGCATAAGAAATATGTAAAGGGAAAGAAGTGTGCATAAGAAATATGTAAAGGGAAAGAAGTGTGCATAAGAAATATGTAAAGGGAAAGAAGTGTGCATAAGAAATATGTAAAGGGAAAGAAGTGTGCATAAGAAATATGTAAAGGGAAAGAAGTGTGCATAAGAAATATGTAAAGGGAAAGAAATGTGCATAAGAAATATGTAAAGGGAAAGAAGTGTGCATAAGAAATATGTAAAGGGAAAGAAGTGTGCATAAGAAATATGTAAAGGGAAAGAAGTGTGCATAAGAAATATGTAAAGGGAAAGAAGTGTGCATAAGAAATATGTAAAGGGAAAGAAGTGTGCATAAGAAATATGTAAAGGGAAAGAAGTGTGCATAAGAAATATGTAAAGGGAAAGAAGTGTGCATAAGAAATATGTAAAGGGAAAGAAGTGTGCATAAGAAATATGTAAAGGGAAAGAAGTGTGCATAAGAAATATGTAAAGGGAAAGAAGTGTGCATAAGAAATATGTAAAGGGAAAGAAGTGTGCATAAGAAATATGTAAAGGGAAAGAAGTGTGCATAAGAAATATGTAAAGGGAAAGAAGTGTGCATAAGAAATATGTAAAGGGAAAGAAGTGTGCATAAGAAATATGTAAAGGGAAAGAAGTGTGCATAAGAAATATGTAAAGGAAAGAAGTGTGCATAAGAAATATGTAAAGGGAAAGAAGTGTGCATAAGAAATATGTAAAGGGAAAGAAGTGTGCATACGAAATATGTAAAGGGAAAGAAGTGTGCATAAGAAATATGTAAAGGGAAAGAAGTGTGCATAAGAAATATGTAAAGGGAAAGAAGTGTGCATAAGAAATATGTAAAGGGAAAGAAGTGTGCATAAGAAATATGTAAAGGGAAAGAAGTGTGCATAAGAAATATGTAAAGGGAAAGAAGTGTGCATAAGAAATATGTAAAGGGAAAGAAGTGTGCATAAGAAATATGTAAAGGGAAAGAAGTGTGCATAAGAAATATGTAAAGGGAAAGAAGTGTGCATAATAAATATGTAAAGGGAAAGAAGTGTGCATAAGAAATATGTAAAGGGAAAGAAGTGTGCATAAGAAATATGTAAAGGGAAAGAAGTGTGCATAAGAAATATGTAAAGGGAAAGAAGTGTGCATAAGAAATATGTAAAGGGAAATAAGTGTGCATAAGAAATATGTAAAGGGAAAGAAGTGTGCATAAGAAATATGTAAAGGGAAAGAAGTGTGCATAAGAAATATGTAAAGGGAAAGAAGTGTGCATAAGAAATATGTAAAGGGAAAGAAGTGTGCATAAGAAATATGTAAAGGGAAAGAAGTGTGCATAAGAAATATGTAAAGGGAAAGAAGTGTGCATAAGAAATATGTAAAGGGAAATAAGTGTGCATAAGAAATATGTAAAGGGAAAGAAGTGTGCATATGAATTATGTAAAGGGAAAGAAGTGTGCATAAGAAATATGTAAAGGGAAAGAAGTGTGCATAAGACATATGTAAAGGGAAAGAAGTGTGCATAAGAAATATGTAAAGGGAAAGAAGTGTGCATAAGAAATATGTAAAGGGAAAGAAGTGTGCATAAGAAATATGTAAAGGGAAAGAAGTGTGCATAAGAAATATGTAAAGGGAAAGAAGTGTGCATAAGAAATATGTAAAGGGAAAGAAGTGTGCATAAGAAATATGTAAATGGAAAGAAGTGTGCATAAGAAATATGTAAAGGGAAAGAAGTGTGCATAAGAAATATGTAAAGGGAAAGAAGTGTGCATAAGAAATATGTAAAGGGAAAGAAGTGTGCATAAGAAATATGTAAAGGGAAAGAAGTGTGCATAAGAAATATGTAAAGGGAAAGAAGTGTGCATAAGAAATATGTAAAGGGAAAGAAGTGTGCATAAGAAATATGTAAAGGGAAAGAAGTGTGCATACGAAATATGTAAAGGGAAAGAAGTGTGCATACGAAATATGTAAAGGGAAAGAAGTGTGCATACGAAATATGTAAAGGGAAAGAAGTGTGCATACGAAATATGTAAAGGGAAAGAAGTGTGCATAAGAAATATGTAAAGGGAAAGAAGTGTGCATAAGAAATATGTAAAGGGAAAGAAGTGTGCATAAGAAATATGTAAAGGGAAAGAAGTGTGCATAAGAAATATGTAAAGGGAAAGAAGTGTGCATAAGAAATATGTAAAGGGAAAGAAGTGTGCATAAGAAATATGTAAAGGGAAAGAAGTGTGCATAAGAAATATGTAAAGGGAAAGAAGTGTGCATAAGAAATATGTAAAGGGAAAGAAGTGTGCATAAGAAATATGTAAAGGGAAAGAAGTGTGCATAAGAAATATGTAAAGGGAAAGAAGTGTGCATAAGAAATATGTAAAGGGAAAGAAGTGTGCATAAGAAATATGTAAAGGGAAAGAAGTGTGCATAAGAAATAAACACATGATGTCGGGACAAGCCCTCGAGTTAAATATGTAAGGGGAAAGAAGTGTGCATAAGAAATAATAAAGGGAAAGAAGTGTGCATAAGAAATATGTAAAGGGAAAGAAGTGTGCATAAGACATATGTAAAGGGAAAGAAGTGTGCATAAGAAATATGTAAAGGGAAAGAAGTGTGCATACGAAATATGTAAAGGGAAAGAAGTGTGCATAAGAAATATGTAAAGGGAAATAAGTGTGCATAAGAAATATGTAAAGGAAAGAAGTGTGCATAAGAAATATGAAAAGGGAAAGAAGTGTGCATAAGAAATATGTAAAGGGAAAGAAGTGTGCATAAGAAATATGTAAAGGGAAATAAGTGTGCATAAGAAATATGTAAATGGAAAGAAGTGTGCATAAGAAATATGTAAAGGGAAAGAAGTGTGCATAAGAAATATGTAAAGGGAAAGAAGTGTGCATAAGAAATATGTAAAGGGAAAGAAGTGTGCATAAGAAATATGTAAAGGGAAAGAAGTGTGCATAAGAAATATGTAAAGGGAAAGAAGTGTGCATAGGAAATATGTAAAGGGAAAGAAGTGGGCATAAGAAATATGTAAAGGAAAAGAAGTGTGCATAAGAAATATGTAAAGGGAAAGAAGTGTGCATAAGAAATATGTAAAGGGAAAGAAGTGTGCATAAGAAATATGTAAAGGGAAAGAAGTGTGCATAAGAAATATGTAAAGGGAAAGAAGTGTGCATAAGAAATATGTAAAGGGAAAGAAGTGTGCATAAGAAATATGTAAAGGGAAAGAAGAGTGCATAAGAAATATGTAAAGGGAAAGAAGTGTGCATAAGAAATATGTAAAGGGAAAGAAGTGTGCATAAGAAATATGTAAAGGGAAAGAAGTGTGCATAAGAAATATGTAAAGGGAAAGAAGTGTGCATAAGAAATATGTAAAGGGAAAGAAGTGTGCATAAGAAATATGTAAAGGGAAAGAAGTGTGCATAAGAAATATGTAAAGGGAAAGAAGTGTGCATAAGAAATATGTAAAGGGAAAGAAGTGTGCATAAGAAATATGTAAAGGGAAAGAAGTGTGCATAAGAAATATGTAAAGGGAAAGAAGTGTGCATAAGAAATATGTAAAGGGAAAGAAGTGTGCATAAGAAATATGTAAAGGGAAAGAAGTGTGCATAAGAAATATGTAAAGGGAAAGAAGTGTGCATAAGAAATATGTAAAGGGAAAGAAGTGTGCATAAGAAATAAACACATGATGTGGGAACAAGCCCTCGAGTTAAATATGTAAAGGGAAAGAAGTGTGCATAAGAAATATGTAAAGGGAAAGAAGTGTGCATAAGAAATATGTAAAGGGAAAGAAGTGTGCATAAGAAATATGTAAAGGGAAAGAAGTGTGCATAAGAAATATGTAAAGGGAAAGAAGTGTGCATAAGAAATATGTAAAGGGAAAGAAGTGTGCATAAGAAATATGTAAAGGGAAAGAAGTGTGCATAAGAAATATGTAAAGGGAAAGAAGTGTGCATAAGAAATATGTAAAGGGAAAGAAGTGTGCATACGAAATATGTAAAGGGAAAGAAGTGTGCATAAGAAATATGTAAAGGGAAAGAAGTGTGCATAAGAAATATGTAAAGGGAAAGTAGTGTGCATAAGAAATATGTAAAGGGAAAGAAGTGTGCATAAGAAATATGTAAAGGGAAAGAAGTGTGCATAAGAAATATGTAAAGGGAAAGAAGTGTGCATAAGAAATATGTAAAGGGAAAGAAGTGTGCATAAGAAATATGTAAAGGGAAAGAAGTGTGCATAATAAATATGTAAAGGGAAAGAAGTGTGCATAAGAAATATGTAAAGGGAAAGAAATGTGCATAAGAAATATGTAAAGGGAAAGAAGTGTGCATAAGAAATATGTAAAGGGAAAGAAGTGTGCATAAGAAATATGTAAAGGGAAAGAAGTGTGCATAAGAAATATGTAAAGGGAAAGAAGTGTGCATAAGAAATATGTAAAGGGAAAGAAGTGTGCATAAGAAATATGTAAAGGGAAAGAAATGTGCATAAGAAATATGTAAAGGGAAAGAAGTGTGCATAAGAAATATGTAAAGGGAAAGAAGTGTGCATAAGAAATATGTAAAGGGAAAGAAGTGTGCATAAGAAATATGTAAAGGGAAAGAAGTGTGCATAAGAAATATGTAAAGGGAAAGAAGTGTGCATAAGAAATATGTAAAGGGAAAGAAGTGTGCATAAGAAATATGTAAAGGGAAAGAAGTGTGCATAAGAAATATGTAAAGGGAAAGAAGTGTGCATAAGAAATATGTAAAGGGAAAGAAGTGTGCATAAGAAATATGTAAAGGGAAAGAAGTGTGCATAAGAAATATGTAAAGGGAAAGAAGTGTGCATAAGAAATATGTAAAGGAAAGAAGTGTGCATAAGAAATATGTAAAGGGAAAGAAGTGTGCATAAGAAATATGTAAAGGGAAAGAAGTGTGCATACGAAATATGTAAAGGGAAAGAAGTGTGCATAAGAAATATGTAAAGGGAAAGAAGTGTGCATAAGAAATATGTAAAGGGAAAGAAGTGTGCATAAGAAATATGTAAAGGGAAAGAAGTGTGCATAAGAAATATGTAAAGGGAAAGAAGTGTGCATAAGAAATATGTAAAGGGAAAGAAGTGTGCATAAGAAATATGTAAAGGGAAAGAAGTGTGCATAAGAAATATGTAAAGGGAAAGAAGTGTGCATAAGAAATATGTAAAGGGAAAGAAGTGTGCATAATAAATATGTAAAGGGAAAGAAGTGTGCATAAGAAATATGTAAAGGGAAAGACGTGTGCATAAGAAATATGTAAAGGGAAAGAAGTGTGCATAAGAAATATGTAAAGGGAAAGAAGTGTGCATAAGAAATATGTAAAGGGAAATAAGTGTGCATAAGAAATATGTAAAGGGAAAGAAGTGTGCATAAGAAATATGTAAAGGGAAAGAAGTGTGCATAAGAAATATGTAAAGGGAAAGAAGTGTGCATAAGAAATATGTAAAGGGAAAGAAGTGTGCATAAGAAATATGTAAAGGGAAAGAAGTGTGCATAAGAAATATGTAAAGGGAAAGAAGTGTGCATAAGAAATATGTAAAGGGAAATAAGTGTGCATAAGAAATATGTAAAGGGAAAGAAGTGTGCATATGAATTATGTAAAGGGAAAGAAGTGTGCATAAGAAATATGTAAAGGGAAAGAAGTGTGCATAAGACATATGTAAAGGGAAAGAAGTGTGCATAAGAAATATGTAAAGGGAAAGAAGTGTGCATAAGAAATATGTAAAGGGAAAGAAGTGTGCATAAGAAATATGTAAAGGGAAAGAAGTGTGCATAAGAAATATGTAAAGGGAAAGAAGTGTGCATAAGAAATATGTAAAGGGAAAGAAGTGTGCATAAGAAATATGTAAATGGAAAGAAGTGTGCATAAGAAATATGTAAAGGGAAAGAAGTGTGCATAAGAAATATGTAAAGGGAAAGAAGTGTGCATAAGAAATATGTAAAGGGAAAGAAGTGTGCATAAGAAATATGTAAAGGGAAAGAAGTGTGCATAAGAAATATGTAAAGGGAAAGAAGTGTGCATAAGAAATATGTAAAGGGAAAGAAGTGTGCATAAGAAATATGTAAAGGGAAAGAAGTGTGCATACGAAATATGTAAAGGGAAAGAAGTGTGCATACGAAATATGTAAAGGGAAAGAAGTGTGCATACGAAATATGTAAAGGGAAAGAAGTGTGCATACGAAATATGTAAAGGGAAAGAAGTGTGCATAAGAAATATGTAAAGGGAAAGAAGTGTGCATAAGAAATATGTAAAGGGAAAGAAGTGTGCATAAGAAATATGTAAAGGGAAAGAAGTGTGCATAAGAAATATGTAAAGGGAAAGAAGTGTGCATAAGAAATATGTAAAGGGAAAGAAGTGTGCATAAGAAATATGTAAAGGGAAAGAAGTGTGCATAAGAAATATGTAAAGGGAAAGAAGTGTGCATAAGAAATATGTAAAGGGAAAGAAGTGTGCATAAGAAATATGTAAAGGGAAAGAAGTGTGCATAAGAAATATGTAAAGGGAAAGAAGTGTGCATAAGAAATATGTAAAGGGAAAGAAGTGTGCATAAGAAATAAACACATGATGTCGGGACAAGCCCTCGAGTTAAATATGTAAGGGGAAAGAAGTGTGCATAAGAAATAATAAAGGGAAAGAAGTGTGCATAAGAAATATGTAAAGGGAAAGAAGTGTGCATAAGACATATGTAAAGGGAAAGAAGTGTGCATAAGAAATATGTAAAGGGAAAGAAGTGTGCATACGAAATATGTAAAGGGAAAGAAGTGTGCATAAGAAATATGTAAAGGGAAATAAGTGTGCATAAGAAATATGTAAAGGAAAGAAGTGTGCATAAGAAATATGAAAAGGGAAAGAAGTGTGCATAAGAAATATGTAAAGGGAAAGAAGTGTGCATAAGAAATATGTAAAGGGAAATAAGTGTGCATAAGAAATATGTAAATGGAAAGAAGTGTGCATAAGAAATATGTAAAGGGAAAGAAGTGTGCATAAGAAATATGTAAAGGGAAAGAAGTGTGCATAAGAAATATGTAAAGGGAAAGAAGTGTGCATAAGAAATATGTAAAGGGAAAGAAGTGTGCATAAGAAATATGTAAAGGGAAAGAAGTGTGCATAAGAAATATGTAAAGGGAAAGAAGTGGGCATAAGAAATATGTAAAGGAAAAGAAGTGTGCATAAGAAATATGTAAAGGGAAAGAAGTGTGCATAAGAAATATGTAAAGGGAAAGAAGTGTGCATAAGAAATATGTAAAGGGAAAGAAGTGTGCATAAGAAATATGTAAAGGGAAAGAAGTGTGCATAAGAAATATGTAAAGGGAAAGAAGTGTGCATAAGAAATATGTAAAGGGAAAGAAGTGTGCATAAGAAATATGTAAAGGGAAAGAAGTGTGCATAAGAAATATGTAAAGGGAAAGAAGTGTGCATAAGAAATATGTAAAGGGAAAGAAGTGTGCATAAGAAATATGTAAAGGGAAAGAAGTGTGCATAAGAAATATGTAAAGGGAAAGAAGTGTGCATAAGAAATATGTAAAGGGAAAGAAGTGTGCATAAGAAATATGTAAAGGGAAAGAAGTGTGCATAAGAAATATGTAAAGGGAAAGAAGTGTGCATAAGAAATATGTAAAGGGAAAGAAGTGTGCATAAGAAATATGTAAAGGGAAAGAAGTGTGCATAAGAAATATGTAAAGGGAAAGAAGTGTGCATAAGAAATATGTAAAGGGAAAGAAGTGTGCATAAGAAATATGTAAAGGGAAAGAAGTGTGCATAAGAAATAAACACATGATGTCGGGACAAGCCCTCGAGTTAAATATGTAAAGGGAAAGAAGTGTGCATAAGAAATAATAAAGGGAAAGAAGTGTGCATAAGAAATATGTAAAGGGAAATAAGTGTGCATAAGAAATATGTAAAGGGAAAGAAGTGTGCATAAGAAATATGTAAAGGGAAAGAAGTGTGCATAAGAAATAAACACATGATGTCGGGACAAGCCCTCGAGTTAAATATGTAAAGGGAAAGAAGTGTGCATAAGAAATATGTAAAGGGAAAGAAGTGTGCATAAGAAATATGTAAAGGGAAAGAAGTGTGCATAAGAAATATGTAAAGGGAAAGAAGTGTGCATAAGAAATAAACACATGATGTCGGGACAAGCCCTCGAGTTAAATATGTAAAGGGAAAGAAGTGTGCATAAGAAATATGTAAAGGGAAAGAAGTGTGCATAAGAAATATGTAAAGGGAAAGAAGTGTGCATAAGAAATATGTAAAGGGAAAGAAGTGTGCATAAGAAATATGTAAAGGGAAAGAAGTGTGCATAAGAAATATGTAAAGGGAAAGAAGTGCGCATAAGAAATATGTAAAGGGAAAGAAGTGCGCATAAGAAATATGTAAAGGGAAAGAAGTGCGCATAAGAAATATGTAAAGGGAAAGAAGTGCGCATAAGAAATATGTAAAGGGAAAGAAGTGCGCATAAGAAATATGTAAAGGGAAAGAAGTGCGCATAAGAAATATGTAAAGGGAAAGAAGTGCGCATAAGAAATATGTAAAGGGAAAGAAGTGTGCATAAGAAATATGTAAAGGGAAATAAGTGTGCATAAGAAATATGTAAAGGGAAAGAAGTGTGCATAAGAAATATGTAAAGGGAAAGAAGTGTGCATAAGAAATATGTAAAGGGAAAGAAGTGTGCATAAGAAATAAACACATGATGTCGGGACAAGCCCTCGAGTTAAATATGTAAAGGGAAAGAAGTGTGCATAAGAAATATGTAAAGGGAAAGAAGTGTGCATAAGAAATATGTAAAGGGAAAGAAGTGTGCATAAGAAATATGTAAAGGGAAAGAAGTGTGCATAAGAAATATGTAAAGGAAAGAAGTGTGCATAAGAAATATGTAAAGGGAAAGAAGTGTGCATAAGAAATATGTAAAGGGAAAGAAGTGTGCATAAGAAATATGTAAAGGGAAAGAAGTGTGCATAAGAAATATGTAAAGGGAAAGAAGTGTGCAAAAGAAATATGTACAGGGAAAGAAGTGTGCATAAGAAATATGTAAAGGGAAAGAAGTGTGCATACGAAATATGTAAAGGGAAAGAAGTGTGCATAAGAAATATGTAAAGGGAAAGAAGTGTGCATAAGAAATATGTAAAGGGAAAGAAGTGTGCATATGAAATATGTAAAGGGAAAGAAGTGTGCATAAGAAATATGTAAAGGGAAAGAAGTGTGCATAAGACATATGTAAAGGGAAAGAAGTGTGCATAAGAAATATGTAAAGGGAAAGAAGTGTGCATAAGAAATATGTAAAGGGAAAGAAGTGCGCATAAGAAATATGTAAAGGGAAAGAAGTGCGCATAAGAAATATGTAAAGGGAAAGAAGTGCGCATAAGAAATATGTAAAGGGAAAGAAGTGTGCATAAGAAATATGTAAAGGGAAAGAAGTGTGCATAAGACATATGTAAAGGGAAAGAAGTGTGCATAAGAAATATGTAAAGGGAAAGAAGTGTGCATAAGAAATATGTAAAGGGAAAGAAGTGTGCATAAGAAATATGTAAAGGGAAAGAAGTGTGCATAAGAAATATGTAAAGGGAAAGAAGTGTGCATAAGAAATATGTAAAGGGAAGGAAGTGTGCATAAGAAATATGTAAAGGGAAAGAAGTGTGCATAAGAAATATGTAAAGGGAAAGAAGTGTGCATAAGAAATATGTAAAGGGAAAGAAGTGTGCATAAGAAATATGTAAAGGGAAAGAAGTGTGCATAAGAAATATGTAAAGGAAAGAAATGTGCATAAGAAATATGTAAAGGGAAAGAAGTGTGCATAAGAAATATGTAAAGGGAAAGAAGTGTGCATACTAAATATGTAAAGGGAAAGAAGTGTGCATAAGAAATATGTAAAGGGAAAGAAGTGTGCATAAGAAATATGTAAAGGGAAAGAAGTGTGCATAAGAAATATGTAAAGGGAAAGAAGTGTGCATAAGAAATATGTAAAGGGAAAGAAGTGTGCATAAGAAATATGTAAAGGGAAAGAAGTGTGCATAAGAAATATGTAAAGGGAAAGAAGTGTGCATAAGAAATATGAAAAGGGAAAGAAGTGTGCATAAGAAATATGTAAAGGGAAAGAAGTGTGCATAAGAAATATGTAAAGGGAAAGAAGTGTGCATAAGAAATATGTAAAGGGAAAGAAGTGTGCATAAGAAATATGTAAAGGGAAAGAAGTGTGCATAAGAAATATGTAAAGGGAAAGAAGTGTGCATAAGAAATATGTAAAGGGAAAGAAGTGTGCATAAGAAATATGTAAAGGGAAAGAAGTGTGCATAAGAAATATGTAAAAGGAAAGAAGTGTGCATAAGAAATATGTAAAGGGAAAGAAGTGTGCATAATAAATATGTAAAGGGAAAGAAGTGTGCATAAGAAATATGTAAAGGGAAAGAAGTGTGCATAATAAATATGTAAAGGGAAAGAAGTGTGCATAATAAATATGTAAAGGGAAAGAAGTGTGCATAATAAATATGTAAAGGGAAAGAAGTGTGCATAATAAATATGTAAAGGGAAAGAAGTGTGCATAATAAATATGTAAAGGGAAAGAAGTGTGCATAATAAATATGTAAAGGGAAAGAAGTGTGCATAAGAAATATGTAAAGGGAAAGAAGTGTGCATAAGAAATATGTAAAGGGAAAGAAGTGTGCATAAGAAATATGTAAAGGGAAAGAAGTGTGCATAAGAAATATGTAAAGGGAAAGAAGTGTGCATAAGAAATATGTAAAGGGAAAGAAGTGTGCATAAGAAATATGTAAAGGGAAAGAAGTGTGCATAAGAAATATGTAAAGAGAAAGAAGTGTGCATAAGAAATATGTAAAGGGAAAGAAGTGTGCATAAGAAATATGTAAAGGGAAAGAAGTGTGCATAAGAAATATGTAAAGGGAAAGAAGTGTGCATAAGAAATATGTAAAGGGAAAGAAGTGTGCATAAGAAATATGTAAAGGGAAAGAAGTGTGCATAAGAAATATGTAAAGGGAAAGAAGTGTGCATAAGAAATATGTAAAGGGAAAGAAGTGTGCATAAGAAATATGTAAAGGGAAAGAAGTGTGCATAAGAAATATGTAAAGGGAAAGAAGTGTGCATAAGAAATATGTAAAGGGAAAGAAGTGTGCATAAGAAATATGTAAAGGTAAAGAAGTGTGCATAAGAAATATGTAAAGGGAAAGAAGTGTGCATAAGAAATATGTAAAGGGAAAGAAGTGTGCATAAGAAATATGTAAAGGGAAAGAAGTGTGCATAAGAAATATGTAAAGGGAAAGAAGTGTGCATAAGAAATATGTAAAGGGAAAGAAGTGTGCATAAGAAATATGTAAAGGGAAAGAAGTGTGCATAAGAAATATGTAAAGGGAAAGAAGTGTGCATAAGAAATATGTAAAGGGAAAGAAGTGTGCATAAGAAATATGTAAAGGGAAAGAAGTGTGCATAAGAAATATGTAAAGGGAAAGAAGTGTGCATAAGAAATAAACACATGATGTCGGGACAAGCCCTCGAGTTAAATATGTAAGGGGAAAGAAGTGTGCATAAGAAATAATAAAGGGAAAGAAGTGTGCATAAGAAATATGTAAAGGGAAAGAAGTGTGCATAAGACATATGTAAAGGGAAAGAAGTGTGCATAATAAATATGTAAAGGGAAAGAAGTGTGCATAAGAAATATGTAAAGGGAAAGAAGTGTGCATAAGAAATATGTAAAGGGAAATAAGTGTGCATAAGAAATATGTAAAGGAAAGAAGTGTGCATAAGAAATATGTAAAGGGAAAGAAGTGTGCATAAGAAATATGTAAAGGGAAAGAAGTGTGCATAAGAAATATGTAAAGGGAAAGAAGTGTGCATAAGAAATATGTAAAGGGAAAGAAGTGTGCATAAGAAATATGTAAAGGGAAAGAAGTGGGCATAAGAAATATGTAAAGGAAAAGAAGTGTGCATAAGAAATATGTAAAGGGAAAGAAGTGTGCATAATAAATATGTAAAGGGAAAGAAGTGTGCATAGGAAATATGTAAAGGGAAAGAAGTGTGCATAAGAAATATGTAAAGGGAAAGAAGTGTGCATAAGAAATATGTAAAGGGAAGGAAGTGTGCATAAGAAATATGTAAAGGGAAAGAAGTGTGCATAAGAAATATGTAAAGGGAAAGAAGTGTGCATAAGAAATATGTAAAGGGAAAGAAGTGTGCATAAGAAATATGTAAAGGGAAAGAAGTGTGCATAAGAAATATGTAAAGGGAAAGAAGTGTGCATAAGAAATATGTAAAGGGAAAGAAGTGTGCATAAGAAATATGTAAAGGGAAAGAAGTGTGCATAAGAAATATGTAAAGGGAAAGAAGTGTGCATAAGAAATATGTAAAGGGAAAGAAGTGTGCATAAGAAATATGTAAAGGGAAAGAAGTGTGCATACGAAATATGTAAAGGGAAAGAAGTGAGCATAAGAAATATGTAAAGGGAAAGAAGTGTGCATAAGAAATATGTAAAGGGAAAGAAGTGTGCATAAGAAATATGTAAAGGGAAAGAAGTGTGCATAAGAAATAAGTAAAGGGAAATAAGTGTGCATAAGAAATATGTAAAGGGAAAGAAGTGTGCATAAGAAATATGTAAAGGGAAAGAAGTGTGCATAAGAAATATGTAAAGGGAAAGAAGTGTGCACAAGAAATATGTAAAGGGAAAGAAGTGTGCATAAGAAATATGTAAAGGGAAAGAAGTGTGCATAAGAAATATGTAAAGGAAAAGAAGTGTGCATAAGAAATATGTAAAGGGAAAGAAGTGTGCATAAGAAATATGTAAAGGGAAAGAAGTGTGCATAAGAAATATGTAAAGGGAAAGAAGTGTGCATAAGAAATATGTAAAAGGAAAGAAGTGTGCATACAAAATATGTAAAGGGAAAGAAGTGTGCATAAGAAATATGTAAAGGGAAAGAAGTGTGCATAAGAAATATGTAAAGGGAAAGAAGTGTGCATAAGAAATATGTAAAGGGAAAGAAGTGTGCATAAGAAATATGTAAAGGGAAAGAAGTGTGCATAAGAAATATGTAAAGGGAAAGAAGTGTGCATAAGAAATAAACACATGATGTCGGGACAAGCCCTCGAGTTAAATATGTAAGGGGAAAGAAGTGTGCATAAGAAATAATAAAGGGAAAGAAGTGTGCATAAGAAATATGTAAAGGGAAAGAAGTGTGCATAAGACATATGTAAAGGGAAAGAAGTGTGCATAAGAAATATGTAAAGGGACAGAAGTGTGCATAAGAAATATGTAAAGGGAAAGAATTGTGCATAAGAAATATGTAAAGGGAAATAAGTGTGCATAAGAAATATGTAAAGGAAAGAAGTGTGCATAAGAAATATGTAAAGGGAAAGAAGTGTGCATAAGAAATATGTAAAGGGAAAGAAGTGTGCATAGGAAATATGTAAAGGGAAAGAAGTGTGCATAAGAAATATGTAAAGGGAAAGAAGTGTGCATAAGAAATATGTAAAGGGAAAGAAGTGTGCATAAGAAATATGTAAAGGGAAAGAAGTGTGCATAAGAAATATGTAAAGGGAAAGAAGTGTGAATAAGAAATATGTAAAGGGAAAGAAGTGTGCATAAGAAATATGTAAAGGAAAGAAGTGTGCATAAGAAATATGTAAAGGGAAAGAAGTGTGTATAAGAAATATGTAAAGGGAAAGAAGTGTGCATAAGAAATATGTAAAGGGAAAGAAGTGTGCATAAGAAATATGTAAAGGGAAAGAAGTGTGCATAAGAAATATGTAAAGGGAAAGAAGTGTGCATAAGAAATATGTAAAGGGAAAGAAGTGTGCATAAGAAATATGTAAAGGGAAAGAAGTGTGCATAACAAATATGTAAAGGGAAAGAAGTGTGCATAAGAAATATGTAAAGGGAAAGAAGTGTGCATAAGAAATATGTAAAGGGAAAGAAGTGTGCATAAGAAATATGTAAAGGGAAAGAAGTGTGCATAAGAAATATGTAAAGGAAAAGAAGTGTTCATAAGAAATATGTAAAGGGAAAGAAGTGTGCATAAGAAATATGTAAAGGGAAAGAAGTGTGCATAAGAAATATGTAAAGGGAAAGAAGTGTGCATAAGAAATATGTAAAGGGAAAGAAGTGTGCATAAGAAATATGTAAAGGGAAAGAAGTGTGCATAAGAAATAAACACATGATGTCGGGACAAGCCCTCGAGTTAAATATGTAAAGGGAAAGAAGTGTGCATAAGAAATAATAAAGAGAAAGAAGTGTGCATAAGAAATATGTAAAGGGAAATAAGTGTGCATAAGAAATATGTAAAGGGAAAGAAGTGTGCATAAGAAATATGTAAAGGGAAAGAAGTGTGCATAAGAAATAAACACATGATGTCGGGACAAGCCCTCGAGTTAAATATGTAAAGGGAAAGAAGTGTGCATAAGAAATATGTAAAGGGAAAGAAGTGTGCATAAGAAATATGTAAAGGGAAAGAAGTGTGCATAAGAAATATGTAAAGGGAAAGAAGTGTGCATAAGAAATATGTAAAGGGAAAGAAGTGTGCATAAGAAATATGTAAAGGGAAAGAAGTGTGCATAAGAAATAAACACATGATGTCGGGACAAGCCCTCGAGTTAAATATGTAAGGGGAAAGAAGTGTGCATAAGAAATAATAAAGGGAAAGAAGTGTGCATAAGAAATATGTAAAGGGAAAGAAGTGTGCATAAGACATATGTAAAGGGAAAGAAGTGTGCATAAGAAATATGTAAAGGGAAAGAAGTGTGCATAAGAAATATGTAAAGGGAAAGAATTGTGCATAAGAAATATGTAAAGGGAAATAAGTGTGCATAAGAAATATGTAAAGGAAAGAAGTGTGCATAAGAAATATGTAAAGGGAAAGAAGTGTGCATAAGAAATATGTAAAGGGAAAGAAGTGTGCATAAGAAATATGTAAAGGGAAAGAAGTGTGCATAAGAAATATGTAAAGGGAAAGAAGTGTGCATAAGAAATATGTAAAGGGAAAGAAGTGGGCATAAGAAATATGTAAAGGAAAAGAAGTGTGCATAAGAAATATGTAAAGGGAAAGAAGTGTGCATAAGAAATATGTAAAGGGAAAGAAGTGTGCATAGGAAATATGTAAAGGGAAAGAAGTGTGCATAAGAAATATGTAAAGGGAAAGAAGTGTGCATAAGAAATATGTAAAGGGAAAGAAGTGTGCATAAGAAATATGTAAAGGGAAAGAAGTGTGCATAAGAAATATGTAAAGGGAAAGAAGTGTGCATAAGAAATATGTAAAGGGAAAGAAGTGTGCATAAGAAATATGTAAAGGAAAGAAGTGTGCATAAGAAATATGTAAAGGGAAAGAAGTGTGTATAAGAAATATGTAAAGGGAAAGAAGTGTGCATAAGAAATATGTAAAGGGAAAGAAGTGTGCATAAGAAATATGTAAAGGGAAAGAAGTGTGCATAAGAAATATGTAAAGGGAAAGAAGTGTGCATAAGAAATATGTAAAGGGAAAGAAGTGTGCATAAGAAATATGTAAAGGGAAAGAAGTGTGCATAAGAAATATGTAAAGGGAAAGAAGTGTGCATAAGAAATATGTAAAGGGAAAGAAGTGTGCATAAGAAATATGTAAAGGGAAAGAAGTGTGCATAAGAAATATGTAAAGGGAAAGAAGTGTGCATAAGAACTATGTAAAGGGAAAGAAGTGTGCATAAGAAATATGTAAAGGGAAAGAAGTGTGCATAATATATATGTAAAGGGAAAGAAGTGTGCATAAGAAATATGTAAAGAGAAAGAAGTGTGCATAAGAATTATGTTAAGGGAAAGAAGTGTACATAAGAAATATGTAAAGGGAAAGAAGTGTGCATAACAAATATGTAAAGGGAAAGAAGTGTGCATAAGAAATATGTAAAGGGAAAGAAGTGTGCATAAGAAATATGTAAAGGGAAAGAAGTGTGCATAAGAAATATGTAAAGGGAAAGAAGTGTGCATAAGAAATATGTAAAGGGAAAGAAGTGTGCATAAGAAATATGTAAAGGGAAAGAAGTGTGCATAAGAAATATGTAAAGGGAAAGAAGTGTGCATAAGAAATATGTAAAGGGAAAGAATTGTGCATAAGAAATATGTAAAGGGAAAGAAGTGTGCATAAGAAATATGTAAAGGGAAAGAAGTGTGCATAAGAACTATGTAAAGGGAAAGAAGTGTGCATACGAAATATGTAAAGGGAAAGAAGTGTGCATAATATATATGTAAAGGGAAAGAAGTGTGCATAAGAAATATGTAAAGAGAAAGAAGTGTGCATAAGAAATATGTAAAGGGAAAGAAGTGTGCATAAGAAATATGTAAAGGGAAAGAAGTGTGCATAATATATATGTAAAGGGAAAGAAGTGTGCATAAGAAATATGTAAAGAGAAAGAAGTGTGCATAAGAATTATGTTAAGGGAAAGAAGTGTACATAAGAAATATGTAAAGGGAAAGAAGTGTGCATAACAAATATGTAAAGGGAAAGAAGTGTGCATAAGAAATATGTAAAGGGAAAGAAGTGTGCATAAGAAATATGTAAAGGGAAAGAAGTGTGCATAAGAAATATGTAAAGGGAAAGAAGTGTGCATAAGAAATATGTAAAGGGAAAGAAGTGTGCATAAGAAATATGTAAAGGGAAAGAAGTGTGCATAAGAAATATGTAAAGGGAAAGAAGTGTGCATAAGAAATATGTAAAGGGAAAGAAGTGTGCATAAGAAATATGTAAAGGGAAAGAAGTGTGCATAAGAAATATGTAAAGGGAAAGAAGTGTGCATAAGAAATATGTAAAGGGAAAGAAGTGTGCATAAGAACTATGTAAAGGGAAAGAAGTGTGCATAAGAAATATGTAAAGGGAAAGAAGTGTGCATAATATATATGTAAAGGGAAAGAAGTGTGCATAAGAAATATGTAAAGGGAAAGAAGTGTGCATAAGAAATATGTAAAGGGAAAGAAGTGTGCATAAGAACTATGTAAAGGGAAAGAAGTGTGCATAAGAAATATGTAAAGGGAAAGAAGTGTGCATAATATATATGTAAAGGGAAAGAAGTGTGCATAAGAAATATGTAAAGAGAAAGAAGTGTGCATAAGAATTATGTTAAGGGAAAGAAGTGTACATAAGAAATATGTAAAGGGAAAGAAGTGTGCATAACAAATATGTAAAGGGAAAGAAGTGTGCATAAGAAATATGTAAAGGGAAAGAAGTGTGCATAAGAAATATGTAAAGGGAAAGAAGTGTGCATAAGAAATATGTAAAGGGAAAGAAGTGTGCATAAGAAATATGTAAAGGGAAAGAAGTGTGCATAAGAAATATGTAAAGGGAAAGAAGTGTGCATAAGAAATATGTAAAGGGAAAGAAGTGTGCATAAGAAATATGTAAAGGGAAAGAAGTGTGCATAAGAAATATGTAAAGGGAAAGAAGTGTGCATAAGAAATATGTAAAGGGAAAGAAGTGTGCATAAGAAATATGTAAAGGGAAAGAAGTGTGCATAAGAAATATGTAAAGGGAAAGAAGTGTGCATAAGAAATATGTAAAGGGAAAGAAGTGTGCATAAGAAATATGTAAAGGGAAAGAAGTGTGCATAAGAAATATGTAAAGGGAAAGAAGTGTGCATAAGAAATATGTAAAGGGAAAGAAGTGTGCATAAGAAATATGTAAAGGGAAAGAAGTGTGCATAAGAAATATGTAAAGGGAAAGAAGTGTGCATAAAAATATGTAAAGGGAAAGAAGTGTGCATAAGAAATATGTAAAGGGAAAGAAGTGTGCATAAGAAATATGTAAAGAGAAAGAAGTGTGCATAAGAAATATGTAAAGGGAAAGAAGTGTGCATAAGAAATATGTAAAGGGAAAGAAGTGTGCATAAGAAATATGTAAAGGGAAAGAAGTGTGCATAAGAAATATGTAAAGGGAAAGAAGTGTGCATAAGAAATATGTAAAGGGAAAGAAGTGTGCATAAGAAATATGTAAAGGGAAAGAAGTGTGCATAAGAAATATGTAAAGGGAAAGAAGTGTGCATAAGAAATATGTAAAGGGAAAGTAGTGTGCATAAGAAATATGTAAAGGGAAAGAAGTGTGCATAAGAAATATGTAAAGGGAAAGAAGTGTGCATAAGAAATATGTAAAGGGAAAGAAGTGTGCATAAGAAATATGTAAAGGGAAAGAAGTGTGCATAAGAAATATGTAAAGGGAAAGAAGTGTGCATAAGAAATATGTAAAGGGAAAGAAGTGTGCATAAGAAATATGTAAAGGGAAAGAAGTGTGCATAAGAAATATGTAAAGGGAAAGAAGTGTGCATAAGAAATATGTAAAGGGAAAGAAGTGTGCATAAGAAATATGTAAAGGGAAAAAAATGTGCATAAGAAATATGTAAAGGGAAAGAAGTGTGCATAAGGAATATGTAAAGGGAAAGAAGTGTGCATAAGAAATATGTAAAGGGAAAGAAGTGTGCATAAGAAATATGTAAAGGGAAAGAAGTGTGCATAAGAAATATGTAAAGGGAAAGAAGTGTGCATCAGAAATATGTAAAGGGAAAGAAGTGTGCATAAGAAATATGTAAAGGGAAAGAAGTGTGCATAAGAAATATGTAGAGGGAAAGAAGTGTGCATAAGAAATATGTAAAGGGAAAGAAGTGTGCATAAGAAATATGTAAAGGGAAAGAAGTGTGCATAAGAAATATGTAAAGGAAAAGAAGTGTGCATAAGAAATATGTAAAAGGAAAGAAGTGTGCATAAGAAATATGTAAAGGGAAAGAAGTGTGCATAAGAAATATGTAAAGGGAAAGAAGTGTGCATAAGAAATATGTAAAGGGAAAGAAGTGTGCATAAGAAATAATAAAGGGAAAGAAGTGTGCATAAGAAATATGTAAAGGGAAAGAAGTGTGCATAAGAAATATGTAAAGGGAAAGAAGTGTGCATAAGAAATATGTAAAGGGAAAGAAGTGTGCATAAGAAATATGTAAAGGGAAAGAAGTGTGCATAAGAAATATGTAAAGGGAAAGAAGTGTGCATAATAAATATGTAAAGGGAAAAAAGTGTGCATAATAAATATGTAAAGGAAAAGAAGTGTGCATAAGAAATATGTAAAGGGAAAGAAGTGTGCATAATAAATATGTAAAGGGAAAGAAGTGTGCATAAGAAATATGTAAAAGGAAAGAAGTGTGCATAAGAAATATGTAAAGGGAAAGAAGTGTGCATAAGAAATATGTAAAGGGAAAGAAGTGTGCATAAGAAATTTGTAAAGGGAAAGAAGTGTGCATAAGAAATATGTAAAGGGAAAGAAGTGTGCATAAGAAATATGTAAAGGGAAAGAAGTGTGCATAAGAAATATGTAAAGGGAAAGAAGTGTGCATAAGAAATATGTAAAGGGAAAGAAGTGTGCATAAGAAATATGTAAAGGGAAAGAAGTGTGCATAAGAAATATGCAAAGGGAAAGAAGTGTGCATCAGAAATATGTAAAGGGAAAGAAGTGTGCATAAGAAATATGTAAAGGGAAAGAAGTGTGCATAAGAAATATGTAAAGGGAAAGAAGTGTGCATAAGAAATATGTAAAGGGAAAGAAGTGTGCATAAGAAATATGTAAAGGGAAAGAAGTGTGCATAAGAAATATGTAAAGGGAAAGAAGTGTGCATAAGAAATATGTAAAGGGAAAGAAGTGTGCATAAGAAATATGTAAAGGGAAAGAAGTGTGCATAAGAAATATGTAAAGGGAAAGAAGTGTGCATAAGAAATATGTAAAGGGAAAGAAGTGTGCATAAGAAATATGTAAAGGGAAAGAAGTGTGCATAAGAAATATGTAAAGGGAAAGAAGTGTGCATAAGAAATAAACACATGATGTGGGAACAAGCCCTCGAGTTAAATATGTAAAGGGAAAGAAGTGTGCATAAGAAATAAACACATGATGTGGGAACAAGCCCTCGAGTTAAATATGTAAAGGGAAAGAAGTGTGCATAAGAAATATGTAAAGGGAAAGAAGTGTGCATAAGAAATATGTAAAGGGAAAGAAGTGTGCATAAGAAATATGTAAAGGGAAAGAAGTGTGCATAAGAAATATGTAAAGGGAAAGAAGTGTGCATAAGAAATATGTACAGGGAAAGAAGTGTGCATAAGAAATATGTAAAGGGAAAGAAGTGTGCATAAGAAAAATGTAAAGGGAAAGAAGTGTGCATAAGAAATATGTAAAGGGAAAGAAGTGTGCATAAGAAATATGTAAAGGGAAAGAAGTGTGCATAAGAAATATGTAAAGGGAAAGAAGTGTGCATAAGAAATATGTAAAGGGAAAGAAGTGTGCATAAGAAATATGTAAAGGGAAAGAAGTGTGCATAAGAAATATGTAAAGGGAAAGAAGTGTGCATAAGAAATATGTAAAGGGAAAGAAGTGTGCATAATAAATATGTAAAGGGAAAGAAGTGTGCATAAGAAATATGTAAAGGGAAAGAAGTGTGCATAAGACATATGTAAAGGGAAAGAAGTGTGCATAAGAAATAAACACATGATGTGGGAACAAGCCCTCGAGTTAAATATGTAAAGGGAAAGAAGTGTGCATAAGAAGTAAACACATGATGTGGGAACAAGCCCTCGAGTTAAATATGTAAAGGGAAAGAAGTGTGCATAAGAAATAAACACATGATTTGGGAACAAGCCCTCGAGTTAAATATGTAAAGGGAAAGAAGTGTGCATAAGAAATATGTAAAGGGAAAGAAGTGTGCATAAGAAATATCTAAAGGGAAAGAAGTGTGCATAAGAAATATGTAAAGGGAACGAAGTGTGCATAAGAAATATGTAAAGGGAAAGAAGTGTGCATAAGAAATATGTAAAGGGAAAGAAGTGTGCATAAGAAATATGTAAAGGGAAAGAAGTGTGCATAAGAAATATGTAAAGGGAAAGAAGTGTGCATAAGAAATATGTAAAGGGAAAGAAGTGTGCATAAGAAATATGTAAAGGGAAAGAAGTGTGCATAAGAAATATGTAAAGGGAAAGAAGTGTGCATAAGAAATATGTAAAGGGAAAGAAGTGTGCATAAGAAATATGTAAAGGGGAAGAAGTGTGCATAAGAAATATGTAAAGGGAAAGAAGTGTGCATAAGAAATATGTAAAGGGAAAGAAGTGTGCATAAGAAATATGTAAAGGGAAAGAAGTGTGCATAAGAAATATGTAAAGGGAAAGAAGTGTGCATAAGAAATATGTAAAGGGAAAGAAGTGTGCATAAGAAATATGTAAAGGGAAAGAAGTGTGCATAAGAAATATGTAAAGGGAAAGAAGTGTGCATAAGAAATATGTAAAGGGAAAGAAGTGTGCATAAGAAATATGTAAAGGGAAAGAAGTGTGCATAAGAAATATGTAAAGGGAAAGAAGTGTGCATAAGAAATATGTAAAGGGAAAGAAGTGTGAATAAGAAATATGTAAAGGGAAAGAAGTGTGCATAAGAAATATGTAAAGGGAAAGAAGTGTGCATAAGAAATATGTAAAGGGAAAGAAGTGTGCATAAGAAATATGTAAAGGGAAAGAAGTGTGCATAAGAAATAAACACATGATGTGGGAACAAGCCCTCGAGTTAAATATGTAAAGGGAAAGAAGTGTGCATAAGAAATATGTAAAGGGAAAGAAGTGTGCATAAGAAATATGTAAAGGGAAAGAAGTGTGCATAAGAAATATGTAAAGGGAAAGAAGTGTGCATAAGAAATATGTAAAGGGAAAGAAGTGTGCATAAGAAATATGTAAAGGGAAAGAAGTGTGCATAAGAAATATGTAAAGGGAAAGAAGTGTGCATAAGAAATATGTAAAGGGAAAGAAGTGTGCATAAGAAATATGTAAAGGGAAAGAAGTGTGCATAAGAAATAAACACATGATGTGGGAACAAGCCCTCGAGTTAAATATGTAAAGGGAAAGAAGTGTGCATAAGAAATAAACACATGATGTGGGAACAAGCCCTCGAGTTAAATATGTAAAGGGAAAGAAGTGTGCATAAGAAATAAACACATGATGTGGGAACAAGCCCTCGAGTTAAATATGTAAAGGGAAAGAAGTGTGCATAAGAAATATGTAAAGGGAAAGAAGTGTGCATAAGAAATATGTAAAGGGAAAGAAGTGTGCATAAGAAATATGTAAAGGGAAAGAAGTGTGCATAAGAAATATGTAAAGGGAAAGAAGTGTGCATAAGAAATATGTAAAGGGAAAGAAGTGTGCATAAGAAATATGTAAAGGGAAAGAAGTGTGCATAAGAAATATGTAAAGGGAAATAAGTGTGCATAATAAATATGTAAAGGGAAAGAAGTGTGCATAAGAAATATGTAAAGGGAAAGAAGTGTGCATAATAAATATGTAAAGGGAAAGAAGTGTGCATAAAAAATATGTAAAGGGAAAGAAGTGTGCATAAGAAATATGTAAAGGGAAAGAAGTGTGCATAAGAAATATGTAAAGGGAAAGAAGTGTGCATAAGAAATATGTAAAGGGAAAGAAGTGTGCATAAGAAATATGTAAAGGGAAAGAAGTGTGCATAAGAAATATGTAAAGGGAAAGAAGTGTGCATAAGAAATATGTAAAGGGAAAGAAGTGTGCATAAGAAATATGTAAAGGGAAAGAAGTGTGCATAAGAAATATGTAAAGGGAAAGAAGTGTGCATAAGAAATATGTAAAGGGAAAGAAGTGTGCATAAGAAATATGTAAAGGGAAAGAAGTGTGCATAAGAAATATGTAAAGGGAAAGAAGTGTTCATAAGAAATATGTAAAGGGAAAGAAGTGTGCATAAGAAATATGTAAAGGAAAAGAAGTGTGCATAAGAAATATGTAAAGGGAAAGAAGTGTGCATTAGAAATATGTAAAGGGAAAGAAGTGTGCATAAGAAATATGTAAAGGGAAAGAAGTGTGCATAAGAAATATGTAAAGGGAAAGAAGTGTGCATAATAAATATGTAAAGGGAAAGAAGTGTGCATAATAAATATGTAAAGGGAAAGAAGTGTGCATAATAAATATGTAAAGGGAAAGAAGTGTGCATAAGAAATATGTAAAGGGAAAGAAGTGTGCATAAGAAATATGTAAAAGGAAAGAAGTGTGCATAAGAAATATGTAAAGGGAAAGAAGTGTGCATAAGAAATATGTAAAGGGAAAGAAGTGTGCATAAGAAATATGTAAAGGGAAAGAAGTGTGCATAAGAAATATGTAAAGGGAAAGAAGTGTGCATAAGAAATATGTAAAGGGAAAGAAGTGTGCATAAGAAATATGTAAAGGGAAAGAAGTGTGCATAAGAAATATGTAAAGGGAAAGAAGTGTGCATAAGAAATATGTAAAGGGAAAGAAGTGTGCATAAGAAATATGTAAAGGGAAAGAAGTGTGCATAAAAAATATGTAAAGGGAAAGAAGTGTGCATAAGAAATATGTAAAGGGAAAGAAGTGTGCATAAGAAATATGTAAAGGGAAAGAAGTGTGCATAAGAAATATGTAAAGGGAAAGAAGTGTGCATAAGAAATATGTAAAGGGAAAGAAGTGTGCATAAGAAATATGTAAAGGGAAAGAAGTGTGCATAAGAAATATGTAAAGGGAAAGAAGTGTGCATAAGAAATATGTAAAGGGAAAGAAGTGTGCATAAGAAATATGTAAAGGGAAAGAAGTGTGCATAAGAAATATGTAAAGGGAAAGAAGTGTGCATAAGAAATATGTAAAGGGAAAGAAGTGTGCATCAGAAATATGTAAAGGGAAAGAAGTGTGCATAAGAAATATGTAAAGGGAAAGAAGTGTGCATAAGAAATATGTAAAGGGAAAGAAGTGTGCATAAGAAATATGTAAAGGGAAAGAAGTGTGCATAAGAAATATGTAAAGGGAAAGAAGTGTGCATAAGAAATATGTAAAGGGAAAGAAGTGTGCATAAGAAATATGTAAAGGGAAAGAAGTGTGCATAAGAAAAATGTAAAGGGAAAGAAGTGTGCATAAGAAATAAACACATGATGTGGGAACAAGCCCTCGAGTTAAATATGTAAAGGGAAAGAAGTGTGCATAAGGAATAAACACATGATGTGGGAACAAGCCCTCGAGTTAAATATGTAAAGGGAAAGAAGTGTGCATAAGAAATATGTAAAGGGAAAGAAGTGTGCATAAGAAATATGTAAAGGGAAAGAAGTGTGCATAAGAAATATGTAAAGGGAAAGAAGTGTGCATAAGAAATATGTAAAGGGAAAGAAGTGTGCATAAGAAATATGTAAAGGGAAAGAAGTGTGCATAAGAAATATGTAAAGGGAAAGAAGTGTGCATAAGAAATATGTAAAGGGAAAGAAGTGTGCATAAGAAATATGTAAAGGGAAAGAAGTGTGCATAAGAAATATGTAAAGGGAAATAAGTGTGCATAAGAAATATGTAAAGGGAAAGAAGTGTGCATAAGAAATATGTAAAGGGAAAGAAGTGTGCATAAGAAATATAAGTAAAGGGAAAGAAGTGTGCATAAGAAATATGTAAAGGGAAAGAAGTGTGCATAAGAAATATGTAAAGGGAAAGAAGTGTGCATAAGAAATATGTAAAAGGAAAGAAGTGTGCATAATAAATATGTAAAGGGAAAGAAGTGTGCATAATAAATATGTAAAGGGAAAGAAGTGTGCATAAGAAATATGTAAAGGGAAAGAAGTGTGCATAAGAAATATGTAAAGGGAAAGAAGTGTGCATAAGAAATATGTAAAGGGAAAGAAGTGTGCATAAGAAATATGTAAAGGGAAAGAAGTGTGCATAAGAAATATGTAAAGGGAAAGAAGTGTGCATAAGAAATATGTAAAGGGAAAGAAGTGTGCATAAGAAATATGTAAAGGGAAAGAAGTGTGCATAAGAAATATGTAAAGGGAAAGAAGTGTGCATAAGAAATATGTAAAGGGAAAGAAGTGTGCATAAGAAATATGTAAAGGGAAAGAAGTGTGCATAAGAAATATGTAAAGGGAAAGAAGTGTGCATAAGAAATATGTAAAGGGAAAGAAGTGTGCATAAGAAATATGTAAAGGGAAAGAAGTGTGCATAAGAAATATGTAAAGGGAAAGAAGTGTGCATAAGAAATATGTAAAGGGAAAGAAGTGTGCATAAGAAATATGTAAAGGGAAAGAAGTGTGCATAAGAAATATGTAAAGGGAAAGAAGTGTGCATAAGAAATATGTAAAGGGAAAGAAGTGTGCATAAGAAATATGTAAAGGGAAAGAAGTGTGCATAAGAAATATGTAAAGGGAAAGAAGTGTGCATAAGAAATATGTAAAGGGAAAGAAGTGTGCATAAGAAATATGTAAAGGGAAAGAAGTGTGCATAAGAAATATGTAAAGGGAAAGAAGTGTGCATAAGAAATATGTAAAGGGAAAGAAGTGTGCATAAGAAATATGTAAAGGGAAAGAAGTGTGCATAAGAAATATGTAAAGGGAAAGAAGTGTGCATAAGAAATATGTAAAGGGAAAGAAGTGTGCATAAGAAATATGTAAAGGGAAAGAAGTGTGCATAAGAAATATGTAAAGGGAAAGAAGTGTGCATAAGAAATATGTAAAGGGAAAGAAGTGTGCATAAGAAATATGTAAAGGGAAAGAAGTGTGCATAAGAAATATGTAAAGGGAAAGAAGTGTGCATAAGAAATATGTAAAGGGAAAGAAGTGTGCATAAGAAATATGTAAAGGGAAAGAAGTGTGCATAAGAAATATGTAAAGGGAAAGAAGTGTGCATAATAAAGAAGATGTGACAAGAATATGTAAAGGGAAAGAAGTGTGCATAAGAAATATGTAAAGGGAAAGAAGTGTGCATAAGAAATATGTAAAGGGAAAGAAGTGTGCATAAGAAATATGTAAAGGGAAAGAAGTGTGCATAAGAAATATGTAAAGGGAAAGAAGTGTGCATAAGAAATATGTAAAGGGAAAGAAGTGTGCATAAGAAATATGTAAAGGGAAAGAAGTGTGCATAAGAAATATGTAAAGGGAAAGAAGTGTGCATAAGAAATATGTAAAGGGAAAGAAGTGTGCATAAGAAATATGTAAAGGGAAAGAAGTGTGCATAAGAAATATGTAAAGGGAAAGAAGTGTGCATAAGAAATATGTAAAGGGAAAGAAGTGTGCATAAGAAATATGTAAAGGGAAAGAAGTGTGCATAAGAAATATGTAAAGGGAAAGAAGTGTGCATAAGAAATATGTAAAGGGAAAGAAGTGTGCATAAGAAATATGTAAAGGGAAAGAAGTGTGCATAAGAAATATGTAAAGGGAAAGAAGTGTGCATAAGAAATATGTAAAGGGAAAGAAGTGTGCATAAGAAATATGTAAAGGGAAAGAAGTGTGCATAAGAAATATGTAAAGGGAAAGAAGTGTGCATAAGAAATATGTAAAGGGAAAGAAGTGTGCATAAGAAATATGTAAAGGGAAAGAAGTGTGCATAAGAAATATGTAAAGGGAAAGAAGTGTGCATAAGAAATATGTAAAGGGAAAGAAGTGTGCATAAGAAATATGTAAAGGGAAAGAAGTGTGCATAAGAAATATGTAAAGGGAAAGAAGTGTGCATAAGAAATATGTAAAGGGAAAGAAGTGTGCATAAGAAATATGTAAAGGGAAAGAAGTGTGCATAAGAAATATGTAAAGGGAAAGAAGTGTGCATAAGAAATATGTAAAGGGAAAGAAGTGTGCATAAGAAATATGTAAAGGGAAAGAAGTGTGCATAAGAAATATGTAAAGGGAAAGAAGTGTGCATAAGAAATATGTAAAGGGAAAGAAGTGTGCATAAGAAATATGTAAAGGGAAAGAAGTGTGCATAAGAAATATGTAAAGGGAAAGAAGTGTGCATAAGAAATATGTAAAGGGAAAGAAGTGTGCATAAGAAATATGTAAAGGGAAAGAAGTGTGCATAAGAAATATGTAAAGGGAAAGAAGTGTGCATAAGAAATATGTAAAGGGAAAGAAGTGTGCATAAGAAATATGTAAAGGGAAAGAAGTGTGCATAAGAAATATGTAAAGGGAAAGAAGTGTGCATAAGAAATATGTAAAGGGAAAGAAGTGTGCATAAGAAATATGTAAAGGGAAAGAAGTGTGCATAAGAAATATGTAAAGGGAAAGAAGTGTGCATAAGAAATATGTAAAGGGAAAGAAGTGTGCATAAGAAATATGTAAAGGGAAAGAAGTGTGCATAAGAAATATGTAAAGGGAAAGAAGTGTGCATAAGAAATATGTAAAGGGAAAGAAGTGTGCATAAGAAATATGTAAAGGGAAAGAAGTGTGCATAAGAAATATGTAAAGGGAAAGAAGTGTGCATAAGAAATATGTAAAGGGAAAGAAGTGTGCATAAGAAATATGTAAAGGGAAAGAAGTGTGCATAAGAAATATGTAAAGGGAAAGAAGTGTGCATAAGAAATATGTAAAGGGAAAGAAGTGTGCATAAGAAATATGTAAAGGGAAAGAAGTGTGCATAAGAAATATGTAAAGGGAAAGAAGTGTGCATAAGAAATATGTAAAGGGAAAGAAGTGTGCATAAGAAATATGTAAAGGGAAAGAAGTGTGCATAAGAAATATGTAAAGGGAAAGAAGTGTGCATAAGAAATATGTAAAGGGAAAGAAGTGTGCATAAGAAATATGTAAAGGGAAAGAAGTGTGCATAAGAAATATGTAAAGGGAAAGAAGTGTGCATAAGAAATATGTAAAGGGAAAGAAGTGTGCATAAGAAATATGTAAAGGGAAAGAAGTGTGCATAAGAAATATGTAAAGGGAAAGAAGTGTGCATAAGAAATATGTAAAGGGAAAGAAGTGTGCATAAGAAATATGTAAAGGGAAAGAAGTGTGCATAAGAAATATGTAAAGGGAAAGAAGTGTGCATAAGAAATATGTAAAGGGAAAGAAGTGTGCATAAGAAATATGTAAAGGGAAAGAAGTGTGCATAAGAAATATGTAAAGGGAAAGAAGTGTGCATAAGAAATATGTAAAGGGAAAGAAGTGTGCATAAGAAATATGTAAAGGGAAAGAAGTGTGCATAAGAAATATGTAAAGGGAAAGAAGTGTGCATAAGAAATATGTAAAGGGAAAGAAGTGTGCATAAGAAATATGTAAAGGGAAAGAAGTGTGCATAAGAAATATGTAAAGGGAAAGAAGTGTGCATAAGAAATATGTAAAGGGAAAGAAGTGTGCATAAGAAATATGTAAAGGGAAAGAAGTGTGCATAAGAAATATGTAAAGGGAAAGAAGTGTGCATAAGAAATATGTAAAGGGAAAGAAGTGTGCATAAGAAATATGTAAAGGGAAAGAAGTGTGCATAAGAAATATGTAAAGGGAAAGAAGTGTGCATAAGAAATATGTAAAGGGAAAGAAGTGTGCATAAGAAATATGTAAAGGGAAAGAAGTGTGCATAAGAAATATGTAAAGGGAAAGAAGTGTGCATAAGAAATATGTAAAGGGAAAGAAGTGTGCATAAGAAATATGTAAAGGGAAAGAAGTGTGCATAAGAAATATGTAAAGGGAAAGAAGTGTGCATAAGAAATATGTAAAGGGAAAGAAGTGTGCATAAGAAATATGTAAAGGGAAAGAAGTGTGCATAAGAAATATGTAAAGGGAAAGAAGTGTGCATAAGAAATATGTAAAGGGAAAGAAGTGTGCATAAGAAATATGTAAAGGGAAAGAAGTGTGCATAAGAAATATGTAAAGGGAAAGAAGTGTGCATAAGAAATATGTAAAGGGAAAGAAGTGTGCATAAGAAATATGTAAAGGGAAAGAAGTGTGCATAAGAAATATGTAAAGGGAAAGAAGTGTGCATAAGAAATATGTAAAGGGAAAGAAGTGTGCATAAGAAATATGTAAAGGGAAAGAAGTGTGCATAAGAAATATGTAAAGGGAAAGAAGTGTGCATAAGAAATATGTAAAGGGAAAGAAGTGTGCATAAGAAATATGTAAAGGGAAAGAAGTGTGCATAAGAAATATGTAAAGGGAAAGAAGTGTGCATAAGAAATATGTAAAGGGAAAGAAGTGTGCATAAGAAATATGTAAAGGGAAAGAAGTGTGCATAAGAAATATGTAAAGGGAAAGAAGTGTGCATAAGAAATATGTAAAGGGAAAGAAGTGTGCATAAGAAATATGTAAAGGGAAAGAAGTGTGCATAAGAAATATGTAAAGGGAAAGAAGTGTGCATAAGAAATATGTAAAGGGAAAGAAGTGTGCATAAGAAATATGTAAAGGGAAAGAAGTGTGCATAAGAAATATGTAAAGGGAAAGAAGTGTGCATAAGAAATATGTAAAGGGAAAGAAGTGTGCATAAGAAATATGTAAAGGGAAAGAAGTGTGCATAAGAAATATGTAAAGGGAAAGAAGTGTGCATAAGAAATATGTAAAGGGAAAGAAGTGTGCATAAGAAATATGTAAAGGGAAAGAAGTGTGCATAAGAAATATGTAAAGGGAAAGAAGTGTGCATAAGAAATATGTAAAGGGAAAGAAGTGTGCATAAGAAATATGTAAAGGGAAAGAAGTGTGCATAAGAAATATGTAAAGGGAAAGAAGTGTGCATAAGAAATATGTAAAGGGAAAGAAGTGTGCATAAGAAATATGTAAAGGGAAAGAAGTGTGCATAAGAAATATGTAAAGGGAAAGAAGTGTGCATAAGAAATATGTAAAGGGAAAGAAGTGTGCATAAGAAATATGTAAAGGGAAAGAAGTGTGCATAAGAAATATGTAAAGGGAAAGAAGTGTGCATAAGAAATATGTAAAGGGAAAGAAGTGTGCATAAGAAATATGTAAAGGGAAAGAAGTGTGCATAAGAAATATGTAAAGGGAAAGAAGTGTGCATAAGAAATATGTAAAGGGAAAGAAGTGTGCATAAGAAATATGTAAAGGGAAAGAAGTGTGCATAAGAAATATGTAAAGGGAAAGAAGTGTGCATAAGAAATATGTAAAGGGAAAGAAGTGTGCATAAGAAATATGTAAAGGGAAAGAAGTGTGCATAAGAAATATGTAAAGGGAAAGAAGTGTGCATAAGAAATATGTAAAGGGAAAGAAGTGTGCATAAGAAATATGTAAAGGGAAAGAAGTGTGCATAAGAAATATGTAAAGGGAAAGAAGTGTGCATAAGAAATATGTAAAGGGAAAGAAGTGTGCATAAGAAATATGTAAAGGGAAAGAAGTGTGCATAAGAAATATGTAAAGGGAAAGAAGTGTGCATAAGAAATATGTAAAGGGAAAGAAGTGTGCATAAGAAATATGTAAAGGGAAAGAAGTGTGCATAAGAAATATGTAAAGGGAAAGAAGTGTGCATAAGAAATATGTAAAGGGAAAGAAGTGTGCATAAGAAATATGTAAAGGGAAAGAAGTGTGCATAAGAAATATGTAAAGGGAAAGAAGTGTGCATAAGAAATATGTAAAGGGAAAGAAGTGTGCATAAGAAATATGTAAAGGGAAAGAAGTGTGCATAAGAAATATGTAAAGGGAAAGAAGTGTGCATAAGAAATATGTAAAGGGAAAGAAGTGTGCATAAGAAATATGTAAAGGGAAAGAAGTGTGCATAAGAAATATGTAAAGGGAAAGAAGTGTGCATAAGAAATATGTAAAGGGAAAGAAGTGTGCATAAGAAATATGTAAAGGGAAAGAAGTGTGCATAAGAAATATGTAAAGGGAAAGAAGTGTGCATAAGAAATATGTAAAGGGAAAGAAGTGTGCATAAGAAATATGTAAAGGGAAAGAAGTGTGCATAAGAAATATGTAAAGGGAAAGAAGTGTGCATAAGAAATATGTAAAGGGAAAGAAGTGTGCATAAGAAATATGTAAAGGGAAAGAAGTGTGCATAAGAAATATGTAAAGGGAAAGAAGTGTGCATAAGAAATATGTAAAGGGAAAGAAGTGTGCATAAGAAATATGTAAAGGGAAAGAAGTGTGCATAAGAAATATGTAAAGGGAAAGAAGTGTGCATAAGAAATATGTAAAGGGAAAGAAGTGTGCATAAGAAATATGTAAAGGGAAAGAAGTGTGCATAAGAAATATGTAAAGGGAAAGAAGTGTGCATAAGAAATATGTAAAGGGAAAGAAGTGTGCATAAGAAATATGTAAAGGGAAAGAAGTGTGCATAAGAAATATGTAAAGGGAAAGAAGTGTGCATAAGAAATATGTAAAGGGAAAGAAGTGTGCATAAGAAATATGTAAAGGGAAAGAAGTGTGCATAAGAAATATGTAAAGGGAAAGAAGTGTGCATAAGAAATATGTAAAGGGAAAGAAGTGTGCATAAGAAATATGTAAAGGGAAAGAAGTGTGCATAAGAAATATGTAAAGGGAAAGAAGTGTGCATAAGAAATATGTAAAGGGAAAGAAGTGTGCATAAGAAATATGTAAAGGGAAAGAAGTGTGCATAAGAAATATGTAAAGGGAAAGAAGTGTGCATAAGAAATATGTAAAGGGAAAGAAGTGTGCATAAGAAATATGTAAAGGGAAAGAAGTGTGCATAAGAAATATGTAAAGGGAAAGAAGTGTGCATAAGAAATATGTAAAGGGAAAGAAGTGTGCATAAGAAATATGTAAAGGGAAAGAAGTGTGCATAAGAAATATGTAAAGGGAAAGAAGTGTGCATAAGAAATATGTAAAGGGAAAGAAGTGTGCATAAGAAATATGTAAAGGGAAAGAAGTGTGCATAAGAAATATGTAAAGGGAAAGAAGTGTGCATAAGAAATATGTAAAGGGAAAGAAGTGTGCATAAGAAATATGTAAAGGGAAAGAAGTGTGCATAAGAAATATGTAAAGGGAAAGAAGTGTGCATAAGAAATATGTAAAGGGAAAGAAGTGTGCATAAGAAATATGTAAAGGGAAAGAAGTGTGCATAAGAAATATGTAAAGGGAAAGAAGTGTGCATAAGAAATATGTAAAGGGAAAGAAGTGTGCATAAGAAATATGTAAAGGGAAAGAAGTGTGCATAAGAAATATGTAAAGGGAAAGAAGTGTGCATAAGAAATATGTAAAGGGAAAGAAGTGTGCATAAGAAATATGTAAAGGGAAAGAAGTGTGCATAAGAAATATGTAAAGGGAAAGAAGTGTGCATAAGAAATATGTAAAGGGAAAGAAGTGTGCATAAGAAATATGTAAAGGGAAAGAAGTGTGCATAAGAAATATGTAAAGGGAAAGAAGTGTGCATAAGAAATATGTAAAGGGAAAGAAGTGTGCATAAGAAATATGTAAAGGGAAAGAAGTGTGCATAAGAAATATGTAAAGGGAAAGAAGTGTGCATAAGAAATATGTAAAGGGAAAGAAGTGTGCATAAGAAATATGTAAAGGGAAAGAAGTGTGCATAAGAAATATGTAAAGGGAAAGAAGTGTGCATAAGAAATATGTAAAGGGAAAGAAGTGTGCATAAGAAATATGTAAAGGGAAAGAAGTGTGCATAAGAAATATGTAAAGGGAAAGAAGTGTGCATAAGAAATATGTAAAGGGAAAGAAGTGTGCATAAGAAATATGTAAAGGGAAAGAAGTGTGCATAAGAAATATGTAAAGGGAAAGAAGTGTGCATAAGAAATATGTAAAGGGAAAGAAGTGTGCATAAGAAATATGTAAAGGGAAAGAAGTGTGCATAAGAAATATGTAAAGGGAAAGAAGTGTGCATAAGAAATATGTAAAGGGAAAGAAGTGTGCATAAGAAATATGTAAAGGGAAAGAAGTGTGCATAAGAAATATGTAAAGGGAAAGAAGTGTGCATAAGAAATATGTAAAGGGAAAGAAGTGTGCATAAGAAATATGTAAAGGGAAAGAAGTGTGCATAAGAAATATGTAAAGGGAAAGAAGTGTGCATAAGAAATATGTAAAGGGAAAGAAGTGTGCATAAGAAATATGTAAAGGGAAAGAAGTGTGCATAAGAAATATGTAAAGGGAAAGAAGTGTGCATAAGAAATATGTAAAGGGAAAGAAGTGTGCATAAGAAATATGTAAAGGGAAAGAAGTGTGCATAAGAAATATGTAAAGGGAAAGAAGTGTGCATAAGAAATATGTAAAGGGAAAGAAGTGTGCATAAGAAATATGTAAAGGGAAAGAAGTGTGCATAAGAAATATGTAAAGGGAAAGAAGTGTGCATAAGAAATATGTAAAGGGAAAGAAGTGTGCATAAGAAATATGTAAAGGGAAAGAAGTGTGCATAAGAAATATGTAAAGGGAAAGAAGTGTGCATAAGAAATATGTAAAGGGAAAGAAGTGTGCATAAGAAATATGTAAAGGGAAAGAAGTGTGCATAAGAAATATGTAAAGGGAAAGAAGTGTGCATAAGAAATATGTAAAGGGAAAGAAGTGTGCATAAGAAATATGTAAAGGGAAAGAAGTGTGCATAAGAAATATGTAAAGGGAAAGAAGTGTGCATAAGAAATATGTAAAGGGAAAGAAGTGTGCATAAGAAATATGTAAAGGGAAAGAAGTGTGCATAAGAAATATGTAAAGGGAAAGAAGTGTGCATAAGAAATATGTAAAGGGAAAGAAGTGTGCATAAGAAATATGTAAAGGGAAAGAAGTGTGCATAAGAAATATGTAAAGGGAAAGAAGTGTGCATAAGAAATATGTAAAGGGAAAGAAGTGTGCATAAGAAATATGTAAAGGGAAAGAAGTGTGCATAAGAAATATGTAAAGGGAAAGAAGTGTGCATAAGAAATATGTAAAGGGAAAGAAGTGTGCATAAGAAATATGTAAAGGGAAAGAAGTGTGCATAAGAAATATGTAAAGGGAAAGAAGTGTGCATAAGAAATATGTAAAGGGAAAGAAGTGTGCATAAGAAATATGTAAAGGGAAAGAAGTGTGCATAAGAAATATGTAAAGGGAAAGAAGTGTGCATAAGAAATATGTAAAGGGAAAGAAGTGTGCATAAGAAATATGTAAAGGGAAAGAAGTGTGCATAAGAAATATGTAAAGGGAAAGAAGTGTGCATAAGAAATATGTAAAGGGAAAGAAGTGTGCATAAGAAATATGTAAAGGGAAAGAAGTGTGCATAAGAAATATGTAAAGGGAAAGAAGTGTGCATAAGAAATATGTAAAGGGAAAGAAGTGTGCATAAGAAATATGTAAAGGGAAAGAAGTGTGCATAAGAAATATGTAAAGGGAAAGAAGTGTGCATAAGAAATATGTAAAGGGAAAGAAGTGTGCATAAGAAATATGTAAAGGGAAAGAAGTGTGCATAAGAAATATGTAAAGGGAAAGAAGTGTGCATAAGAAATATGTAAAGGGAAAGAAGTGTGCATAAGAAATATGTAAAGGGAAAGAAGTGTGCATAAGAAATATGTAAAGGGAAAGAAGTGTGCATAAGAAATATGTAAAGGGAAAGAAGTGTGCATAAGAAATATGTAAAGGGAAAGAAGTGTGCATAAGAAATATGTAAAGGGAAAGAAGTGTGCATAAGAAATATGTAAAGGGAAAGAAGTGTGCATAAGAAATATGTAAAGGGAAAGAAGTGTGCATAAGAAATATGTAAAGGGAAAGAAGTGTGCATAAGAAATATGTAAAGGGAAAGAAGTGTGCATAAGAAATATGTAAAGGGAAAGAAGTGTGCATAAGAAATATGTAAAGGGAAAGAAGTGTGCATAAGAAATATGTAAAGGGAAAGAAGTGTGCATAAGAAATATGTAAAGGGAAAGAAGTGTGCATAAGAAATATGTAAAGGGAAAGAAGTGTGCATAAGAAATATGTAAAGGGAAAGAAGTGTGCATAAGAAATATGTAAAGGGAAAGAAGTGTGCATAAGAAATATGTAAAGGGAAAGAAGTGTGCATAAGAAATATGTAAAGGGAAAGAAGTGTGCATAAGAAATATGTAAAGGGAAAGAAGTGTGCATAAGAAATATGTAAAGGGAAAGAAGTGTGCATAAGAAATAGTGTAAAGGGAAAAGAAGTGTGCATAAGAAATATGTAAAGGGAAAGAAGTGTGCATAAGAAATATGTAAAGGGAAAGAAGTGTGCATAAGAAATATGTAAAGGGAAAGAAGTGTGCATAAGAAATAATAAAGGGAAAGAAGTGTGCATAAGAAATATGTAAAGGGAAAGAAGTGTGCATAAGAAATATGTAAAGGGAAAGAAGTGTGCATAAGAAATAAACACATGATGTGGGAACAAGCCCTCGAGTTAAATATGTAAAGGGAAAGAAGTGTGCATAAGAAATATTTAAAGGGAAAGAAGTGTGCATAAGAAATATGTAAAGGGAAAGAAGTGTGCATAAGAAATATGTAAAGGGAAGAAGTGTGCATACGAAATATGTAAAGGGAAAGAAGTGTGCATAAGAAATATGTAAAGGGAAAGAACTGTGCATAAGAAATATGTAAAGGGAAAGAAGTGTGCATAAGAAATATGTAAAGGGAAAGAAGTGTGCATAAGAAATATGTAAATGGAGAGAAGTGTGCATAAGAAATATGTAAAGGGAAAGAAGTGTGCATAAGAAATATGTAAAGGGAAAGAAGTGTGCATAAGAAATATGTAAAGGGAAAGAAGTGTGCATAAGAAATATGTAAAGGGAAAGAAGTGTGCATAAGAAATATGTAAAGGGAAAGAAGTGTGCATAAGAAATATGTAAAGGGAAAGAAGTGTGCATAAGAAATATGTAAAGGGAAAGAAGTGTGCATAAGAAATAAACACATGATGTGGGAACAAGCCCTCGAGTTAAATATGTAAAGGGAAAGAAGTGTGCATAAGAAATATGTAAAGGGAAAGAAGTGTACATAAGAAATATGTAAAGGGAAAGAAGTGTGCATAAGAAATATGTAAAGGGAAAGAAGTGTGCATAAGAAATATGTAAAGGGAAAGAAGTGTGCATAAGAAATATGTAAAGGGAAAGAAGTGTGCATAAGAAATATGTAAAGGGAAAGAAGTGTGCATAAGAAATATGTAAAGGGAAAGAAGTGTGCATAAGAAATATGTAAAGGGAAAGAAGTGTGCATAAGAAATATGTAAAGGGAAAGAAGTGTGCATAAGAAATATGTAAAGGGAAAGAAGTGTGCATAAGAAATATGTAAAGGGAAAGAAGTGTGCATAAGAAATATGTAAAGGGAAAGAAGTGTGCATAAGAAATATGTAAAGGGAAAGAAGTGTGCATAAGAAATATGTAAAGGGAAAGAAGTGTGCATAAGAAATATGTAAAGGGAAAGAAGTGTGCATAAGAAATATGTAAAGGGAAAGAAGTGTGCATAAGAAATATGTAAAGGGAAAGAAGTGTGCATAAGAAATATGTAAAGGGAAAGAAGTGTGCATAAGAAATATGTAAAGGGAAAGAAGTGTGCATAAGAAATATGTAAAGGGAAAGAAGTGTGCATAAGAAATATGTAAAGGGAAAGAAGTGTGCATAAGAAATATGTAAAGGGAAAGAAGTGTGCATAAGAAATATGTAAAGGGAAAGAAGTGTGCATAAGAAATATGTAAAGGGAAAGAAGTGTGCATAAGAAATATGTAAAGGGAAAGAAGTGTGCATAAGAAATATGTAAAGGGAAAGAAGTGTGCATAAGAAATATGTAAAGGGAAAGAAGTGTGCATAAGAAATATGTAAAGGGAAAGAAGTGTGCATAAGAAATATGTAAAGGGAAAGAAGTGTGCATAAGAAATATGTAAAGGGAAAGAAGTGTGCATAAGAAATATGTAAAGGGAAAGAAGTGTGCATAAGAAATATGTAAAGGGAAAGAAGTGTGCATAAGAAATATGTAAAGGGAAAGAAGTGTGCATAAGAAATATGTAAAGGGAAAGAAGTGTGCATAAGAAATATGTAAAGGGAAAGAAGTGTGCATAAGAAATATGTAAAGGGAAAGAAGTGTGCATAAGAAATATGTAAAGGGAAAGAAGTGTGCATAAGAAATATGTAAAGGGAAAGAAGTGTGCATAAGAAATATGTAAAGGGAAAGAAGTGTGCATAAGAAATATGTAAAGGGAAAGAAGTGTGCATAAGAAATATGTAAAGGGAAAGAAGTGTGCATAAGAAATATGTAAAGGGAAAGAAGTGTGCATAAGAAATATGTAAAGGGAAAGAAGTGTGCATAAGAAATATGTAAAGGGAAAGAAGTGTGCATAAGAAATATGTAAAGGGAAAGAAGTGTGCATAAGAAATATGTAAAGGGAAAGAAGTGTGCATAAGAAATATGTAAAGGGAAAGAAGTGTGCATAAGAAATATGTAAAGGGAAAGAAGTGTGCATAAGAAATATGTAAAGGGAAAGAAGTGTGCATAAGAAATATGTAAAGGGAAAGAAGTGTGCATAAGAAATATGTAAAGGGAAAGAAGTGTGCATAAGAAATATGTAAAGGGAAAGAAGTGTGCATAAGAAATATGTAAAGGGAAAGAAGTGTGCATAAGAAATATGTAAAGGGAAAGAAGTGTGCATAAGAAATATGTAAAGGGAAAGAAGTGTGCATAAGAAATATGTAAAGGGAAAGAAGTGTGCATAAGAAATATGTAAAGGGAAAGAAGTGTGCATAAGAAATATGTAAAGGGAAAGAAGTGTGCATAAGAAATATGTAAAGGGAAAGAAGTGTGCATAAGAAATATGTAAAGGGAAAGAAGTGTGCATAAGAAATATGTAAAGGGAAAGAAGTGTGCATAAGAAATAAAGACATGATGTCGGGACAAGCCCTCGAGTAAATATGTAAAGGGAAAGAAGTGTGCATAAGAAATATGTAAAGGGAAAGAAGTGTGCATAAGAAATATGTAAAGGGAAAGAAGTGTGCATAAGAAATATGTAAAGGGAAAGAAGTGTGCATAAGAAATATGTAAAGGGAAAGAAGTGTGCATAAGAAATATGTAAAGGGAAAGAAGTGTGCATAAGAAATATGTAAAGGGAAAGAAGTGTGCATAAGAAATATGTAAAGGGAAAGAAGTGTGCATAAGAAATATGTAAAGGGAAAGAAGTGTGCATAAGAAATATGTAAAGGGAAAGAAGTGTGCATAAGAAATATGTAAAGGGAAAGAAGTGTGCATAAGAAATATGTAAAGGGAAAGAAGTGTGCATAAGAAATATGTAAAGGGAAAGAAGTGTGCATAAGAAATATGTAAAGGGAAAGAAGTGTGCATAAGAAATATGTAAAGGGAAAGAAGTGTGCATAAGAAATATGTAAAGGGAAAGAAGTGTGCATAAGAAATATGTAAAGGGAAAGAAGTGTGCATAAGAAATATGTAAAGGGAAAGAAGTGTGCATAAGAAATATGTAAAGGGAAAGAAGTGTGCATAAGAAATAAACACATGATGTCGGGACAAGCCTCGAGTTAAATATGTAAAGGGAAAGAAGTGTGCATCAGAAATAAGTAAAGGGAAAGAAGTGTGCATAAGAAATATGTAAAGGGAAAGAAGTGTGCATAAGAAATATGTAAAGGGAAAGAAGTGTGCATAAGAAATATGTAAAGGGAAAGAAGTGTGCATAAGAAATATGTAAAGGGAAAGAAGTGTGCATAAGAAATATGTAAAGGGAAAGAAGTGTGCATAAGAAATATGTAAAGGGAAAGAAGTGTGCATAAGAAATATGTAAAGGGAAAGAAGTGTGCATAAGAAATATGTAAAGGGAAAGAAGTGTGCATAAGAAATATGTAAAGGGAAAGAAGTGTGCATAAGAAATATGTAAAGGGAAAGAAGTGTGCATAAGAAATATGTAAAGGGAAAGAAGTGTGCATAAGAAATATGTAAAGGGAAAGAAGTGTGCATAAGAAATATGTAAAGGGAAAGAAGTGTGCATAAGAAATATGTAAAGGGAAAGAAGTGTGCATAAGAAATATGTAAAGGGAAAGAAGTGTGCATAAGAAATATGTAAAGGGAAAGAAGTGTGCATAAGAAATATGTAAAGGGAAAGAAGTGTGCATAAGAAATATGTAAAGGGAAAGAAGTGTGCATAAGAAATATGTAAAGGGAAAGAAGTGTGCATAAGAAATAAACGACATGATGTCGGGACAAGCCCTCGAGTAAATATGTAAAGGGAAAGAAGTGTGCATAAGAAATAAGTAAAGGGAAAGAAGTGTGCATAAGAAATATGTAAAGGGAAAGAAGTGTGCATAAGAAATATGTAAAGGGAAAGAAGTGTGCATAAGAAATATGTAAAGGGAAAGAAGTGTGCATAAGAATAAGAAATATGTAAAGGGAAAGAAGTGTGCATAAGAAATATGTAAAGGGAAAGAAGTGTGCATAAGAAATATGTAAAGGGAAAGAAGTGTGCATAAGAAATATGTAAAGGGAAAGAAGTGTGCATAAGAAATATGTAAAGGGAAAGAAGTGTGCATAAGAAATATGTAAAGGGAAAGAAGTGTGCATAAGAAATATGTAAAGGGAAAGAAGTGTGCATAAGAAATATGTAAAGGGAAAGAAGTGTGCATAAGAAATATGTAAAGGGAAAGAAGTGTGCATAAGAAATATGTAAAGGGAAAGAAGTGTGCATAAGAAATATGTAAAGGGAAAGAAGTGTGCATAAGAAATATGTAAAGGGAAAGAAGTGTGCATAAGAAATATGTAAAGGGAAAGAAGTGTGCATAAGAAATATGTAAAGGGAAAGAAGTGTGCATAAGAAATATGTAAAGGGAAAGAAGTGTGCATAAGAAATATGTAAAGGGAAAGAAGTGTGCATAAGAAATATGTAAAGGGAAAGAAGTGTGCATAAGAAATATGTAAAGGGAAAGAAGTGTGCATAAGAAATATGTAAAGGGAAAGAAGTGTGCATAAGAAATATGTAAAGGGAAAGAAGTGTGCATAAGAAATATGTAAAGGGAAAGAAGTGTGCATAAGAAATATGTAAAGGGAAAGAAGTGTGCATAAGAAATATGTAAAGGGAAAGAAGTGTGCATAAGAAATATGTAAAGGGAAAGAAGTGTGCATAAGAAATATGTAAAGGGAAAGAAGTGTGCATAAGAAATATGTAAAGGGAAAGAAGTGTGCATAAGAAATATGTAAAGGGAAAGAAGTGTGCATAAGAAATATGTAAAGGGAAAGAAGTGTGCATAAGAAATATGTAAAGGGAAAGAAGTGTGCATAAGAAATATGTAAAGGGAAAGAAGTGTGCATAAGAAATATGTAAAGGGAAAGAAGTGTGCATAAGAAATATGTAAAGGGAAAGAAGTGTGCATAAGAAATATGTAAAGGGAAAGAAGTGTGCATAAGAAATATGTAAAGGGAAAGAAGTGTGCATAAGAAATATGTAAAGGGAAAGAAGTGTGCATAAGAAATATGTAAAGGGAAAGAAGTGTGCATAAGAAATATGTAAAGGGAAAGAAGTGTGCATAAGAAATATGTAAAGGGAAAGAAGTGTGCATAAGAAATATGTAAAGGGAAAGAAGTGTGCATAAGAAATATGTAAAGGGAAAGAAGTGTGCATAAGAAATATGTAAAGGGAAAGAAGTGTGCATAAGAAATATGTAAAGGGAAAGAAGTGTGCATAAGAAATATGTAAAGGGAAAGAAGTGTGCATAAGAAATATGTAAAGGGAAAGAAGTGTGCATAAGAAATATGTAAAGGGAAAGAAGTGTGCATAAGAAATATGTAAAGGGAAAGAAGTGTGCATAAGAAATATGTAAAGGGAAAGAAGTGTGCATAAGAAATATGTAAAGGGAAAGAAGTGTGCATAAGAAATATGTAAAGGGAAAGAAGTGTGCATAAGAAATATGTAAAGGGAAAGAAGTGTGCATAAGAAATATGTAAAGGGAAAGAAGTGTGCATAAGAAATATGTAAAGGGAAAGAAGTGTGCATAAGAAATATGTAAAGGGAAAGAAGTGTGCATAAGAAATATGTAAAGGGAAAGAAGTGTGCATAAGAAATATGTAAAGGGAAAGAAGTGTGCATAAGAAATATGTAAAGGGAAAGAAGTGTGCATAAGAAATATGTAAAGGGAAAGAAGTGTGCATAAGAAATATGTAAAGGGAAAGAAGTGTGCATAAGAAATATGTAAAGGGAAAGAAGTGTGCATAAGAAATATGTAAAGGGAAAGAAGTGTGCATAAGAAATATGTAAAGGGAAAGAAGTGTGCATAAGAAATATGTAAAGGGAAAGAAGTGTGCATAAGAAATATGTAAAGGGAAAGAAGTGTGCATAAGAAATATGTAAAGGGAAAGAAGTGTGCATAAGAAATATGTAAAGGGAAAGAAGTGTGCATAAGAAATATGTAAAGGGAAAGAAGTGTGCATAAGAAATATGTAAAGGGAAAGAAGTGTGCATAAGAAATATGTAAAGGGAAAGAAGTGTGCATAAGAAATATGTAAAGGGAAAGAAGTGTGCATAAGAAATATGTAAAGGGAAAGAAGTGTGCATAAGAAATATGTAAAGGGAAAGAAGTGTGCATAAGAAATATGTAAAGGGAAAGAAGTGTGCATAAGAAATATGTAAAGGGAAAGAAGTGTGCATAAGAAATATGTAAAGGGAAAGAAGTGTGCATAAGAAATATGTAAAGGGAAAGAAGTGTGCATAAGAAATATGTAAAGGGAAAGAAGTGTGCATAAGAAATATGTAAAGGGAAAGAAGTGTGCATAAGAAATATGTAAAGGGAAAGAAGTGTGCATAAGAAATATGTAAAGGGAAAGAAGTGTGCATAAGAAATATGTAAAGGGAAAGAAGTGTGCATAAGAAATATGTAAAGGGAAAGAAGTGTGCATAAGAAATATGTAAAGGGAAAGAAGTGTGCATAAGAAATATGTAAAGGGAAAGAAGTGTGCATAAGAAATATGTAAAGGGAAAGAAGTGTGCATAAGAAATATGTAAAGGGAAAGAAGTGTGCATAAGAAATATGTAAAGGGAAAGAAGTGTGCATAAGAAATATGTAAAGGGAAAGAAGTGTGCATAAGAAATATGTAAAGGGAAAGAAGTGTGCATAAGAAATATGTAAAGGGAAAGAAGTGTGCATAAGAAATATGTAAAGGGAAAGAAGTGTGCATAAGAAATATGTAAAGGGAAAGAAGTGTGCATAAGAAATATGTAAAGGGAAAGAAGTGTGCATAAGAAATATGTAAAGGGAAAGAAGTGTGCATAAGAAATATGTAAAGGGAAAGAAGTGTGCATAAGAAATATGTAAAGGGAAAGAAGTGTGCATAAGAAATATGTAAAGGGAAAGAAGTGTGCATAAGAAATATGTAAAGGGAAAGAAGTGTGCATAAGAAATATGTAAAGGGAAAGAAGTGTGCATAAGAAATATGTAAAGGGAAAGAAGTGTGCATAAGAAATATGTAAAGGGAAAGAAGTGTGCATAAGAAATATGTAAAGGGAAAGAAGTGTGCATAAGAAATATGTAAAGGGAAAGAAGTGTGCATAAGAAATATGTAAAGGGAAAGAAGTGTGCATAAGAAATATGTAAAGGGAAAGAAGTGTGCATAAGAAATATGTAAAGGGAAAGAAGTGTGCATAAGAAATATGTAAAGGGAAAGAAGTGTGCATAAGAAATATGTAAAGGGAAAGAAGTGTGCATAAGAAATATGTAAAGGGAAAGAAGTGTGCATAAGAAATATGTAAAGGGAAAGAAGTGTGCATAAGAAATATGTAAAGGGAAAGAAGTGTGCATAAGAAATATGTAAAGGGAAAGAAGTGTGCATAAGAAATATGTAAAGGGAAAGAAGTGTGCATAAGAAATATGTAAAGGGAAAGAAGTGTGCATAAGAAATATGTAAAGGGAAAGAAGTGTGCATAAGAAATATGTAAAGGGAAAGAAGTGTGCATAAGAAATATGTAAAGGGAAAGAAGTGTGCATAAGAAATATGTAAAGGGAAAGAAGTGTGCATAAGAAATATGTAAAGGGAAAGAAGTGTGCATAAGAAATATGTAAAGGGAAAGAAGTGTGCATAAGAAATATGTAAAGGGAAAGAAGTGTGCATAAGAAATATGTAAAGGGAAAGAAGTGTGCATAAGAAATATGTAAAGGGAAAGAAGTGTGCATAAGAAATATGTAAAGGGAAAGAAGTGTGCATAAGAAATATGTAAAGGGAAAGAAGTGTGCATAAGAAATATGTAAAGGGAAAGAAGTGTGCATAAGAAATATGTAAAGGGAAAGAAGTGTGCATAAGAAATATGTAAAGGGAAAGAAGTGTGCATAAGAAATATGTAAAGGGAAAGAAGTGTGCATAAGAAATATGTAAAGGGAAAGAAGTGTGCATAAGAAATATGTAAAGGGAAAGAAGTGTGCATAAGAAATATGTAAAGGGAAAGAAGTGTGCATAAGAAATATGTAAAGGGAAAGAAGTGTGCATAAGAAATATGTAAAGGGAAAGAAGTGTGCATAAGAAATATGTAAAGGGAAAGAAGTGTGCATAAGAAATATGTAAAGGGAAAGAAGTGTGCATAAGAAATATGTAAAGGGAAAGAAGTGTGCATAAGAAATATGTAAAGGGAAAGAAGTGTGCATAAGAAATATGTAAAGGGAAAGAAGTGTGCATAAGAAATATGTAAAGGGAAAGAAGTGTGCATAAGAAATATGTAAAGGGAAAGAAGTGTGCATAAGAAATATGTAAAGGGAAAGAAGTGTGCATAAGAAATATGTAAAGGGAAAGAAGTGTGCATAAGAAATATGTAAAGGGAAAGAAGTGTGCATAAGAAATATGTAAAGGGAAAGAAGTGTGCATAAGAAATATGTAAAGGGAAAGAAGTGTGCATAAGAAATATGTAAAGGGAAAGAAGTGTGCATAAGAAATATGTAAAGGGAAAGAAGTGTGCATAAGAAATATGTAAAGGGAAAGAAGTGTGCATAAGAAATATGTAAAGGGAAAGAAGTGTGCATAAGAAATATGTAAAGGGAAAGAAGTGTGCATAAGAAATATGTAAAGGGAAAGAAGTGTGCATAAGAAATATGTAAAGGGAAAGAAGTGTGCATAAGAAATATGTAAAGGGAAAGAAGTGTGCATAAGAAATATGTAAAGGGAAAGAAGTGTGCATAAGAAATATGTAAAGGGAAAGAAGTGTGCATAAGAAATATGTAAAGGGAAAGAAGTGTGCATAAGAAATATGTAAAGGGAAAGAAGTGTGCATAAGAAATATGTAAAGGGAAAGAAGTGTGCATAAGAAATATGTAAAGGGAAAGAAGTGTGCATAAGAAATATGTAAAGGGAAAGAAGTGTGCATAAGAAATATGTAAAGGGAAAGAAGTGTGCATAAGAAATATGTAAAGGGAAAGAAGTGTGCATAAGAAATATGTAAAGGGAAAGAAGTGTGCATAAGAAATATGTAAAGGGAAAGAAGTGTGCATAAGAAATATGTAAAGGGAAAGAAGTGTGCATAAGAAATATGTAAAGGGAAAGAAGTGTGCATAAGAAATATGTAAAGGGAAAGAAGTGTGCATAAGAAAACACATGATGTGGGAACAAGCCTCGAGTTAAATATGTAAAGGGAAAGAAGTGTGCATAAGAAATATGTAAAGGGAAAGAAGTGTGCATAAGAAATATGTAAAGGGAAAGAAGTGTGCATAAGAAATATGTAAAGGGAAAGAAGTGTGCATAAGAAATATGTAAAGGGAAAGAAGTGTGCATAAGAAATATGTAAAGGGAAAGAAGTGTGCATAAGAAATATGTAAAGGGAAAGAAGTGTGCATAAGAAATATGTAAAGGGAAAGAAGTGTGCATAAGAAATATGTAAAGGGAAAGAAGTGTGCATAAGAAATATGTAAAGGGAAAGAAGTGTGCATAAGAAATATGTAAAGGGAAAGAAGTGTGCATAAGAAATATGTAAAGGGAAAGAAGTGTGCATAAGAAATATGTAAAGGGAAAGAAGTGTGCATAAGAAATATGTAAAGGGAAAGAAGTGTGCATAAGAAATATGTAAAGGGAAAGAAGTGTGCATAAGAAATATGTAAAGGGAAAGAAGTGTGCATAAGAAATATGTAAAGGGAAAGAAGTGTGCATAAGAAATATGTAAAGGGAAAGAAGTGTGCATAAGAAATATGTAAAGGGAAAGAAGTGTGCATAAGAAATATGTAAAGGGAAAGAAGTGTGCATAAGAAATATGTAAAGGGAAAGAAGTGTGCATAAGAAATATGTAAAGGGAAAGAAGTGTGCATAAGAAATATGTAAAGGGAAAGAAGTGTGCATAAGAAATATGTAAAGGGAAAGAAGTGTGCATAAGAAATATGTAAAGGGAAAGAAGTGTGCATAAGAAATATGTAAAGGGAAAGAAGTGTGCATAAGAAATATGTAAAGGGAAAGAAGTGTGCATAAGAAATATGTAAAGGGAAAGAAGTGTGCATAAGAAATATGTAAAGGGAAAGAAGTGTGCATAAGAAATATGTAAAGGGAAAGAAGTGTGCATAAGAAATATGTAAAGGGAAAGAAGTGTGCATAAGAAATATGTAAAGGGAAAGAAGTGTGCATAAGAAATATGTAAAGGGAAAGAAGTGTGCATAAGAAATATGTAAAGGGAAAGAAGTGTGCATAAGAAATATGTAAAGGGAAAGAAGTGTGCATAAGAAATATGTAAAGGGAAAGAAGTGTGCATAAGAAATATGTAAAGGGAAAGAAGTGTGCATAAGAAATATGTAAAGGGAAAGAAGTGTGCATAAGAAATATGTAAAGGGAAAGAAGTGTGCATAAGAAATATGTAAAGGGAAAGAAGTGTGCATAAGAAATATGTAAAGGGAAAGAAGTGTGCATAAGAAATATGTAAAGGGAAAGAAGTGTGCATAAGAAATATGTAAAGGGAAAGAAGTGTGCATAAGAAATATGTAAAGGGAAAGAAGTGTGCATAAGAAATATGTAAAGGGAAAGAAGTGTGCATAAGAAATATGTAAAGGGAAAGAAGTGTGCATAAGAAATATGTAAAGGGAAAGAAGTGTGCATAAGAAATATGTAAAGGGAAAGAAGTGTGCATAAGAAATATGTAAAGGGAAAGAAGTGTGCATAAGAAATATGTAAAGGGAAAGAAGTGTGCATAAGAAATATGTAAAGGGAAAGAAGTGTGCATAAGAAATATGTAAAGGGAAAGAAGTGTGCATAAGAAATATGTAAAGGGAAAGAAGTGTGCATAAGAAATATGTAAAGGGAAAGAAGTGTGCATAAGAAATATGTAAAGGGAAAGAAGTGTGCATAAGAAATATGTAAAGGGAAAGAAGTGTGCATAAGAAATATGTAAAGGGAAAGAAGTGTGCATAAGAAATATGTAAAGGGAAAGAAGTGTGCATAAGAAATATGTAAAGGGAAAGAAGTGTGCATAAGAAATATGTAAAGGGAAAGAAGTGTGCATAAGAAATATGTAAAGGGAAAGAAGTGTGCATAAGAAATATGTAAAGGGAAAGAAGTGTGCATAAGAAATATGTAAAGGGAAAGAAGTGTGCATAAGAAATATGTAAAGGGAAAGAAGTGTGCATAAGAAATATGTAAAGGGAAAGAAGTGTGCATAAGAAATATGTAAAGGGAAAGAAGTGTGCATAAGAAATATGTAAAGGGAAAGAAGTGTGCATAAGAAATATGTAAAGGGAAAGAAGTGTGCATAAGAAATATGTAAAGGGAAAGAAGTGTGCATAAGAAATATGTAAAGGGAAAGAAGTGTGCATAAGAAATATGTAAAGGGAAAGAAGTGTGCATAAGAAATATGTAAAGGGAAAGAAGTGTGCATAAGAAATATGTAAAGGGAAAGAAGTGTGCATAAGAAATATGTAAAGGGAAAGAAGTGTGCATAAGAAATATGTAAAGGGAAAGAAGTGTGCATAAGAAATATGTAAAGGGAAAGAAGTGTGCATAAGAAATATGTAAAGGGAAAGAAGTGTGCATAAGAAATATGTAAAGGGAAAGAAGTGTGCATAAGAAATATGTAAAGGGAAAGAAGTGTGCATAAGAAATATGTAAAGGGAAAGAAGTGTGCATAAGAAATATGTAAAGGGAAAGAAGTGTGCATAAGAAATATGTAAAGGGAAAGAAGTGTGCATAAGAAATATGTAAAGGGAAAGAAGTGTGCATAAGAAATATGTAAAGGGAAAGAAGTGTGCATAAGAAATATGTAAAGGGAAAGAAGTGTGCATAAGAAATATGTAAAGGGAAAGAAGTGTGCATAAGAAATATGTAAAGGGAAAGAAGTGTGCATAAGAAATATGTAAAGGGAAAGAAGTGTGCATAAGAAATATGTAAAGGGAAAGAAGTGTGCATAAGAAATATGTAAAGGGAAAGAAGTGTGCATAAGAAATATGTAAAGGGAAAGAAGTGTGCATAAGAAATATGTAAAGGGAAAGAAGTGTGCATAAGAAATATGTAAAGGGAAAGAAGTGTGCATAAGAAATATGTAAAGGGAAAGAAGTGTGCATAAGAAATATGTAAAGGGAAAGAAGTGTGCATAAGAAATATGTAAAGGGAAAGAAGTGTGCATAAGAAATATGTAAAGGGAAAGAAGTGTGCATAAGAAATATGTAAAGGGAAAGAAGTGTGCATAAGAAATATGTAAAGGGAAAGAAGTGTGCATAAGAAATATGTAAAGGGAAAGAAGTGTGCATAAGAAATATGTAAAGGGAAAGAAGTGTGCATAAGAAATATGTAAAGGGAAAGAAGTGTGCATAAGAAATATGTAAAGGGAAAGAAGTGTGCATAAGAAATATGTAAAGGGAAAGAAGTGTGCATAAGAAATATGTAAAGGGAAAGAAGTGTGCATAAGAAATATGTAAAGGGAAAGAAGTGTGCATAAGAAATATGTAAAGGGAAAGAAGTGTGCATAAGAAATATGTAAAGGGAAAGAAGTGTGCATAAGAAATATGTAAAGGGAAAGAAGTGTGCATAAGAAATATGTAAAGGGAAAGAAGTGTGCATAAGAAATATGTAAAGGGAAAGAAGTGTGCATAAGAAATATGTAAAGGGAAAGAAGTGTGCATAAGAAATATGTAAAGGGAAAGAAGTGTGCATAAGAAATATGTAAAGGGAAAGAAGTGTGCATAAGAAATATGTAAAGGGAAAGAAGTGTGCATAAGAAATATGTAAAGGGAAAGAAGTGTGCATAAGAAATATGTAAAGGGAAAGAAGTGTGCATAAGAAATATGTAAAGGGAAAGAAGTGTGCATAAGAAATATGTAAAGGGAAAGAAGTGTGCATAAGAAATATGTAAAGGGAAAGAAGTGTGCATAAGAAATATGTAAAGGGAAAGAAGTGTGCATAAGAAATATGTAAAGGGAAAGAAGTGTGCATAAGAAATATGTAAAGGGAAAGAAGTGTGCATAAGAAATATGTAAAGGGAAAGAAGTGTGCATAAGAAATATGTAAAGGGAAAGAAGTGTGCATAAGAAATATGTAAAGGGAAAGAAGTGTGCATAAGAAATATGTAAAGGGAAAGAAGTGTGCATAAGAAATATGTAAAGGGAAAGAAGTGTGCATAAGAAATATGTAAAGGGAAAGAAGTGTGCATAAGAAATATGTAAAGGGAAAGAAGTGTGCATAAGAAATATGTAAAGGGAAAGAAGTGTGCATAAGAAATATGTAAAGGGAAAGAAGTGTGCATAAGAAATATGTAAAGGGAAAGAAGTGTGCATAAGAAATATGTAAAGGGAAAGAAGTGTGCATAAGAAATATGTAAAGGGAAAGAAGTGTGCATAAGAAATATGTAAAGGGAAAGAAGTGTGCATAAGAAATATGTAAAGGGAAAGAAGTGTGCATAAGAAATATGTAAAGGGAAAGAAGTGTGCATAAGAAATATGTAAAGGGAAAGAAGTGTGCATAAGAAATATGTAAAGGGAAAGAAGTGTGCATAAGAAATATGTAAAGGGAAAGAAGTGTGCATAAGAAATATGTAAAGGGAAAGAAGTGTGCATAAGAAATATGTAAAGGGAAAGAAGTGTGCATAAGAAATATGTAAAGGGAAAGAAGTGTGCATAAGAAATATGTAAAGGGAAAGAAGTGTGCATAAGAAATATGTAAAGGGAAAGAAGTGTGCATAAGAAATATGTAAAGGGAAAGAAGTGTGCATAAGAAATATGTAAAGGGAAAGAAGTGTGCATAAGAAATATGTAAAGGGAAAGAAGTGTGCATAAGAAATATGTAAAGGGAAAGAAGTGTGCATAAGAAATATGTAAAGGGAAAGAAGTGTGCATAAGAAATATGTAAAGGGAAAGAAGTGTGCATAAGAAATATGTAAAGGGAAAGAAGTGTGCATAAGAAATATGTAAAGGGAAAGAAGTGTGCATAAGAAATATGTAAAGGGAAAGAAGTGTGCATAAGAAATATGTAAAGGGAAAGAAGTGTGCATAAGAAATATGTAAAGGAAAAGAAGTGTGCATAAGAAATATGTAAAGGAAAAGAAGTGTGCATAAGAAATATGTAAAGGGAAAGAAGTGTGCATAAGAAATATGTAAAGGGAAAGAAGTGTGCATAAGAAATATGTAAAGGGAAAGAAGTGTGCATAAGAAATATGTAAAGGGAAAGAAGTGTGCATAAGAATTATGTAAAGGGAAAGAAGTGTGCATAAGAAATATGTAAAGGGAAAGAAGTGTGCATAAGAAATATGTAAAGGGAAAGAAGTGTGCATAAGAAATATGTAAAGGGAAAGAAGTGTGCATAAGAAATATGTAAAGGGAAAGAAGTGTGCATAAGAAATATGTAAAGGGAAAGAAGTGTGCATAAGAAATATGTAAAGGGAAAGAAGTGTGCATAAGAAATATGTAAAGGGAAAGAAGTGTGCATAAGAAATATGTAAAGGGAAAGAAGTGTGCATAAGAAATATGTAAAGGGAAAGAAGTGTGCATAAGAAATATGTAAAGGGAAAGAAGTGTGCATAAGAAATATGTAAAGGGAAAGAGGTGTGCATAAGAAATATGTAAAGGGAAAGAAGTGTGCATAAGAAATATGTAAAGGGAAAGAAGTGTGCATAAGAAATATGTAAAGGGAAAGAAGTGTGCATAAGAAATATGTAAAGGGAAAGAAGTGTGCATAAGAATTATGTAAAGGGAAAGAAGTGTGCATAAGAAATATGTAAAGGGAAAGAAGTGTGCATAAGAAATATGTAAAGGGAAAGAAGTGTGCATAAGAAATATGTAAAGGGAAAGAAGTGTGCATAAGAAATATGTAAAGGGAAAGAAGTGTGCATAAGAAATATGTAAAGGGAAAGAAGTGTGCATAAGAAATATGTAAAGGGAAAGAAGTGTGCATAAGAAATATGTAAAGGGAAAGAAGTGTGCATAAGAAATATGTAAAGGGAAAGAAGTGTGCATAAGAAATATGTAAAGGGAAAGAAGTGTGCATAAGAAATATGTAAAGGGAAAGAAGTGTGCATAAGAAATATGTAAAGGGAAAGAGGTGTGCATAAGAAATATGTAAAGGGAAAGAAGTGTGCATAAGAAATATGTAAAGGGAAAGAAGTGTGCATAAGAAATATGTAAAGGGAAAGAAGTGTGCATAAGAAATATGTAAAGGGAAAGAAGTGTGCATAAGAAATATGTAAAGGGAAAGAAGTGTGCATAAGAAATATGTAAAGGGAAATAAGTGTGCATAAGAAATATGTAAAGGGAAAGAAGTGTGCATACGAAATATGTAAAGGGAAAGAAGTGTGCATAAGAAATATGTAAAGGGAAAGAAGTGTGCATAAGAAATATGTAAAGGGAAAGAAGTGTGCATAAGAAATATGTAAAGGGAAAGAAGTGTGCATAAGAAATATGTAAAGAGAAAGAAGTGTGCATAAGAAATATGTAAAGGGAAAGAAGTGTGCATAAGAAATATGTAAAGGGAAAGAAGTGTGCATAAGAAATATGTAAAGGGAAAGAAGTGTGCATAAGAAATATGTAAAGGGAAAGAAGTGTGCATAAGAAATATGTAAAGGGAAAGAAGTGTGCATAAGAAATATGTAAAGGGAAAGAAGTGTGCATAAGAAATATGTAAAGGGAAAGAAGTGTGCATAAGAAATATGTAAAGGGAAAGAAGTGTGCATAAGAAATATGTAAAGGGAAAGAAGTGTGCATAAGAAATATGTAAAGGGAAAGAAGTGTGCATAAGAAATATGTAAAGGGAAAGAAGTGTGCATAAGAAATATGTAAAGGGAAAGAAGTGTGCATAAGAAATATGTAAAGGGAAAGAAGTGTGCATAAGAAATATGTAAAGGGAAAGAAGTGTGCATAAGAAATATGTAAAGGAAAAGAAGTGTGCATAAGAAATATGTAAAGGAAAAGAAGTGTGCATAAGAAATATGTAAAGGGAAAGAAGTGTGCATAAGAAATATGTAAAGGGAAAGAAGTGTGCATAAGAAATATGTAAAGGGAAAGAAGTGTGCATAAGAAATATGTAAAGGGAAAGAAGTGTGCATAAGAATTATGTAAAGGGAAAGAAGTGTGCATAAGAAATATGTAAAGGGAAAGAAGTGTGCATAAGAAATATGTAAAGGGAAAGAAGTGTGCATAAGAAATATGTAAAGGGAAAGAAGTGTGCATAAGAAATATGTAAAGGGAAAGAAGTGTGCATAAGAAATATGTAAAGGGAAAGAAGTATGCATAAGAAATATGTAAAGGGAAAGAAGTGTGCATAAGAAATATGTAAAGGGAAATAAGTGTGCATAATAAATATGTAAAGGGAAAGAAGTGTGCATAAGAAATATGTAAAGGGAAAGAAGTGTGCATAAGAAATATGTAAAGGGAAAGAAGTGTGCATAAGAAATATGTAAAGGGAAAGAAGTGTGCATAAGAAATATGTAAAGGGAAAGAAGTGTGCATAAGAAATATGTAAAGGGAAAGAAGTGTGCATAAGAAATATGTAAAGGGAAAGAAGTGTGCATAAGAAATATGTAAAGAGAAAGAAGTGTGCATAAGAAATATGTAAAGGGAAAGAAGTGTGCATAAGAAATATGTAAAGGGAAAGAAGTGTGCATAAGAAATATGTAAAGGGAAAGAAGTGTGCATAAGAAATATGTAAGGGGAAAGAAGTGTGCATAAGAAATATGTAAAGGGAAAGAAGTGTGCATAAGAAATATGTAAAGGGAAAGAAGTGTGCATAAGAAATATGTAAGGGGAAAGAAGTGTGCATAAGAAATATGTAAAGGGAAAGAAGTGTGCATAAGAAATATGTAAAGGGAAAGAAGTGTGCATAAGAAATATGTAAAGGGAAAGAAGTGTGCATAAGAAATATGTAAAGGGAAAGAAGTGTGCATAAGAAATATGTAAAGGGAAAGAAGTGTGCATAAGAAATATGTAAAGGGAAAGAAGTGTGCATACGAAATATGTAAAGGGAAAGAAGTGTGCATAAGAAATATGTAAAGGGAAAGAAGTGTGCATAAGAAATATGTAAAGGGAAAGAAGTGTGCATAAGAAATATGTAAAGGGAAAGAAGTGTGCATAAGAAATATGTAAAGGGAAAGAAGTGTGCATAAGAAATATGTAAAGGGAAAGAAGTGTGCATAAGAAATATGTAAAGGGAAAGAAGTGTGCATAAGAAATATGTAAAGGGAAAGAAGTGTGCATAAGAAATATGTAAAGGGAAAGAAGTGTGCATAAGAAATATGTAAAGGGAAAGAAGTGTGCATAATAAATAAACACATGATGTCGGGACAAGCCCTCGAGTTAAATATGTAAAGGGAAAGAAGTGTGCATAAGAAATAAACACATGATGTGGGAACAAGCCCTCGAGTTAAATATGTAAAGGGAAAGAAGTGTGCATAAGAAATAAACACATGATGAGGGAACAAGCCCTCGAGTTAAATATGTAAAGGGAAAGAAGTGTGCATAAGAAATAAACACATGATGTGGGAACAAGCCCTCGAGTTAAATATGTAAAGGGAAAGAAGTGTGCATAAGAAATAAACACATGATGTGGGAACAAGCCCTCGAGTTAAATATGTAAAGGGAAAGAAGTGTGCATAAGAAATAAACACATGATGTGGGAACAAGCCCTCGAGTTAAATATGTAAAGGGAAAGAAGTGTGCATAAGAAATAAACACATGATGTGGGAACAAGCCCTCGAGTTAAATATGTAAAGGGAAAGAAGTGTGCATAAGAAATATGTAAAGGGAAAGAACTGTGCATAAGAAATATGTAAAGGGAAATAAGTGTGCATAAGAAATATGTAAAGGGAAAGACGTGTGCATAAGAAATATGTAAAGGGAAAGAAGTGTGCATAAGAAATATGTAAAGGGAAAGAAGTGTGCATAAGAAATATGTAAAGGGAAAGAAGTGTGCATAAGAAATAAACACATGATGTGGGAACAAGCCCTCGAGTTAAATATGTAAAGGGAAAGAAGTGTGCATAAGAAATATGTAAAGGGAAAGAAGTGTGCACAAGAAATATGTAAAGGGAAAGAAGTGTGCATAAGAAATATGTAAAGGGAAAGAAGTGTGCATAAGAAATATGTAAAGGGAAAGAAGTGTGCATAAGAAATATGTAAAGGGAAAGAAGTGTGCATAAGAAATATGTTAAGGGAAAGAAGTGTGCATAAGAAATATGTAAAGGGAAAGAAGTGTGCATAAGAAATATGTAAAGGGAAAGAAGTGTGCATAAGAAATATGTAAAGGGAAAGAAGTGTGCATAAGAAATATGTAAAGGGAAAGAAGTGTGCATAAGAAATATGTAAAGGGAAAGAAGTGTGCATAAGAAATATGTAAAGGGAAAGAAGTGTGCATAAGAAATATGTAAAGGGAAAGAAGTGTGCATAAGAAATAAACACATGATGTGGAAACAAGCCCTCGAGTTAAATATGTAAAGGGAAAGAAGTGTGCATAAGAAATATGTAAAGGGAAAGAAATGTGCATAAGAAATATGTAAAGGGAAAGAAGTGTGCATAAGAAATATGTAAAGGGAAAGAAGTGTGCATAAGAAATATGTAAAGGGAAAGAAGTGTGCATAAGAAATATGTAAAGGGAAAGAAGTGTGCATAAGAAATATGTAAAGGGAAAGAAGTGTGCATAATAAATATGTAAAGGGAAAGAAGTGTGCATAAGAAATATGTAAAGGAAAAGAAGTGTGCATAAGAAATATGTAAAGGAAAAGAAGTGTGCATAAGAAATATGTAAAGGGAAAGAAGTGTGCATAAGAAATATGTAAAGGGACAAAAGTGTGCATAAGAAATATGTAAAGGAAAAGAAGTGTGCATAAGAAATATGTAAAGGAAAAGAAGTGTGCATAAGAAATATGTAAAGGGAAAGAAGTGTGCATAAGAAATATGTAAAGGGAAAGAAGTGTGCATAAGAAATATGTAAAGGGTAAGAAGTGTGCATAAGAAATATGTAAAGGGAAAGAAGTGTGCATAAGAAATATGTAAAGGGAAAGAAGTGTGCATAAGAAATATGTAAAGGGAAAGAAGTGTGCATAAGAAATATGTAAAGGGAAAGAAGTGTGCATAAGAAATATGTAAAGGGAAAGAAGTGTGCATAAGAAATATGTAAAGGGAAAGAAGTGTGCATAAGAAATATGTAAAGGGAAAGAAGTGTGCATAAGAAATATGTAAAGGGAAAGAAGTGTGCATAAGAAATATGTAAAGGGAAATAAGTGTGCATAAGAAATATGTAAAGGGAAAGAAGTGTGCATACGAAATATGTAAAGGGAAAGAAGTGTGCATAAGAAATATGTAAAGGAAAAGAAGTGTGCATAAGAAATATGTAAAGGGAAAGAAGTGTGCATAAGAAATATGTAAAGGGAAAGAAGTGTGCATAAGAAATATGTAAAGAGAAAGAAGTGTGCATAAGAAATATGTAAAGGGAAAGAAGTGTGCATAAGAAATATGTAAAGGGAAAGAAGTGTGCATAAGAAATAGGTAAAGGGAAAGAAGTGTGCATAAGAAATATGTAAAGGGAAAGAAGTGTGCATAAGAAATATGTAAAGGGAAAGAAGTGTGCATAAGAAATATGTAAAGGGAAAGAAGTGTGCATAAGAAATATGTAAAGGGAAAGAAGTGTGCATAAGAAATATGTAAAGGGAAAGAAGTGTGCATAAGAAATATGTAAAGGGAAAGAAGTGTGCATAAGAAATATGTAAAGGGAAAGAAGTGTGCATAAGAAATATGTAAAGGAAAAGAAGTGTGCATAAGAAATATGTAAAGGAAAAGAAGTGTGCATAAGAAATATGTAAAGGGAAAGAAGTGTGCATAAGAAATATGTAAAGGGAAAGAAGTGTGCATAAGAAATATGTAAAGGGAAAGAAGTGTGCATAAGAAATATGTAAAGGGAAAGAAGTGTGCATAAGAATTATGTAAAGGGAAAGAAGTGTGCATAAGAAATATGTAAAGGGAAAGAAGTGTGCATAAGAAATATGTAAAGGGAAAGAAGTGTGCATAAGAAATATGTAAAGGGAAAGAAGTGTGCATAAGAAATATGTAAAGGGAAAGAAGTGTGCATAAGAAATATGTAAAGGGAAAGAAGTGTGCATAAGAAATATGTAAAGGGAAAGAAGTGTGCATAAGAAATATGTAAAGGGAAAGAAGTGTGCATAAGAAATATGTAAAGGGAAAGAAGTGTGCATAAGAAATATGTAAAGGGAAAGAAGTGTGCATAAGAAATATGTAAAGGGAAAGAAGTGTGCATAAGAAATATGTAAAGGGAAAGAGGTGTGCATAAGAAATATGTAAAGGGAAAGAAGTGTGCATAAGAAATATGTAAAGGGAAAGAAGTGTGCATAAGAAATATGTAAAGGGAAAGAAGTGTGCATAAGAAATATGTAAAGGGAAAGAAGTGTGCATAAGAAATATGTAAAGGGAAAGAAGTGTGCATAAGAAATATGTAAAGGGAAAGAAGTGTGCATAAGAAATATGTAAAGGGAAAGAAGTGTGCATAAGAAATATGTAAAGGGAAAGAAGTGTGCATAAGAAATATGTAAAGGGAAAGAAGTGTGCATAAGAAATATGTAAAGGGAAAGAAGTGTGCATAAGAAATATGTAAAGGGAAAGAAGTGTGCATAAGAAATATGTAAAGGGAAAGAAGTGTGCATAAGAAATATGTAAAGGGAAAGAAGTGTGCATAAGAAATATGTAAAGGGAAAGAAGTGTGCATAAGAAATATGTAAAGGGAAAGAAGTGTGCATAAGAAATATGTAAAGGAAAAGAAGTGTGCATAAGAAATATGTAAAGGGAAAGAAGTGTGCATAAGAAATATGTAAAGGGAAAGAAGTGTGCATAAGAAATATGTAAAGGAAAAGAAGTGTGCATAAGAAATATGTAAAGGGAAAGAAGTGTGCATAAGAAATATGTAAAGGGAAAGAAGTGTGCATAAGAAATATGTAAAGGGAAAGAAGTGTGCATAAGAAATATGTAAAGGGAAAGAAGTGTGCATAAGAAATATGTAAAGGGAAAGAAGTGTGCATAAGAAATATGTAAAGGGAAAGAAGTGTGCATAAGAAATATGTAAAGGGAAAGAAGTGTGCATAAGAAATATGTAAAGGGAAAGAAGTGTGCATAAGAAATATGTAAAGGGAAAGAAGTGTGCATAAGAAATATGTAAAGGGAAAGAAGTGTGCATAAGAAATATGTAAAGGGAAAGAAGTGTGCATAAGAAATATGTAAAGGGAAAGAAGTGTGCATAAGAAATATGTAAAGGGAAAGAAGTGTGCATAAGAAATATGTAAAGGGAAAGAAGTGTGCATAAGAAATATGTAAAGGGAAAGAAGTGTGCATAAGAAATATGTAAAGGGAAAGAAGTGTGCATAAGAAATATGTAAAGGGAAAGAAGTGTGCATAAGAAATATGTAAAGGGAAAGAAGTGTGCATAAGAAATATGTAAAGGGAAAGAAGTGTGCATAAGAAATATGTAAAGGGAAAGAAGTGTGCATAATAAATAAACACATGATGTCGGGACAAGCCCTCGAGTTAAATATGTAAAGGGAAAGAAGTGTGCATAAGAAATAAACACATGATGTGGGAACAAGCCCTCGAGTTAAATATGTAAAGGGAAAGAAGTGTGCATAAGAAATAAACACATGATGAGGGAACAAGCCCTCGAGTTAAATATGTAAAGGGAAAGAAGTGTGCATAAGAAATAAACACATGATGTGGGAACAAGCCCTCGAGTTAAATATGTAAAGGGAAAGAAGTGTGCATAAGAAATAAACACATGATGTGGGAACAAGCCCTCGAGTTAAATATGTAAAGGGAAAGAAGTGTGCATAAGAAATAAACACATGATGTGGGAACAAGCCCTCGAGTTAAATATGTAAAGGGAAAGAAGTGTGCATAAGAAATAAACACATGATGTGGGAACAAGCCCTCGAGTTAAATATGTAAAGGGAAAGAAGTGTGCATAAGAAATATGTAAAGGGAAAGAACTGTGCATAAGAAATATGTAAAGGGAAAGAAGTGTGCATAATAAATATGTAAAGGGAAAGACGTGTGCATAAGAAATATGTAAAGGGAAAGAAGTGTGCATAAGAAATATGTAAAGGGAAAGAAGTGTGCATAAGAAATATGTAAAGGGAAAGAAGTGTGCATAAGAAATAAACACATGATGTGGGAACAAGCCCTCGAGTTAAATATGTAAAGGGAAAGAAGTGTGCATAAGAAATATGTAAAGAGAAAGAAGTGTGCATAAGAAATATGTAAAGGGAAAGAAGTGTGCATAAGAAATATGTAAAGGGAAAGAAGTGTGCATAAGAAATATGTAAAGGGAAAGAAGTGTGCATAAGAAATATGTAAGGGGAAAGAAGTGTGCATAAGAAATATGTAAAGGGAAAGAAGTGTGCATAAGAAATATGTAAAGGGAAAGAAGTGTGCATAAGAAATATGTAAAGGGAAAGAAGTGTGCATAAGAAATATGTAAAGGGAAAGAAGTGTGCATAAGAAATATGTAAAGGGAAAGAAGTGTGCATAAGAAATATGTAAAGGGAAAGAAGTGTGCATAAGAAATATGTAAAGGGAAAGAAGTGTGCATAAGAAATATGTAAAGGGAAAGAAGTGTGCATAAGAAATATGTAAAGGGAAAGAAGTGTGCATACGAAATATGTAAAGGGAAAGAAGTGTGCATAAGAAATATGTAAAGGGAAAGAAGTGTGCATAAGAAATATGTAAAGGGAAAGAAGTGTGCATAAGAAATATGTAAAGGGAAAGAAGTGTGCATAAGAAATATGTAAAGGGAAAGAAGTGTGCATAAGAAATATGTAAAGGGAAAGAAGTGTGCATAAGAAATATGTAAAGGGAAAGAAGTGTGCATAAGAAATATGTAAAGGGAAAGAAGTGTGCATAAGAAATATGTAAAGGGAAAGAAGTGTGCATAAGAAATATGTAAAGGGAAAGAAGTGTGCATAAGAAATATGTAAAGGGAAAGAAGTGTGCATAATAAATAAACACATGATGTCGGGACAAGCCCTCGAGTTAAATATGTAAAGGGAAAGAAGTGTGCATAAGAAATAAACACATGATGTGGGAACAAGCCCTCGAGTTAAATATGTAAAGGGAAAGAAGTGTGCATAAGAAATAAACACATGATGAGGGAACAAGCCCTCGAGTTAAATATGTAAAGGGAAAGAAGTGTGCATAAGAAATAAACACATGATGTGGGAACAAGCCCTCGAGTTAAATATGTAAAGGGAAAGAAGTGTGCATAAGAAATAAACACATGATGTGGGAACAAGCCCTCGAGTTAAATATGTAAAGGGAAAGAAGTGTGCATAAGAAATAAACACATGATGTGGGAACAAGCCCTCGAGTTAAATATGTAAAGGGAAAGAAGTGTGCATAAGAAATAAACACATGATGTGGGAACAAGCCCTCGAGTTAAATATGTAAAGGGAAAGAAGTGTGCATAAGAAATATGTAAAGGGAAAGAACTGTGCATAAGAAATATGTAAAGGGAAATAAGTGTGCATAAGAAATATGTAAAGGGAAAGACGTGTGCATAAGAAATATGTAAAGGGAAAGAAGTGTGCATAAGAAATATGTAAAGGGAAAGAAGTGTGCATAAGAAATATGTAAAGGGAAAGAAGTGTGCATAAGAAATAAACACATGATGTGGGAACAAGCCCTCGAGTTAAATATGTAAAGGGAAAGAAGTGTGCATGAGAAATATGTAAAGGGAAAGAAGTGTGCACAAGAAATATGTAAAGGGAAAGAAGTGTGCATAAGAAATATGTAAAGGGAAAGAAGTGTGCATAAGAAATATGTAAAGGGAAAGAAGTGTGCATAAGAAATATGTAAAGGGAAAGAAGTGTGCATAAGAAATATGTAAAGGGAAAGAAGTGTGCATAAGAAATATGTAAAGGGAAAGAAGTGTGCATAAGAAATATGTAAAGGGAAAGAAGTGTGCATAAGAAATATGTAAAGGGAAAGAAGTGTGCATAAGAAATATGTAAAGGGAAAGAAGTGTGCATAAGAAATATGTAAAGGGAAAGAAGTGTGCATAAGAAATATGTAAAGGGAAAGAAGTGTGCATAATAAATAAACACATGATGTCGGGACAAGCCCTCGAGTTAAATATGTAAAGGGAAAGAAGTGTGCATAAGAAATAAACACATGATGTGGGAACAAGCCCTCGAGTTAAATATGTAAAGGGAAAGAAGTGTGCATAAGAAATAAACACATGATGAGGGAACAAGCCCTCGAGTTAAATATGTAAAGGGAAAGAAGTGTGCATAAGAAATAAACACATGATGTGGGAACAAGCCCTCGAGTTAAATATGTAAAGGGAAAGAAGTGTGCATAAGAAATAAACACATGATGTGGGAACAAGCCCTCGAGTTAAATATGTAAAGGGAAAGAAGTGTGCATAAGAAATAAACACATGATGTGGGAACAAGCCCTCGAGTTAAATATGTAAAGGGAAAGAAGTGTGCATAAGAAATAAACACATGATGTGGGAACAAGCCCTCGAGTTAAATATGTAAAGGGAAAGAAGTGTGCATAAGAAATATGTAAAGGGAAAGAACTGTGCATAAGAAATATGTAAAGGGAAAGAAGTGTGCATAATAAATATGTAAAGGGAAAGACGTGTGCATAAGAAATATGTAAAGGGAAAGAAGTGTGCATAAGAAATATGTAAAGGGAAAGAAGTGTGCATAAGAAATATGTAAAGGGAAAGAAGTGTGCATAATAAATAAACACATGATGTGGGAACAAGCCCTCGAGTTAAATATGTAAAGGGAAAGAAGTGTGCATAAGAAATATGTAAAGGGAAAGAAGTGTGCACAAGAAATATGTAAAGGGAAAGAAGTGTGCATAAGAAATATGTAAAGGGAAAGAAGTGTGCATAAGAAATATGTAAAGGGAAAGAAGTGTGCATAAGAAATATGTAAAGGGAAAGAAGTGTGCATAAGAAATATGTAAAGGGAAAGAAGTGTGCATAAGAAATATGTAAAGGGAAAGAAGTGTGCATAAGAAATATGTAAAGGGAAAGAAGTGTGCATAAGAAATATGTAAAGGAAAGAAGTGTGCATAAGAAATATGTAAAGGGAAAGAAGTGTGCATAAGAAATATCTAAAGGGAAAGAAGTGTGCATAAGAAATATGTAAAGGGAAAGAAGTGTGCATAAGAAATATGTAAAGGGAAAGAAGTGTGCATAAGAAATATGTAAAGGGAAAGAAGTGTGCATAAGAAATATGTAAAGGGAAAGAAGTGTGCATAAGAAATAAACACATGATGTGGGAACAAGCCCTCGAGTTAAATATGTAAAGGGAAAGAAGTGTGCATAAGAAATATGTAAAGGGAAAGAAGTGTGCACAAGAAATATGTAAAGGGAAAGAAGTGTGCATAAGAAATATGTAAAGGGAAAGAAGTGTGCATAAGAAATATGTAAAGGGAAAGAAGTGTGCATAAGAAATATGTAAAGGGAAAGAAGTGTGCATAAGAAATATGTAAAGGGAAAGAAGTGTGCATAAGAAATATGTAAAGGGAAAGAAGTGTGCATAAGAAATATGTAAAGGGAAAGAAGTGTGCATAAGAAATATGTAAAGGGAAAGAAGTGTGCATAAGAAATATGTAAAGGGAAAGAAGTGTGCATAAGAAATATGTAAAGGGAAAGAAGTGTGCATAAGAAATATGTAAAGGGAAAGAAGTGTGCATAAGAAATATGTAAAGGGAAAGAAGTGTGCATAAGAAATATGTAAAGGGAAAGAAGTGTGCATAAGACATATGTAAAGGGAAAGAATTGTGCATAAGAAATATGTAAAGGGAAAGAAGTGTGCATAAGAAATATGTAAAGGGAAAGAAGTGTGCATAAGAAATATGTAAAGGGAAAGAAGTGTGCATAATAAATAAACACATGATGTCGGGACAAGCCCTCGAGTTAAATATGTAAAGGGAAAGAAGTGTGCATAAGAAATAAACACATGATGAGGGAACAAGCCCTCGAGTTAAATATGTAAAGGGAAAGAAGTGTGCATACGAAATAAACACATGATGTGGGAACAAGCCCTCGAGTTAAATATGTAAAGGGAAAGAAGTGTGCTTAAGAAATAAACACATGATGTGGGAACAAGCCCTCGAGTTAAATATGTAAAGGGAAAGAAGTGTGCATAAGAAATATGTAAAGGGAAAGAAGTGTGCATACGAAATATGTAAAGGGAAAGAAGTGTGCATAAGAAATATGTAAAGGGAAAGACGTGTGCATAAGAAATATGTAAAGGGAAAGAAGTGTGCATAAGAAATATGTAAAGGGAAAGAAGTGTGCATAAGAAATATGTAAAGGGAAAGAAGTGTGCATAAGAAATAAACACATGATGTGGGAACAAGCCCTCGAGTTAAATATGTAAAGGGAAAGAAGTGTGCATAAGAAATATGTACAGGGAAAGAAGTGTGCACAAGAAATATGTAAAGGGAAAGAAGTGTGCATAAGAAATATGTAAAGGGAAAGAAGTGTGCATAATAAATAAACACATGATGTGGGAACAAGCCCTCGAGTTAAATATGTAAAGGGAAAGAAGTGTGCATAAGAAATATGTAAAGGGAAAGAAGTGTGCACAAGAAATATGTAAAGGGAAAGAAGTGTGCATAAGAAATATGTAAAGGGAAAGAAGTGTGCATAAGAAATATGTAAAGGGAAAGAAGTGTGCATAAGAAATATGTAAAGGGAAAGAAGTGTGCATAAGAAATATGTAAAGGGAAAGAAGTGTGCATAAGAAATATGTAAAGGGAAAGAAGTGTGCATAAGAAATATGTAAAGGGAAAGAAGTGTGCATAAGAAATATGTAAAGGGAAAGAAGTGTGCATAAGAAATATGTAAAGGGAAAGAAGTGTGCATAATAAATAAACACATGATGTGGGAACAAGCCCTCGAGTTAAATATGTAAAGGGAAAGAAGTGTGCATAAGAAATATGTAAAGGGAAAGAAGTGTGCACAAGAAATATGTAAAGGGAAAGAAGTGTGCATAAGAAATATGTAAAGGGAAAGAAGTGTGCATAAGAAATATGTAAAGGGAAAGAAGTGTGCATAAGAAATATGTAAAGGGAAAGAAGTGTGCATAAGAAATATGTAAAGGGAAAGAAGTGTGCATAAGAAATATGTAAAGGGAAAGAAGTGTGCATAAGAAATATGTAAAGGGAAAGAAGTGTGCATAAGAAATATGTAAAGGGAAAGAAGTGTGCATAAGAAATATGTAAAGGGAAAGAAGTGTGCATAAGAAATATCTAAAGGGAAAGAAGTGTGCATAAGAAATATGTAAAGGGAAAGAAGTGTGCATAAGAAATATGTAAAGGGAAAGAAGTGTGCATAAGAAATATGTAAAGGGAAAGAAGTGTGCATAAGAAATATGTAAAGGGAAAGAAGTGTGCATAAGAAATAAACACATGATGTGGGAACAAGCCCTCGAGTTAAATATGTAAAGGGAAAGAAGTGTGCATAAGAAATATGTAAAGGGAAAGAAGTGTGCACAAGAAATATGTAAAGGGAAAGAAGTGTGCATAAGAAATATGTAAAGGGAAAGAAGTGTGCATAAGAAATATGTAAAGGGAAAGAAGTGTGCATAAGAAATATGTAAAGGGAAAGAAGTGTGCATAAGAAATATGTAAAGGGAAAGAAGTGTGCATAAGAAATATGTAAAGGGAAAGAAGTGTGCATAAGAAATATGTAAAGGGAAAGAAGTGTGCATAAGAAATATGTAAAGGGAAAGAAGTGTGCATAAGAAATATGTAAAGGGAAAGAAGTGTGCATAAGAAATATGTAAAGGGAAAGAAGTGTGCATAAGAAATATGTAAAGGGAAAGAAGTGTGCATAAGAAATATGTAAAGGGAAAGAAGTGTGCATAAGAAATATGTAAAGGGAAAGAAGTGTGCATAAGACATATGTAAAGGGAAAGAATTGTGCATAAGAAATATGTAAAGGGAAAGAAGTGTGCATAAGAAATATGTAAAGGGAAAGAAGTGTGCATAAGAAATATGTAAAGGGAAAGAAGTGTGCATAATAAATAAACACATGATGTCGGGACAAGCCCTCGAGTTAAATATGTAAAGGGAAAGAAGTGTGCATAAGAAATAAACACATGATGAGGGAACAAGCCCTCGAGTTAAATATGTAAAGGGAAAGAAGTGTGCATACGAAATAAACACATGATGTGGGAACAAGCCCTCGAGTTAAATATGTAAAGGGAAAGAAGTGTGCTTAAGAAATAAACACATGATGTGGGAACAAGCCCTCGAGTTAAATATGTAAAGGGAAAGAAGTGTGCATAAGAAATATGTAAAGGGAAAGAAGTGTGCATACGAAATATGTAAAGGGAAAGAAGTGTGCATAAGAAATATGTAAAGGGAAAGACGTGTGCATAAGAAATATGTAAAGGGAAAGAAGTGTGCATAAGAAATATGTAAAGGGAAAGAAGTGTGCATAAGAAATATGTAAAGGGAAAGAAGTGTGCATAAGAAATAAACACATGATGTGGGAACAAGCCCTCGAGTTAAATATGTAAAGGGAAAGAAGTGTGCATAAGAAATATGTACAGGGAAAGAAGTGTGCACAAGAAATATGTAAAGGGAAAGAAGTGTGCATAAGAAATATGTAAAGGGAAAGAAGTGTGCATAATAAATAAACACATGATGTGGGAACAAGCCCTCGAGTTAAATATGTAAAGGGAAAGAAGTGTGCATAAGGAATATGTAAAGGGAAAGAAGTGTGCACAAGAAATATGTAAAGGGAAAGAAGTGTGCATAAGAAATATGTAAAGGGAAAGAAGTGTGCATAAGAAATATGTAAAGGGAAAGAAGTGTGCATAAGAAATATGTAAAGGGAAAGAAGTGTGCATAAGAAATATGTAAAGGGAAAGAAGTGTGCATAAGAAATATGTAAAGGGAAAGAAGTGTGCATAAGAAATATGTAAAGGGAAAGAAGTGTGCATAAGAAATATGTAAAGGGAAAGAAGTGTGCATAAGAAATATGTAAAGGGAAAGAAGTGTGCATAAGAAATATGTAAAGGGAAAGAAGTGTGCATAAGAAATATGTAAAGGGAAAGAAGTGTGCATAAGAAATATGTAAAGGGAAAGAAGTGTGCATAAGAAATATGTAAAGGGAAAGAAGTGTGCATAAGAAATATGTAAAGGGAAAGAAGTGTGCATAAGAAATAAACACATGATGTGGGAACAAGCCCTCGAGTTAAATATGTAAAGGGAAAGAAGTGTGCATAAGAAATATGTAAAGGGAAAGAAGTGTGCACAAGAAATATGTAAAGGGAAAGAAGTGTGCATAAGAAATATGTAAAGGGAAAGAAGTGTGCATAAGAAATATGTAAAGGGAAAGAAGTGTGCATAAGAAATATGTAAAGGGAAAGAAGTGTGCATAAGAAATATGTAAAGGGAAAGAAGTGTGCATAAGAAATATGTAAAGGGAAAGAAGTGTGCATAAGAAATATGTAAAGGGAAAGAAGTGTGCATAAGAAATATGTAAAGGGAAAGAAGTGTGCATAAGAAATATGTAAAGGGAAAGAAGTGTGCATAAGAAATATGTAAAGGGAAAGAAGTGTGCATAAGAAATATGTAAAGGGAAAGAAGTGTGCATAAGAAATATGTAAAGGGAAAGAAGTGTGCATAAGAAATATGTAAAGGGAAAGAAGTGTGCATAAGACATATGTAAAGGGAAAGAATTGTGCATAAGAAATATGTAAAGGGAAAGAAGTGTGCATAAGAAATATGTAAACGGAAAGAAGTGTGCATAAGAAATATGTAAAGGGAAAGAAGTGTGCATAATAAATAAACACATGATGTCGGGACAAGCCCTCGAGTTAAATATGTAAAGGGAAAGAAGTGTGCATAAGAAATAAACACATGATGAGGGAACAAGCCCTCGAGTTAAATATGTAAAGGGAAAGAAGTGTGCATACGAAATAAACACATGATGTGGGAACAAGCCCTCGAGTTAAATATGTAAAGGGAAAGAAATGTGCTTAAGAAATAAACACATGATGTGGGAACAAGCCCTCGAGTTAAATATGTAAAGGGAAAGAAGTGTGCATAAGAAATATGTAAAGGGAAAGAAGTGTGCATACGAAATATGTAAAGGGAAAGAAGTGTGCATAAGAAATATGTAAAGGGAAAGACGTGTGCATAAGAAATATGTAAAGGGAAAGAAGTGTGCATAAGAAATATGTAAAGGGAAAGAAGTGTGCATAAGAAATATGTAAAGGGAAAGAAGTGTGCATAAGAAATAAACACATGATGTGGGAACAAGCCCTCGAGTTAAATATGTAAAGGGAAAGAAGTGTGCATAAGAAATATGTACAGGGAAAGAAGTGTGCACAAGAAATATGTAAAGGGAAAGAAGTGTGCATAAGAAATATGTAAAGGGAAAGAAGTGTGCATAAGAAATATGTAAAGGGAAAGAAGTGTGCATAAGAAATATGTAAAGGGAAAGAAGTGTGCATAAGAAATATGTAAAGGGAAAGAAGTGTGCATAAGAAATATGTAAAGGGAAAGAAGTGTGCATAAGAAATATGTAAAGGGAAAGTAGTGTGCATAAGAAATATGTAAAGGGAAAGAAGTGTGCATAAGAAATATGTAAAGGGAAAGAAGTGTGCATAAGAAATATGTAAAGGGAAAGAAGTGTGCATAAGAAATATGTAAAGGGAAAGAAGTGTGCATAAGAAATATGTAAAGGGAAAGAAGTGTGCATAAGAAATATGTAAAGGGAAAGAAGTGTGCATAAGAAATATGTAAAGGGAAAGAAGTGTGCATAAGAAATATGTAAAGGGAAAGAAGTGTGCATAAGAAATATGTAAAGGGAAAGAAGTGTGCATAAGAAATATGTAAAGGGAAAGAAGTGTGCATAAGAAATATGTAAAGGGAAAGAAGTGTGCATAAGAACTATGTAAAGGGAAAGAAGTGTGCATAAGAAATATGTAAAGGGAAAGAAGTGTGCATAAGAAATATGTAAAGGGAAAGAAGTGTGCATAAGAAATATGTAAAGGGAAAGAAGTGTGCATAAGAAATAAACACATGATGTGGGAACAAGCCCTCGAGTTAAATATGTAAAGGGAAAGAAGTGTGCATAAGAAATATGTAAAGGGAAAGAAGTGTGCATAAGAAATATGTAAAGGGAAAGAAGTGTGCATAAGAAATATGTAAAGGGAAAGAAGTGTGCATAAGAAATATGTAAAGGGAAAGAAGTGTGCATAAGAAATATGTAAAGGGAAAGAAGTGTGCATAAGAAATATGTAAAGGGAAAGAAGTGTGCATAAGAAATATGTAAAGGGAAAGAAGTGTGCATAAGAAATATGTAAAGGGAAAGAAGTGTGCATAAGAAATATGTAAAGGGAAAGAAGTGTGCATAAGAAATATGTAAAGGGAAAGAAGTGTGCATAAGAAATATGTAAAGGGAAAGAAGTGTGCATAAGAAATATGTAAAGGGAAAGAAGTGTGCATAAGAAATATGTAAAGGGAAAGAAGTGTGCATAAGAAATATGTAAAGGGAAAGAAGTGTGCATAAGAAATATGTAAAGGGAAAGAAGTGTGCATACGAAATATGTAAAGGGAAAGAAGTGTGCATAAGAAATATGTAAAGGGAAAGAAGTGTGCATAAGAAATATGTAAAGGGAAAGAAGTGTGCATAAGAAATATGTAAAGGGAAAGAAGTGTGCATAAGAAATATGTAAAGGGAAAGAAGTGTGCATAAGAAATATGTAAAGGGAAAGAAGTGTGCATAAGAAATATGTAAAGGGAAAGAAGTGTGCATAAGAAATATGTAAAGGGAAAGAAGTGTGCATAAGAAATATGTAAAGGGAAAGAAGTGTGCATAAGAAATATGTAAAGGGAAAGAAGTGTGCATAAGAAATATGTAAAGGGAAAGAAGTGTGCATAAGAAATATGTAAAGGGAAAGAAGTGTGCATAAGAAATATGTAAAGGGAAAGAAGTGTGCATAAGAAATATGTAAAGGGAAAGAAGTGTGCATAAGAAATATGTAAAGGGAAAGAAGTGTGCATAAGAAATATGTAAAGGGAAAGAAGTGTGCATAAGAAATATGTAAAGGGAAAGAAGTGTGCATAAGAAATATGTAAAGGGAAAGAAGTGTGCATAAGAAATATGTAAAGGGAAAGAAGTGTGCATAAGAAATATGTAAAGGGAAAGAAGTGTGCATAAGAAATATGTAAAGGGAAAGAAGTGTGCATAAGAAATATGTAAAGGGAAAGAAGTGTGCATAAGAAATATGTAAAGGGAAATAAGTGTGCATAAAAAATATGTAAAGGGAAAGAAGTGTGCATACGAAATATGTAAAGGGAAAGAAGTGTGCATAAGAAATATGTAAAGGGAAAAAAGTGTGCATAATAAATATGTAAAGGGAAAGAAGTGTGCATAAGAAATATGTAAAGGGAAAGAAGTGTGCATAAGAAATATGTAAAGGGAAAGAAGTGTGCATAAGAAATATGTAAAGAGAAAGAAGTGTGCATAAGAAATATGTAAAGGGAAAGAAGTGTGCATAAGAAATATGTAAAGGGAAAGAAGTGTGCATAAGAAATATGTAAAGGGAAAGAAGTGTGCATAAGAAATATGTAAGGGGAAAGAAGTGTGCATAAGAAATATGTAAAGGGAAAGAAGTGTGCATAAGAAATATGTAAAGGGAAAGAAGTGTGCATAAGAAATATGTAAAGGGAAAGAAGTGTGCATAAGAAATATGTAAAGGGAAAGAAGTGTGCATAAGAAATATGTAAAGGGAAAGAAGTGTGCATAAGAAATATGTAAAGGGAAAGAAGTGTGCATAAGAAATATGTAAAGGGAAAGAAGTGTGCATAAGAAATATGTAAAGGGAAAGAAGTGTGCATAAGAAATATGTAAAGGGAAAGAAGTGTGCATAAGAAATATGTAAAGGGAAAGAAGTGTGCATAAGAAATATGTAAAGGGAAAGAAGTGTGCATAAGAAATATGTAAAGGGAAAGAAGTGTGCATAAGAAATATGTAAAGGGAAAGAAGTGTGCATAAGAAATATGTAAAGGGAAAGAAGTGTGCATAAGAAATATGTAAAGGGAAAGAAGTGTGCATAAGAAATATGTAAAGGGAGAGAAGTGTGCATAAGAAATATGTAAAGGGAAAGAAGTGTGCATAAGAAATATGTAAAGGGAAAGAAATGTGCATAAGAAATATGTAAAGGGAAAGAAGTGTGCATAAGAAATATGTAAAGGGAAAGAAGTGTGCATAAGAAATATGTAAAGGAAAAGAAGTGTGCATAAGAAATATGTAAAGGGAAAGAAGTGTGCATAATAAATAAACACATGATGTCGGGACAAGCCCTCGAGTTAAATATGTAAAGGGAAAGAAGTGTGCATAAGAAATAAACACATGATGTGGGAACAAGCCCTCGAGTTAAATATGTAAAGGGAAAGAAGTGTGCATGAGAAATAAACACATGATGAGGGAACAAGCCCTCGAGTTAAATATGTAAAGGGAAAGAAGTGTGCATAAGAAATAAACACATGATGTGGGAACAAGCCCTCGAGTTAAATATGTAAAGGGAAAGAAGTGTGCATAAGAAATAAACACATGATGTGGGAACAAGCCCTCGAGTTAAATATGTAAAGGGAAAGAAGTGTGCATAAGAAATAAACACATGATGTGGGAACAAGCCCTCGAGTTAAATATGTAAAGGGAAAGAAGTGTGCATAAGAAATAAACACATGATGTGGGAACAAGCCCTCGAGTTAAATATGTAAAGGGAAAGAAGTGTGCATAAGAAATAAACACATGATGTGGGAACAAGCCCTCGAGTTAAATATGTAAAGGGAAAGAAGTGTGCATAAGAAATATGTAAAGGGAAAGAACTGTGCATACAAAATATGTAAAGGGAAAGAAGTGTGCATAAGAAATATGTAAAGGGAAAGAAGTGTGCATAAGAAATATGTAAAGGGAAAGAAGTGTGCATAAGAAATATGTAAAGGGAAAGAAGTGTGCATAAGAAATATGTAAAGGGAAAGAAGTGTGCATAAGAAATATGTAAAGGGAAAGAAGTGTGCATAAGAAATATGTAAAGGGAAAGAAGTGTGCATAAGAAATATGTAAAGGGAAAGAAGTGTGCATAAGAAATATGTAAAGGAAAAGAAGTGTGCATAAGAAATATGTAAAGGGAAAGAAGTGTGCATAATAAATAAACACATGATGTCGGGACAAGCCCTCGAGTTAAATATGTAAAGGGAAAGAAGTGTGCATAAGAAATAAACACATGATGTGGGAACAAGCCCTCGAGTTAAATATGTAAAGGGAAAGAAGTGTGCATGAGAAATAAACACATGATGAGGGAACAAGCCCTCGAGTTAAATATGTAAAGGGAAAGAAGTGTGCATAAGAAATAAACACATGATGTGGGAACAAGCCCTCGAGTTAAATATGTAAAGGGAAAGAAGTGTGCATAAGAAATAAACACATGATGTGGGAACAAGCCCTCGAGTTAAATATGTAAAGGGAAAGAAGTGTGCATAAGAAATAAACACATGATGTGGGAACAAGCCCTCGAGTTAAATATGTAAAGGGAAAAAAGTGTGCATAAGAAATAAACACATGATGTGGGAACAAGCCCTCGAGTTAAATATGTAAAGGGAAAGAAGTGTGCATAAGAAATATGTAAAGGGAAAGAACTGTGCATACAAAATATGTAAAGGGAAAGAAGTGTGCATAAGAAATATGTAAAGGGAAAGACGTGTGCATAAGAAATATGTAAAGGGAAAGAAGTGTGCATAAGAAATATGTAAAGGGAAAGAAGTGTGCATAAGAAATATGTAAAGGGAAAGAAGTGTGCATAAGAAATAAACACATGATGTGGGAACAAGCCCTCGAGTTAAATATGTAAAGGGAAAGAAGTGTGCATAAGAAATATGTAAAGGGAAAGAAGTGTGCACAAGAAATATGTAAAGGGAAAGAAGTGTGCATAAGAAATATGTAAAGGGAAAGAAGTGTGCATAAGAAATATGTAAAGGGAAAGAAGTGTGCATAAGACATATGTAAAGGGAAAGAATTGTGCATAAGAAATATGTAAAGGGAAAGAAGTGTGCATAATAAATAAACACATGATGTCGGGACAAGCCCTCGAGTTAAATATGTAAAGGGAAAGAAGTGTGCATAAGAAATAAACACATGATGAGGGAACAAGCCCTCGAGTTAAATATGTAAAGGGAAAGAAGTGTGCATAAGAAATAAACACATGATGTGGGAACAAGCCCTCGAGTTAAATATGTAAAGGGAAAGAAGTGTGCATAAGAAATAAACACATGATGTGGGAACAAGCCCTCGAGTTAAATATGTAAAGGGAAAGAAGTGTGCATAAGAAATATGTAAAGGGAAAGAAGTGTGCATAAGAAATATGTAAAGGGAAAGAAGTGTGCATAAGAAATATGTAAAGGGAAAGACGTGTGCATAAGAAATATGTAAAGGGAAAGAAGTGTGCATAAGAAATATGTAAAGGGAAAGAAGTGTGCATAAGAAATATGTAAAGGGAAAGAAGTGTGCATAAGAAATAAACACATGATGTGGGAACAAGCCCTCGAGTTAAATATGTAAAGGGAAAGAAGTGTGCATAAGAAATATGTAAAGGGAAAGAAGTGTGCACAAGAAATATGTAAAGGGAAAGAAGTGTGCATAAGAAATATGTAAAGGGAAAGAAGTGTGCATAAGAAATATGTAAAGGGAAAGAAGTGTGCATAAGAAATATGTAAAGGGAAAGAAGTGTGCATAAGAAATATGTAAAGGGAAAGAAGTGTGCATAAGAAATATGTAAAGGGAAAGAAGTGTGCATAAGAAATATGTAAAGGGAAAGTAGTGTGCATAAGAAATATGTAAAGGGAAAGAAGTGTGCATAAGAAATTTGTAAAGGGAAAGAAGTGTGCATAAGAAATATGTAAAGGGAAAGAAGTGTGCATAAGAAATATGTAAAGGGAAAGAAGTGTGCATAAGAAATATGTAAAGGGAAAGAAGTGTGCATAAGAAATATGTAAAGGGAAAGAAGTGTGCATAAGAAATATGTAAAGGGAAAGAAGTGTGCATAAGAAATATGTAAAGGGAAAGAAGTGTGCATAAGAAATATGTAAAGGGAAAGAAGTGTGCATAAGAAATATGTAAAGGGAAAGAAGTGTGCATAAGAAATATGTAAAGGGAAAGAAGTGTGCATAAGAAATATGTAAAGGGAAAGAAGTGTGCATAAGAAATATGTAAAGGGAAAGAAGTGTGCATAAGAAATATGTAAAGGGAAAGAAGTGTGCATAAGAAATATGTAAAGGGAAAGAAGTGTGCATAAGAAATATGTAAAGGGAAAGAAGTGTGCATAAGAAATATGTAAAGGGAAAGAAGTGTGCATAAGAAATATGTAAAGGGAAAGAAGTGTGCATAAGAAATATGTAAAGGGAAAGAAGTGTGCATAAGAAATATGTAAAGGGAAAGAAGTGTGCATAAGAAATATGTAAAGGGAAAGAAGTGTGCATAAGAAATATGTAAAGGGAAAGAAGTGTGCATAAGAAATATGTAAAGGGAAAGAAGTGTGCATAAGAAATATGTAAAGGGAAAGAAGTGTGCATAAGAAATATGTAAAGGGAAAGAAGTGTGCATAAGAAATATGTAAAGGGAAAGAAGTGTGCATAAGAAATATGTAAAGGGAAAGAAGTGTGCATAAGAAATATGTAAAGGGAAAGAAGTGTGCATAAGAAATATGTAAAGGGAAAGAAGTGTGCATAAGAAATATGTAAAGGGAAAGAAGTGTGCATAAGAAATATGTAAAGGGAAAGAAGTGTGCATAAGAAATATGTAAAGGGAAAGAAGTGTGCATAAGAAATATGTAAAGGGAAAGAAGTGTGCATAAGAAATATGTAAAGGGAAAGAAGTGTGCATAAGAAATATGTAAAGGGAAAGAAGTGTGCATAAGAAATATGTAAAGGGAAAGAAGTGTGCATAAGAAATATGTAAAGGGAAAGAAGTGTGCATAAGAAATATGTAAAGGGAAAGAAGTGTGCATAAGAAATATGTAAAGGGAAAGAAGTGTGCATAAGAAATATGTAAAGGGAAAGAAGTGTGCATAATAAATAAACACATGATGTCGGGACAAGCCCTCGAGTTAAATATGTAAAGGGAAAGAAGTGTGCATAAGAAATAAACACATGATGTGGGAACAAGCCCTCGAGTTAAATATGTAAAGGGAAAGAAGTGTGCATGAGAAATAAACACATGATGAGGGAACAAGCCCTCGAGTTAAATATGTAAAGGGAAAGAAGTGTGCATAAGAAATAAACACATGATGTGGGAACAAGCCCTCGAGTTAAATATGTAAAGGGAAAGAAGTGTGCATAAGAAATAAACACATGATGTGGGAACAAGCCCTCGAGTTAAATATGTAAAGGGAAAGAAGTGTGCATAAGAAATAAACACATGATGTGGGAACAAGCCCTCGAGTTAAATATGTAAAGGGAAAGAAGTGTGCATAAGAAATAAACACATGATGTGGGAACAAGCCCTCGAGTTAAATATGTAAAGGGAAAGAAGTGTGCATAAGAAATATGTAAAGGGAAAGAACTGTGCATACAAAATATGTAAAGGGAAAGAAGTGTGCATAAGAAATATGTAAAGGGAAAGACGTGTGCATAAGAAATATGTAAAGGGAAAGAAGTGTGCATAAGAAATATGTAAAGGGAAAGAAGTGTGCATAAGAAATATGTAAAGGGAAAGAAGTGTGCATAAGAAATAAACACATGATGTGGGAACAAGCCCTCGAGTTAAATATGTAAAGGGAAAGAAGTGTGCATAAGAAATATGTAAAGGGAAAGAAGTGTGCACAAGAAATATGTAAAGGGAAAGAAGTGTGCATAAGAAATATGTAAAGGGAAAGAAGTGTGCATAAGAAATATGTAAAGGGAAAGAAGTGTGCATAAGACATATGTAAAGGGAAAGAATTGTGCATAAGAAATATGTAAAGGGAAAGAAGTGTGCATAATAAATAAACACATGATGTCGGGACAAGCCCTCGAGTTAAATATGTAAAGGGAAAGAAGTGTGCATAAGAAATAAACACATGATGAGGGAACAAGCCCTCGAGTTAAATATGTAAAGGGAAAGAAGTGTGCATAAGAAATAAACACATGATGTGGGAACAAGCCCTCGAGTTAAATATGTAAAGGGAAAGAAGTGTGCATAAGAAATAAACACATGATGTGGGAACAAGCCCTCGAGTTAAATATGTAAAGGGAAAGAAGTGTGCATAAGAAATAAACACATGATGTGGGAACAAGCCCTCGAGTTAAATATGTAAAGGGAAAGAAGTGTGCATAAGAAATAAACACATGATGTGGGAACAAGCCCTCGAGTTAAATATGTAAAGGGAAAGAAGTGTGCATAAGAAATAAACACATGATGTGGGAACAAGCCCTCGAGTTAAATATGTAAAGGGAAAGAAGTGTGCATAAGAAATATGTAAAGGGAAAGAACTGTGCATACAAAATATGTAAAGGGAAAGAAGTGTGCATAAGAAATATGTAAAGGGAAAGACGTGTGCATAAGAAATATGTAAAGGGAAAGAAGTGTGCATAAGAAATATGTAAAGGGAAAGAAGTGTGCATAAGAAATATGTAAAGGGAAAGAAGTGTGCATAAGAAATAAACACATGATGTGGGAACAAGCCCTCGAGTTAAATATGTAAAGGGAAAGAAGTGTGCATAAGAAATATGTAAAGGGAAAGAAGTGTGCACAAGAAATATGTAAAGGGAAAGAAGTGTGCATAAGAAATATGTAAAGGGAAAGAAGTGTGCATAAGAAATATGTAAAGGGAAAGAAGTGTGCATAAGACATATGTAAAGGGAAAGAATTGTGCATAAGAAATATGTAAAGGGAAAGAAGTGTGCATAATAAATAAACACATGATGTCGGGACAAGCCCTCGAGTTAAATATGTAAAGGGAAAGAAGTGTGCATAAGAAATAAACACATGATGAGGGAACAAGCCCTCGAGTTAAATATGTAAAGGGAAAGAAGTGTGCATAAGAAATAAACACATGATGTGGGAACAAGCCCTCGAGTTAAATATGTAAAGGGAAAGAAGTGTGCATAAGAAATAAACACATGATGTGGGAACAAGCCCTCGAGTTAAATATGTAAAGGGAAAGAAGTGTGCATAAGAAATATGTAAAGGGAAAGAAGTGTGCACAAGAAATATGTAAAGGGAAAGAAGTGTGCATAAGAAATATGTAAAGAGAAAGAAGTGTGCATAAGAAATATGTAAAGGGAAAGAAGTGTGCATAAGAAATATGTAAAGGGAAAGAAGTGTGCATAAGAAATATGTAAAGGGAAAGAAGTGTGCATAAGAAATATGTAAAGGGAAAGAAGTGTGCATAAGAAATATGTAAAGGGAAAGTAGTGTGCATAAGAAATATGTAAAGGGAAAGAAGTGTGCATAAGAAATATGTAAAGGGAAAGAAGTGTGCATAAGAAATATGTAAAGGGAAAGAAGTGTGCATAAGAAATATGTAAAGGGAAAGAAGTGTGCATAAGAAATATGTAAAGGGAAAGAAGTGTGCATAAGAAATATGTAAAGGGAAAGAAGTGTGCATAAGAAATATGTAAAGGGAAAGAAGTGTGCATAAGAAATATGTAAAGGGAAAGAAGTGTGCATAAGAAATATGTAAAGGGAAAGAAGTGTGCATAAGAAATATGTAAAGGGAAAGAAGTGTGCATAAGAAATATGTAAAGGGAAAGAAGTGTGCATAAGAAATATGTAAAGGGAAAGAAGTGTGCATAAGAAATATGTAAAGGGAAAGAAGTGTGCATAAGAAATATGTAAAGGGAAAGAAGTGTGCATAAGAAATATGTAAAGGGAAAGAAGTGTGCATAAGAAATATGTAAAGGGAAAGAAGTGTGCATAAGAAATATGTAAAGGGAAAGAAGTGTGCATAAGAAATATGTAAAGGGAAAGAAGTGTGCATAAGAAATATGTAAAGGGAAAGAAGTGTGCATAAGAAATATGTAAAGGGAAAGAAGTGTGCATAAGAAATATGTAAAGGGAAAGAAGTGTGCATAAGAAATATGTAAAGGGAAAGAAGTGTGCATAAGAAATATGTAAAGGGAAAGAAGTGTGCATAAGAAATATGTAAAGGGAAAGAAGTGTGCATAAGAAATATGTAAAGGGAAAGAAGTGTGCATAAGAAATATGTAAAGGGAAAGAAGTGTGCATAAGAAATATGTAAAGGGAAAGAAGTGTGCATAAGAAATATGTAAAGGGAAATAAGTGTGCATAAAAAATATGTAAAGGGAAAGAAGTGTGCATACGAAATATGTAAAGGGAAAGAAGTGTGCATAAGAAATATGTAAAGGGAAAGAAGTGTGCATAATAAATATGTAAAGGGAAAGAAGTGTGCATAAGAAATATGTAAAGGGAAAGAAGTGTGCATAAGAAATATGTAAAGGGAAAGAAGTGTGCATAAGAAATATGTAAAGAGAAAGAAGTGTGCATAAGAAATATGTAAAGGGAAAGAAGTGTGCATAAGAAATATGTAAAGGGAAAGAAGTGTGCATAAGAAATATGTAAAGGGAAAGAAGTGTGCATAAGAAATATGTAAGGGGAAAGAAGTGTGCATAAGAAATATGTAAAGGGAAAGAAGTGTGCATAAGAAATATGTAAAGGGAAAGAAGTGTGCATAAGAAATATGTAAAGGGAAAGAAGTGTGCATAAGAAATATGTAAAGGGAAAGAAGTGTGCATAAGAAATATGTAAAGGGAAAGAAGTGTGCATAAGAAATATGTAAAGGGAAAGAAGTGTGCATAAGAAATATGTAAAGGGAAAGAAGTGTGCATAAGAAATATGTAAAGGGAAAGAAGTGTGCATAAGAAATATGTAAAGGGAAAGAAGTGTGCATAAGAAATATGTAAAGGGAAAGAAGTGTGCATAAGAAATATGTAAAGGGAAAGAAGTGTGCATAAGAAATATGTAAAGGGAAAGAAGTGTGCATAAGAAATATGTAAAGGGAAAGAAGTGTGCATAAGAAATATGTAAAGGGAAAGAAGTGTGCATAAGAAATATGTAAAGGGAAAGAAGTGTGCATAAGAAATATGTAAAGGGAAAGAAGTGTGCATAAGAAATATGTAAAGGGAAAGAAGTGTGCATAAGAAATATGTAAAGGGAAAGAAGTGTGCATAAGAAATATGTAAAGGGAAAGAAGTGTGCATAAGAAATATGTAAAGGGAAAGAAGTGTGCATAAGAAATATGTAAAGGGAAAGAAGTGTGCATAAGAAATATGTAAAGGGAAAGAAGTGTGCATAAGAAATATGTAAAGGGAAAGAAGTGTGCATAATAAATAAACACATGATGTCGGGACAAGCCCTCGAGTTAAATATGTAAAGGGAAAGAAGTGTGCATAAGAAATAAACACATGATGTGGGAACAAGCCCTCGAGTTAAATATGTAAAGGGAAAGAAGTGTGCATGAGAAATAAACACATGATGAGGGAACAAGCCCTCGAGTTAAATATGTAAAGGGAAAGAAGTGTGCATAAGAAATAAACACATGATGTGGGAACAAGCCCTCGAGTTAAATATGTAAAGGGAAAGAAGTGTGCATAAGAAATAAACACATGATGTGGGAACAAGCCCTCGAGTTAAATATGTAAAGGGAAAGAAGTGTGCAAAAGAAATAAACACATGATGTGGGAACAAGCCCTCGAGTTAAATATGTAAAGGGAAAGAAGTGTGCATAAGAAATATGTAAAGGGAAAGAACTGTGCATACAAAATATGTAAAGGGAAAGAAGTGTGCATAAGAAATATGTAAAGGGAAAGACGTGTGCATAAGAAATATGTAAAGGGAAAGAAGTGTGCATAAGAAATATGTAAAGGGAAAGAAGTGTGCATAAGAAATATGTAAAGGGAAAGAAGTGTGCATAAGAAATAAACACATGATGTGGGAACAAGCCCTCGAGTTAAATATGTAAAGGGAAAGAAGTGTGCATAAGAAATATGTAAAGGGAAAGAAGTGTGCACAAGAAATATGTAAAGGGAAAGAAGTGTGCATAAGACATATGTAAAGGGAAAGAATTGTGCATAAGAAATATGTAAAGGGAAAGAAGTGTGCATAATAAATAAACACATGATGTCGGGACAAGCCCTCGAGTTAAATATGTAAAGGGAAAGAAGTGTGCATAAGAAATAAACACATGATGAGGGAACAAGCCCTCGAGTTAAATATGTAAAGGGAAAGAAGTGTGCATAAGAAATAAACACATGATGTGGGAACAAGCCCTCGAGTTAAATATGTAAAGGGAAAGAAGTGTGCATAAGAAATAAACACATGATGTGGGAACAAGCCCTCGAGTTAAATATGTAAAGGGAAAGAAGTGTGCATAAGAAATATGTAAAGGGAAAGAAGTGTGCATAAGAAATAAACACATGATGTGGGAACAAGCCCTCGAGTTAAATATGTAAAGGGAAAGAAGTGTGCATAAGAAATATGTAAAGGGAAAGAAGTGTGCACAAGAAATATGTAAAGGGAAAGAAGTGTGCATAAGAAATATGTAAAGGGAAAGAAGTGTGCATAAGAAATATGTAAAGGGAAAGAAGTGTGCATAAGAAATATGTAAAGGGAAAGAAGTGTGCATAAGAAATATGTAAAGGGAAAGAAGTGTGCATAAGAAATATGTAAAGGGAAAGAAGTGTGCATAAGAAATATGTAAAGGGAAAGTAGTGTGCATAAGAAATATGTAAAGGGAAAGAAGTGTGCATAAGAAATATGTAAAGGGAAAGAAGTGTGCATAAGAAATATGTAAAGGGAAAGAAGTGTGCATAAGAAATATGTAAAGGGAAAGAAGTGTGCATAAGAAATATGTAAAGGGAAAGAAGTGTGCATAAGAAATATGTAAAGGGAAAGAAGTGTGCATAAGAAATATGTAAAGGGAAAGAAGTGTGCATAAGAAATATGTAAAGGGAAAGAAGTGTGCATAAGAAATATGTAAAGGGAAAGAAGTGTGCATAAGAAATATGTAAAGGGAAAGAAGTGTGCATAAGAAATATGTAAAGGGAAAGAAGTGTGCATAAGAAATAAACACATGATGTGAGAACAAGCCCTCGAGTTAAATATGTAAAGGGAAAGAAGTGTGCATAAGAAATATGTAAAGGGAAAGAAGTGTGCATAAGAAATGTGTAAAGGGAAAGAAGTGTGCATAAGAAATATGTAAAGGGAAAGAAGTGTGCATAAGAAATATGTAAAGGGAAAGAAGTGTGCATAAGAAATATGTAAAGGGAAAGAAGTGTGCATAAGAAATATGTAAAGGGAAAGAAGTGTGCATAAGAAATATGTAAAGGGAAAGAAGTGTGCATAAGAAATATGTAAAGGGAAAGAAGTGTGCATAAGAAATATGTAAAGGGAAAGAAGTGTGCATAAGAAATATGTAAAGGGAAAGAAGTGTGCATAATAAATATGTAAAGGGAAAGAAGTGTGCATAATAAATATGTAAAGGGAAAGAAGTGTGCATAAGAAATATGTAAAGGGAAAGAAGTGTGCATAAGAAATATGTAAAGGGAAAGAAGTGTGCATAAGAAATATGTAAAGGGAAAGAAGTGTGCATAAGAAATATGTAAAGGGAAAGAAGTGTGCATAAGAAATATGTAAAGGGAAAGAAGTGTGCATAAGAAATATGTAAAGGGAAAGAAGTGTGCATAAGAAATATGTAAAGGGAAAGAAGTGTGCATAAGAAATATGTAAAGGGAAATAAGTGTGCATAAGAAATATGTAAAGGGAAAGAAGTGTGCATAAGAAATATGTAAAGGGAAAGAAGTGTGCATAAGAAATAAACACTTGATGTGGGAACAAGCCCTCGAGTTAAATATGTAAAGGGAAAGAAGTGTGCATAAGAAATATGTAAAGGGAAAGAAGTGTGCATAAGAAATATGTAAAGGGAAAGAAGTGTGCATAAGAAATATGTAAAGGGAAAGAAGTGTGCATAAGAAATATGTAAAGGGAAAGAAGTGTGCATAAGAAATATGTAAAGGGAAAGAAGTGTGCATAAGAAATATGTAAAGGGAAAGAAGTGTGCATAAGAAATATGTAAGGGGAAAGAAGTGTGCATAAGAAATATGTAAAGGGAAAGAAGTGTGCATAAGAAATATGTAAAGGGAAAGAAGTGTGCATAAGAAATATGTAAAGGGAAAGAAGTGTGCATAAGAAATATGTAAAGGGAAAGAAGTGTGCATAAGAAATATGTAAAGGGAAAGAAGTGTGCATAAGAAATATGTAAAGGGAAAGAAGTGTGCATAAGACATATGTAAAGGGAAAGAATTGTGCATAAGAAATATGTAAAGGGAAAGAAGTGTGCATAAGAAATATGTAAAGGGAAAGAAGTGTGCATAAGAAATATGTAAAGGGAAAGAAGTGTGCATAATAAATAAACACATGATGTCGGGACAAGCCCTCGAGTTAAATATGTAAAGGGAAAGAAGTGTGCATCAGAAATAAACACATGATGAGGGAACAAGCCCTCGAGTTAAATATGTAAAGGGAAAGAAGTGTGCATAAGAAATAAACACATGATGTGGGAACAAGCCCTCGAGTTAAATATGTAAAGGGAAAGAAGTGTGCATAAGAAATAAACACATGATGTGGGAACAAGCCCTCGAGTTAAATATGTAAAGGGAAAGAAGTGTGCATAAGAAATATGTAAAGGGAAAGAAGTGTGCATAAGAAATAAACACATGATGTGGGAACAAGCCCTCGAGTTAAATATGTAAAGGGAAAGAAGTGTGCATAAGAAATATGTAAAGGGAAAGAAGTGTGCACAAGAAATATGTAAAGGGAAAGAAGTGTGCATAAGAAATATGTAAAGGGAAAGAAGTGTGCATAAGAAATATGTAAAGGGAAAGAAGTGTGCATAAGAAATATGTAAAGGGAAAGAAGTGTGCATAAGAAATATGTAAAGGGAAAGAAGTGTGCATAAGAAATATGTAAAGGGAAAGAAGTGTGCATAAGAAATATGTAAAGGGAAAGTAGTGTGCATAAGAAATATGTAAAGGGAAAGAAGTGTGCATAAGAAATATGTAAAGGGAAAGAAGTGTGCATAAGAAATATGTAAAGGGAAAGAAGTGTGCATAAGAAATATGTAAAGGGAAAGAAGTGTGCATAATAAATATGTAAAGGGAAAGAAGTGTGCATAAGAAATATGTAAAGAGAAAGAAGTGTGCATAAGAAATATGTAAAGGGAAAGAAGTGTGCATAAGAAATATGTAAAGGGAAAGAAGTGTGCATAAGAAATATGTAAAGGGAAAGAAGTGTGCATAAGAAATATGTAAAGGGAAAGAAGTGTGCATAAGAAATATGTAAAGGGAAAGAAGTGTGCATAAGAAATAAACACATGATGTGAGAACAAGCCCTCGAGTTAAATATGTAAAGGGAAAGAAGTGTGCATAAGAAATATGTAAAGGGAAAGAAGTGTGCATAAGAAATGTGTAAAGGGAAAGAAGTGTGCATAAGAAATATGTAAAGGGAAAGAAGTGTGCATAAGAAATATGTAAAGGGAAAGAAGTGTGCATAAGAAATATGTAAAGGGAAAGAAGTGTGCATAAGAAATATGTAAAGGGAAAGAAGTGTGCATAAGAAATATGTAAAGGGAAAGAAGTGTGCATAAGAAATATGTAAAGGGAAAGAAGTGTGCATAAGAAATATGTAAAGGGAAAGAAGTGTGCATAAGAAATATGTAAAGGGAAAGAAGTGTGCATAATAAATATGTAAAGGGAAAGAAGTGTGCATAATAAATATGTAAAGGGAAAGAAGTGTGCATAAGAAATATGTAAAGGGAAAGAAGTGTGCATAAGAAATATGTAAAGGGAAAGAAGTGTGCATAAGAAATATGTAAAGGGAAAGAAGTGTGCATAAGAAATATGTAAAGGGAAAGAAGTGTGCATAAGAAATATGTAAAGGGAAAGAAGTGTGCATAAGAAATATGTAAAGGGAAAGAAGTGTGCATAAGAAATATGTAAAGGGAAAGAAGTGTGCATAAGAAATATGTAAAGGGAAATAAGTGTGCATAAGAAATATGTAAAGGGAAAGAAGTGTGCATAAGAAATATGTAAAGGGAAAGAAGTGTGCATAAGAAATAAACACATGATGTGGGAACAAGCCCTCGAGTTAAATATGTAAAGGGAAAGAAGTGTGCATAAGAAATATGTAAAGGGAAAGAAGTGTGCATAAGAAATATGTAAAGGGAAAGAAGTGTGCATAAGAAATATGTAAAGGGAAAGACGTGTGCATAAGAAATATGTAAAGGGAAAGAAGTGTGCATAAGAAATATGTAAAGGGAAAGAAGTGTGCATAAGAAATATGTAAAGGGAAAGAAGTGTGCATAAGAAATAAACACATGATGTGGGAACAAGCCCTCGAGTTAAATATGTAAAGGGAAAGAAGTGTGCATAAGAAATATGTAAAGGGAAAGAAGTGTGCACAAGAAATATGTAAAGGGAAAGAAGTGTGCATAAGAAATATGTAAAGGGAAAGAAGTGTGCATAAGAAATATGTAAAGGGAAAGAAGTGTGCATAAGAAATATGTAAAGGGAAAGAAGTGTGCATAAGAAATATGTAAAGGGAAAGAAGTGTGCATAAGAAATATGTAAAGGGAAAGAAGTGTGCATAAGAAATATGTAAAGGGAAAGTAGTGTGCATAAGAAATATGTAAAGGGAAAGAAGTGTGCATAAGAAATATGTAAAGGGAAAGAAGTGTGCATAAGAAATATGTAAAGGGAAAGAAGTGTGCATAAGAAATATGTAAAGGGAAAGAAGTGTGCATAAGAAATATGTAAAGGGAAAGAAGTGTGCATAAGAAATATGTAAAGGGAAAGAAGTGTGCATAAGAAATATGTAAAGGGAAAGAAGTGTGCATAAGAAATATGTAAAGGGAAAGAAGTGTGCATAAGAAATATGTAAAGGGAAAGAAGTGTGCATAAGAAATATGTAAAGGGAAAGAAGTGTGCATAAGAAATATGTAAAGGGAAAGAAGTGTGCATAAGAAATATGTAAAGGGAAAGAAGTGTGCATAAGAAATATGTAAAGGGAAAGAAGTGTGCATAAGAAATATGTAAAGGGAAAGAAGTGTGCATAAGAAATATGTAAAGGGAAAGAAGTGTGCATAAGAAATAAACACATGATGTGGGAACAAGCCCTCGAGTTAAATATGTAAAGGGAAAGAAGTGTGCATAAGAAATAAACACATGATGTGGGAACAAGCCCTCGAGTTAAATATGTAAAGGGAAAGAAGTGTGCATAAGAAATATGTAAAGGGAAAGAAGTGTGCATAAGAAATAAACACATGATGTGGGAACAAGCCCTCGAGTTAAATATGTAAAGGGAAAGAAGTGTGCATAAGAAATATGTAAAGGGAAAGAAGTGTGCACAAGAAATATGTAAAGGGAAAGAAGTGTGCATAAGAAATATGTAAAGGGAAAGAAGTGTGCATAAGAAATATGTAAAGGGAAAGAAGTGTGCATAAGAAATATGTAAAGGGAAAGAAGTGTGCATAAGAAATATGTAAAGGGAAAGAAGTGTGCATAAGAAATATGTAAAGGGAAAGAAGTGTGCATAAGAAATATGTAAAGGGAAAGTAGTGTGCATAAGAAATATGTAAAGGGAAAGAAGTGTGCATAAGAAATATGTAAAGGGAAAGAAGTGTGCATAAGAAATATGTAAAGGGAAAGAAGTGTGCATAAGAAATATGTAAAGGGAAAGAAGTGTGCATAAGAAATATGTAAAGGGAAAGAAGTGTGCATAAGAAATATGTAAAGAGAAAGAAGTGTGCATAAGAAATATGTAAAGGGAAAGAAGTGTGCATAAGAAATATGTAAAGGGAAAGAAGTGTGCATAAGAAATATGTAAAGGGAAAGAAGTGTGCATAAGAAATATGTAAAGGGAAAGAAGTGTGCATAAGAAATATGTAAAGGGAAAGAAGTGTGCATAAGAAATAAACACATGATGTGAGAACAAGCCCTCGAGTTAAATATGTAAAGGGAAAGAAGTGTGCATAAGAAATATGTAAAGGGAAAGAAGTGTGCATAAGAAATGTGTAAAGGGAAAGAAGTGTGCATAAGAAATATGTAAAGGGAAAGAAGTGTGCATAAGAAATATGTAAAGGGAAAGAAGTGTGCATAAGAAATATGTAAAGGGAAAGAAGTGTGCATAAGAAATATGTAAAGGGAAAGAAGTGTGCATAAGAAATATGTAAAGGGAAAGAAGTGTGCATAAGAAATATGTAAAGGGAAAGAAGTGTGCATAAGAAATATGTAAAGGGAAAGAAGTGTGCATAAGAAATATGTAAAGGGAAAGAAGTGTGCATAATAAATATGTAAAGGGAAAGAAGTGTGCATAATAAATATGTAAAGGGAAAGAAGTGTGCATAAGAAATATGTAAAGGGAAAGAAGTGTGCATAAGAAATATGTAAAGGGAAAGAAGTGTGCATAAGAAATATGTAAAGGGAAAGAAGTGTGCATAAGAAATATGTAAAGGGAAAGAAGTGTGCATAAGAAATATGTAAAGGGAAAGAAGTGTGCATAAGAAATATGTAAAGGGAAAGAAGTGTGCATAAGAAATATGTAAAGGGAAAGAAGTGTGCATAAGAAATATGTAAAGGGAAATAAGTGTGCATAAGAAATATGTAAAGGGAAAGAAGTGTGCATAAGAAATATGTAAAGGGAAAGAAGTGTGCATAAGAAATAAACACATGATGTGGGAACAAGCCCTCGAGTTAAATATGTAAAGGGAAAGAAGTGTGCATAAGAAATATGTAAAGGGAAAGAAGTGTGCATAAGAAATATGTAAAGGGAAAGAAGTGTGCATAAGAAATATGTAAAGGGAAAGACGTGTGCATAAGAAATATGTAAAGGGAAAGAAGTGTGCATAAGAAATATGTAAAGGGAAAGAAGTGTGCATAAGAAATATGTAAAGGGAAAGAAGTGTGCATAAGAAATAAACACATGATGTGGGAACAAGCCCTCGAGTTAAATATGTAAAGGGAAAGAAGTGTGCATAAGAAATATGTAAAGGGAAAGAAGTGTGCACAAGAAATATGTAAAGGGAAAGAAGTGTGCATAAGAAATATGTAAAGGGAAAGAAGTGTGCATAAGAAATATGTAAAGGGAAAGAAGTGTGCATAAGAAATATGTAAAGGGAAAGAAGTGTGCATAAGAAATATGTAAAGGGAAAGAAGTGTGCATAAGAAATATGTAAAGGGAAAGAAGTGTGCATAAGAAATATGTAAAGGGAAAGTAGTGTGCATAAGAAATATGTAAAGGGAAAGAAGTGTGCATAAGAAATATGTAAAGGGAAAGAAGTGTGCATAAGAAATATGTAAAGGGAAAGAAGTGTGCATAAGAAATATGTAAAGGGAAAGAAGTGTGCATAAGAAATATGTAAAGGGAAAGAAGTGTGCATAAGAAATATGTAAAGGGAAAGAAGTGTGCATAAGAAATATGTAAAGGGAAAGAAGTGTGCATAAGAAATATGTAAAGGGAAAGAAGTGTGCATAAGAAATATGTAAAGGGAAAGAAGTGTGCATAAGAAATATGTAAAGGGAAAGAAGTGTGCATAAGAAATATGTAAAGGGAAAGAAGTGTGCATAAGAAATATGTAAAGGGAAAGAAGTGTGCATAAGAAATATGTAAAGGGAAAGAAGTGTGCATAAGAAATATGTAAAGGGAAAGAAGTGTGCATAAGAAATATGTAAAGGGAAAGAAGTGTGCATAAGAAATAAACACATGATGTGGGAACAAGCCCTCGAGTTAAATATGTAAAGGGAAAGAAGTGTGCATAAGAAATATGTAAAGGGAAAGAAGTGTGCATAAGAAATTTGTAAAGGGAAAGAAGTGTGCATAAGAAATATGTAAAGGGAAAGAAGTGTGCATAAGAAATATGTAAAGGGAAAGAAGTGTGCATAAGAAATATGTAAAGGGAAAGAAGTGTGGATAAGAAATATGTAAAGGGAAAGAAGTGTGCATAAGAAATATGTAAAGGGAAAGAAGTGTGCATAAGAAATATGTAAAGGGAAAGAAGTGTGCATAAGAAATATGTAAAGGGAAAGAAGTGTGCATAAGAAATATGTAAAGAGAAAGAAGTGTGCATAAGAAATATGTAAAGGGAAAGAAGTGTGCATAAGAAATATGTAAAGGGAAAGAAGTGTGCATAAGAAATATGTAAAGGGAAAGAAGTGTGCATAAGAAATATGTAAAGGGAAAGAAGTGTGCATAAGAAATATGTAAAGGGAAAGAAGTGTGCATAAGAAATATGTAAAGGGAAAGAAGTGTGCATAAGAAATATGTAAAGGGAAAGAAGTGTGCATAAGAAATATGTAAAGGGAAAGAAGTGTGCATAAGAAATATGTAAAGGGAAAGAAGTGTGCATAAGAAATATGTAAAGGGAAAGAAGTGTGCATAAGAAATATGTAAAGGGAAAGAAGTGTGCATAAGAAATATGTAAAGGGAAAGAAGTGTGCATAAGAAATATGTAAAGGGAAAGAAGTGTGCATAAGAAATATGTAAAGGGAAAGAAGTGTGCATAAGAAATATGTAAAGGGAAAGAAGTGTGCATAAGAAATATGTAAAGGGAAAGAAGTGTGCATAAGAAATATGTAAAGGGAAAGAAGTGTGCATAAGAAATATGTAAAGGGAAAGAAGTGTGCATAAGAAATATGTAAAGGGAAAGAAGTGTGCATAAGAAATATGTAAAGGGAAAGAAGTGTGCATAAGAAATATGTAAAGGGAAATAAGTGTGCATAAAAAATATGTAAAGGGAAAGAAGTGTGCATACGAAATATGTAAAGGGAAAGAAGTGTGCATAAGAAATATGTAAAGGGAAAGAAGTGTGCATAATAAATATGTAAAGGGAAAGAAGTGTGCATAAGAAATATGTAAAGGGAAAGAAGTGTGCATAAGAAATATGTAAAGGGAAAGAAGTGTGCATAAGAAATATGTAAAGAGAAAGAAGTGTGCATAAGAAATATGTAAAGGGAAAGAAGTGTGCATAAGAAATATGTAAAGGGAAAGAAGTGTGCATAAGAAATATGTAAAGGGAAAGAAGTGTGCATAAGAAATATGTAAGGGGAAAGAAGTGTGCATAAGAAATATGTAAAGGGAAAGAAGTGTGCATAAGAAATATGTAAAGGGAAAGAAGTGTGCATAAGAAATATGTAAAGGGAAAGAAGTGTGCATAAGAAATATGTAAAGGGAAAGAAGTGTGCATAAGAAATATGTAAAGGGAAAGAAGTGTGCATAAGAAATATGTAAAGGGAAAGAAGTGTGCATAAGAAATATGTAAAGGGAAAGAAGTGTGCATAAGAAATATGTAAAGGGAAAGAAGTGTGCATAAGAAATATGTAAAGGGAAAGAAGTGTGCATAAGAAATATGTAAAGGGAAAGAAGTGTGCATAAGAAATATGTAAAGGGAAAGAAGTGTGCATAAGAAATATGTAAAGGGAAAGAAGTGTGCATAAGAAATATGTAAAGGGAAAGAAGTGTGCATAAGAAATATGTAAAGGGAAAGAAGTGTGCATAAGAAATATGTAAAGGGAAAGAAGTGTGCATAAGAAATATGTAAAGGGAAAGAAGTGTGCATAAGAAATATGTAAAGGGAAAGAAGTGTGCATAAGAAATATGTAAAGGGAAAGAAGTGTGCATAAAAAATATGTAAAGGGAAAGAAGTGTGCATAAGAAATATGTAAAGGGAAAGAAGTGTGCATAAGAAATATGTAAAGGGAAAGAAGTGTGCATAAGAAATATGTAAAGGGAAAGAAGTGTGCATAATAAATAAACACATGATGTCGGGACAAGCCCTCGAGTTAAATATGTAAAGGGAAAGAAGTGTGCATAAGAAATAAACACATGATGTGGGAACAAGCCCTCGAGTTAAATATGTAAAGGGAAAGAAGTGTGCATAAGAAATAAACACATGATGAGGGAACAAGCCCTCGAGTTAAATATGTAAAGGGAAAGAAGTGTGCATAAGAAATAAACACATGATGTGGGAACAAGCCCTCGAGTTAAATATGTAAAGGGAAAGAAGTGTGCATAAGAAATAAACACATGATGTGGGAACAAGCCCTCGAGTTAAATATGTAAAGGGAAAGAAGTGTGCATAAGAAATAAACACATGATGTGGGAACAAGCCCTCGAGTTAAATATGTAAAGGGAAAGAAGTGTGCATAAGAAATAAACACATGATGTGGGAACAAGCCCTCGAGTTAAATATGTAAAGGGAAAGAAGTGTGCATAAGAAATATGTAAAGGGAAAGAACTGTGCATACAAAATATGTAAAGGGAAAGAAGTGTGCATAAGAAATATGTAAAGGGAAAGACGTGTGCATAAGAAATATGTAAAGGGAAAGAAGTGTGCATAAGAAATATGTAAAGGGAAAGAAGTGTGCATAAGAAATATGTAAAGGGAAAGAAGTGTGCATAAGAAATAAACACATGATGTGGGAACAAGCCCTCGAGTTAAATATGTAAAGGGAAAGAAGTGTGCATAAGAAATATGTAAAGGGAAAGAAGTGTGCACAAGAAATATGTAAAGGGAAAGAAGTGTGCATAAGAAATATGTAAAGGGAAAGAAGTGTGCATAAGAAATATGTAAAGGGAAAGAAGTGTGCATAAGAAATATGTAAAGGGAAAGAAGTGTGCATAAGAAATATGTAAAGGGAAAGAAGTGTGCATAAGAAATATGTAAAGGGAAAGAAGTGTGCATAATAAATAAACACATGATGTCGGGACAAGCCCTCGAGTTAAATATGTAAAGGGAAAGAAGTGTGCATAAGAAATAAACACATGATGAGGGAACAAGCCCTCGAGTTAAATATGTAAAGGGAAAGAAGTGTGCATAAGAAATAAACACATGATGTGGGAACAAGCCCTCGAGTTAAATATGTAAAGGGAAAGAAGTGTGCATAAGAAATAAACACATGATGTGGGAACAAGCCCTCGAGTTAAATATGTAAAGGGAAAGAAGTGTGCATAAGAAATATGTAAAGGGAAAGAAGTGTGCATAAGAAATATGTAAAGGGAAAGAAGTGTGCATAAGAAATATGTAAAGGGAAAGACGTGTGCATAAGAAATATGTAAAGGGAAAGAAGTGTGCATAAGAAATATGTAAAGGGAAAGAAGTGTGCATAAGAAATATGCAAAGGGAAAGAAGTGTGCATAAGAAATAAACACATGATGTGGGAACAAGCCCTCGAGTTAAATATGTAAAGGGAAAGAAGTGTGCATAAAAAATATGTAAAGGGAAAGAAGTGTGCACAAGAAATATGTAAAAGGAAAGAAGTGTGCATAAGAAATATGTAAAGGGAAAGAAGTGTGCATAAGAAATATGTAAAGGGAAAGAAGTGTGCATAAGAAATATGTAAAGGGAAAGAAGTGTGCATAAGAAATATGTAAAGGGAAAGAAGTGTGCATAAGAAATATGTAAAGGGAAAGAAGTGTGCATAAGAAATATGTAAAGGGAAAGTAGTGTGCATAAGAAATATGTAAAGGGAAAGAAGTGTGCATAAGAAATATGTAAAGGGAAAGAAGTGTTCATAAGAAATATGTAAAGGGAAAGAAGTGTGCATAAGAAATATGTAAAGGGAAAGAAGTGTGCATAAGAAATATGTAAAGGGAAAGAAGTGTGCATAAGAAATATGTAAAGGGAAAGAAGTGTGCATAAGAAATATGTAAAGGGAAAGAAGTGTGCATAAGAAATATGTAAAGGGAAAGAAGTGTGCATAAGAAATATGTAAAGGGAAAGAAGTGTGCATAAGAAATATGTAAAGGGAAAGAAGTGTGCATAAGAAATATGTAAAGGGAAAGAAGTGTGCATAAGAAATATGTAAAGGGAAAGAAGTGTGCATAAGAAATATGTAAAGGGAAAGAAGTGTGCATAAGAAATATGTAAAGGGAAAGAAGTGTGCATAAGAAATAAACACATGATGTGGGAACAAGCCCTCGAGTTAAATATGTAAAGGGAAAGAAGTGTGCATAAGAAATATGTAAAGGGAAAGAAGTGTGCATAAGAATTATGTAAAGGGAAAGAAGTGTGCATAAGAAATATGTAAAGGGAAAGAAGTGTGCATAAGAAATATGTAAAGGGAAAGAAGTGTGTATAAGAAATATGTAAAGGGAAAGAAGTGTGCATAAGAAATATGTAAAGGGAAAGAAGTGTGCATAAGAAATATGTAAAGGGAAAGAAGTGTGCATAAGAAATATGTAAAGGGAAAGAAGTGTGCATAAGAAATATGTAAAGGGAAAGAAGTGTGCATAAGAAATATGTAAAGGGAAAGAAGTGTGCATAAGAAATATGTAAAGGGAAAGAAGTGTGCATAAGAAATATGTAAAGGGAAAGAAGTGTGCATAAGAAATATGTAAAAGGAAAGAAGTGTGCATAAGAAATATGTAAAGGGAAAGAAGTGTGCATAAGAAATATGTAAAGGGAAAGAAGTGTGCATAAGAAATATGTAAAGGGAAAGAAGTGTGCATAAGAAATATGTAAAGGGAAAGAAGTGTGCATAAGAAATATGTAAAGGGAAAGAAGTGTGCATAAGAAATATGTAAAGGGAAAGAAGTGTGCATAAGAAATATGTAAAGGGAAAGAAGTGTGCATAAGAAATATGTAAAGGGAAAGAAGTGTGCATAAGAAATATGTAAGGGGAAAGAAGTGTGCATAAGAAATATGTAAAGGGAAAGAAGTGTGCATAAGAAATATGTAAAGGGAAAGAAGTGTGCATAAGAAATATGTAAAGGGAAAGAAGTGTGCATAAGAAATATGTAAAGGGAAAGAAGTGTGCATAAGAAATATGTAAAGGGAAAGAAGTGTGCATAAGAAATATGTAAAGGGAAAGAAGTGTGCATAAGACATATGTAAAGGGAAAGAATTGTGCATAAGAAATATGTAAAGGGAAAGAAGTGTGCATAAGAAATATGTAAAGGGAAAGAAGTGTGCATAAGAAATATGTAAAGGGAAAGAAGTGTGCATAATAAATAAACACATGATGTCGGGACAAGCCCTCGAGTTAAATATGTAAAGGGAAAGAAGTGTGCATAAGAAATAAAAACATGATGAGGGAACAAGCCCTCGAGTTAAATATGTAAAGGGAAAGAAGTGTGCATAAGAAATAAACACATGATGTGGGAACAAGCCCTCGAGTTAAATATGTAAAGGGAAAGAAGTGTGCATAAGAAATAAACACATGATGTGGGAACAAGCCCTCGAGTTAAATATGTAAAGGGAAAGAAGTGTGCATAAGAAATATGTAAGGGAAAGAAGTGTGCATAAGAAATATGTAAAGGGAAAGAAGTGTGCATAAGAAATATGTAAAGGGAAAGACGTGTGCATAAGAAATATGTAAGGAAAGAAGTGTGCATAAGAAATATGTAAAGGGAAAGAAGTGTGCATAAGAAATATGTAAAGGGAAAGAAGTGTGCATAAGAAATATGTAAAGGGAAAGAAGTGTGCATAAGAAATATGTAAAGGGAAAGAAGTGTGCATAAGAAATATGTAAAGGGAAAGAAGTGTGCATAAGAAATATGTAAAGGGAAAGAAGTGTGCATAAGAAATATGTAAAGGGAAAGAAGTGTGCATAAGAAATATGTAAAGGGAAAGAAGTGTGCATAAGAAATATGTAAAGGGAAAGAAGTGTGCATAAGAAATATGTAAAGGGAAAGAAGTGTGCATAAGAAATATGTAAAGGGAAAGAAGTGTGCATAAGAAATATGTAAAGGGAAAGAAGTGTGCATAAGAAATATGTAAAGGGAAAGAAGTGTGCATAAGAAATATGTAAAGGGAAAGAAGTGTGCATAAGAAATATGTAAAGGGAAAGAAGTGTGCATAAGAAATATGTAAAGGGAAAGAAGTGTGCATAAGAAATATGTAAAGGGAAAGAAGTGTGCATAAGAAATATGTAAAGGGAAAGAAGTGTGCATAAGAAATATGTAAAGGGAAAGAAGTGTGCATAAGAAATATGTAAAGAGAAAGAAGTGTGCATAAGAAATATGTAAAGGGAAAGAAGTGTGCATAAGAAATATGTAAAGGGAAAGAAGTGTGCATAAGAAATATGTAAAGGGAAAGAAGTGTGCATAAGAAATATGTAAGGGGAAAGAAGTGTGCATAAGAAATATGTAAAGGGAAAGAAGTGTGCATAAGAAATATGTAAAGGGAAAGAAGTGTGCATAAGAAATATGTAAAGGGAAAGAAGTGTGCATAAGAAATATGTAAAGGGAAAGAAGTGTGCATAAGAAATATGTAAAGGGAAAGAAGTGTGCATAAGAAATATGTAAAGGGAAAGAAGTGTGCATAAGACATATGTAAAGGGAAAGAATTGTGCATAAGAAATATGTAAAGGGAAAGAAGTGTGCATAAGAAATATGTAAAGGGAAAGAAGTGTGCATAAGAAATATGTAAAGGGAAAGAAGTGTGCATAATAAATAAACACATGATGTCGGGACAAGCCCTCGAGTTAAATATGTAAAGGGAAAGAAGTGTGCATAAGAAATAAACACATGATGAGGGAACAAGCCCTCGAGTTAAATATGTAAAGGGAAAGAAGTGTGCATAAGAAATAAACACATGATGTGGGAACAAGCCCTCGAGTTAAATATGTAAAGGGAAAGAAGTGTGCATAAGAAATAAACACATGATGTGGGAACAAGCCCTCGAGTTAAATATGTAAAGGGAAAGAAGTGTGCATAAGAAATATGTAAAGGGAAAGAAGTGTGCATAAGAAATATGTAAAGGGAAAGAAGTGTGCATAAGAAATATGTAAAGGGAAAGACGTGTGCATAAGAAATATGTAAAGGGAAAGAAGTGTGCATAAGAAATATGTAAAGGGAAAGAAGTGTGCATAAGAAATATGTAAAGGGAAAGAAGTGTGCATAAGAAATAAACACATGATGTGGGAACAAGCCCTCGAGTTAAATATGTAAAGGGAAAGAAGTGTGCATAAGAAATATGTAAAGGGAAAGAAGTGTGCACAAGAAATATGTAAAGGGAAAGAAGTGTGCATAAGAAATATGTAAAGGGAAAGAAGTGTGCATAAGAAATATGTAAAGGGAAAGAAGTGTGCATAAGAAATATGTAAAGGGAAAGAAGTGTGCATAAGAAATATGTAAAGGGAAAGAAGTGTGCATAAGAAATATGTAAAGGGAAAGAAGTGTGCATAAGAAATATGTAAAGGGAAAGAAGTGTGCATAAGAAATATGTAAAGGGAAAGAAGTGTGCATAAGAAATATGCAAAGAGAAAGAAGTGTGCATAAGAAATATGTAAAGGGAAAGAAGTGTGCATAAGAAATATGTAAAGGGAAAGAAGTGTGCATAAGAAATATGTAAAGGGAAAGAAGTGTGCATAAGAAATATGTAAAGGGAAAGAAGTGTGCATAAGAAATATGTAAAGGGAAAGAAGTGTGCATAAGAAATATGTAAAGGGAAAGAAGTGTGCATAAGAAATATGTAAAGGGAAAGAAGTGTGCATAAGAAATATGTAAAGGGAAAGAAGTGTGCATAATAAATAAACACATGATGTCGGGACAAGCCCTCGAGTTAAATATGTAAAGGGAAAGAAGTGTGCATAAGAAATAAACACATGATGTGGGAACAAGCCCTCGAGTTAAATATGTAAAGGGAAAGAAGTGTGCATAAGAAATAAACACATGATGAGGGAACAAGCCCTCGAGTTAAATATGTAAAGGGAAAGAAGTGTGCATAAGAAATAAACACATGATGTGGGAACAAGCCCTCGAGTTAAATATGTAAAGGGAAAGAAGTGTGCATAAGAAATAAACACATGATGTGGGAACAAGCCCTCGAGTTAAATATGTAAAGGGAAAGAAGTGTGCATAAGAAATATGTAAAGGGAAAGAAGTGTGCATAAGAAATATGTAAAGGGAAAGAAGTGTGCATAAGAAATATGTAAAGGGAATGACGTGTGCATACGAAATATGTAAAGGGAAAGAAGTGTGCATAAGAAATATGTAAAGGGAAAGAAGTGTGCATAAGAAATATGTAAAGGGAAAGAAGTGTGCATAAGAAATATGTAAAGGGAAAGAAGTGTGCATAAGAAATATGTAAAGGGAAAGAAGTGTGCATAAGAAATATGTAAAGGGAAAGAAGTGTGCATAAGAAATATGTAAAGGGAAAGAAGTGTGCATAAGAAATATGTAAAGGGAAAGAAGTGTGCATAAGAAATATGTAAAGGGAAAGAAGTGTGCATAAGAAATATGTAAAGGGAAAGAAGTGTGCATAAGAAATATGTAAAGGGAAAGAAGTGTGCATAAGAAATATGTAAAGGGAAAGAAGTGTGCATAAGAAATATGTAAAGGGAAAGAAGTGTGCATAAGAAATAAACACATGATGTGGGAACAAGCCCTCGAGTTAAATATGTAAAGGGAAAGAAGTGTGCATAAGAAATATGTAAAGGGAAAGAAGTGTGCATAAGAAATATGTAAAGGGAAAGAAGTGTGCATAAGAAATATGTAAAGGGAAAAAAGTGTGCATAAGAAATATGTAAAGGGAAAGAAGTGTGCATAAGAAATATGTAAAGGGAAAGTAGTGTGCATAAGAAATATGTAAAGGGAAAGAAGTGTGCATAAGAAATATGTAAAGGGAAAGAAGTGTGCATAAGAAATATGTAAAGGGAAAGAAGTGTGCATAAGAAATATGTAAAGGGAAAGAAGTGTGCATAAGAAATATGTAAAGGGAAAGAAGTGTGCATAAGAAATATGTAAAGGGAAAGAAGTGTGCATAAGAAATATGTAAAGGGAAAGAAGTGTGCATAAGAAATATGTAAAGGGAAAGAAGTGTGCATAAGAAATATGTAAAGGGAAAGAAGTGTGCATAAGAAATATGTAAAGGGAAAGAAGTGTGCATAAGAAATATGTAAAGGGAAAGAAGTGTGCATAAGAAATATGTAAAGGGAAAGAAGTGTGCATAAGAAATATGTAAAGGGAAAGAAGTGTGCATAAGAAATATGTAAAGGGAAAGAAGTGTGCATAAGAAATATGTAAAGGGAAAGAAGTGTGCATAAGAAATATGTAAAGGGAAAGAAGTGTGCATAAGAAATATGTAAAGGGAAAGAAGTGTGCATAAGAAATATGTAAAGGGAAAGAAGTGTGCATAAGAAATATGTAAAGGGAAAGAAGTGTGCATAAGAAATAAACACATGATGTCGGGACAAGCCCTCGAGTTAAATATGTAAAGGGAAAGAAGTGTGCATAAGAAATAAACACATGATGTGGGAACAAGCCCTCGAGTTAAATATGTAAAGGGAAAGAAGTGTGCATAAGAAATAAACACATGATGAGGGAACAAGCCCTCGAGTTAAATATGTAAAGGGAAAGAAGTGTGCATAAGAAATAAACACATGATGTGGGAACAAGCCCTCGAGTTAAATATGTAAAGGGAAAGAAGTGTGCATAAGAAATAAACACATGATGTGGGAACAAGCCCTCGAGTTAAATATGTAAAGGGAAAGAAGTGTGCATAAGAAATATGTAAAGGGAAAGAAGTGTGCATAAGAAATATGTAAAGGGAAAGAAGTGTGCATAAGAAAGATGTAAAGGGAAAGACGTGTGCATACGAAATATGTAAAGGGAAAGAAGTGTGCATAAGAAATATGTAAAGGGACAGAAGTGTGCATAAGAAATATGTAAAGGGAAAGAAGTGTGCATAAGAAATATGTAAAGGGAAAGAAGTGTGCATAAGAAATATGTAAAGGGAAAGAAGTGTGCATAAGAAATATGTAAAGGGAAAGAAGTGTGCATAAGAAATATGTAAAGGGAAAGAAGTGTGCATAAGAAATATGTAAAGGGAAAGAAGTGTGAATAAGAAATATGTAAAGGGAAAGAAGTGTGCATAAGAAATATGTAAAGGGAAAGAAGTGTGAATAAGAAATATGTAAAGGGAAAGAAGTGTGCATAAGAAATATGTAAAGGGAAAGAAGTGTGCATAAGAAATATGTAAAGGGAAAGAAGTGTGCATAAGAAATATGTAAAGGGAAAGAAGTGTGCATAAGAAATAAACACATGATGTGGGAACAAGCCCTCGAGTTAAATATGTAAAGGGAAAGAAGTGTGCATAAGAAATATGTAAAGGGAAAGAAGTGTGCATAAGAAATATGTAAAGGGAAAGAAGTGTGCATAAGAAATATGTAAAGGGAAAGAAGTGTGCATAAGAAATATGTAAAGGGAAAGAAGTGTGCATAATAAATATGTAAAGGGAAAGAAGTGTGCATAAGAAATATGTAAAGGGAAAGAAGTGTGCATAAGAAATATGTAAAGGGAAAGAAGTGTGCATAAGAAATATGTAAAGGGAAAGAAGTGTGCATAAGAAATATGTAAAGGGAAAGAAGTGTGCATAAGAAATATGTAAAGGGAAAGAAGTGTGCATAAGAAATATGTAAAGGGAAAGAAGTGTGCATAAGAAATATGTAAAGGGAAAGAAGTGTGCATAAGAAATATGTAAAGGGAAAGAAGTGTGCATAAGAAATATGTAAGGGGAAAGAAGTGTGCATAAGAAATATGTAAAGGGAAAGAAGTGTGCATAAGAAATATGTAAAGGGAAAGAAGTGTGCATAAGAAATATGTAAAGGGAAAGAAGTGTGCATAAGAAATATGTAAAGGGAAAGAAGTGTGCATAAGAAATATGCAAAGAGAAAGAAGTGTGCATAAGAAATATGTAAAGGGAAAGAAGTGTGCATAAGAAATATGTAAAGGGAAAAAAGTGTGCATAAGAAATATGTAAAGGGAAAGAAGTGTGCATAAGAAATATGTAAAGGGAAAGAAGTGTGCATAAGAAATATGTAAAGGGAAAGAAGTGTGCATAAGAAATATGTAAAGGGAAAGAAGTGTGCATAAGAAATATGTAAAGGGAAAGAAGTGTGCATAAGAAATATGTAAAGGGAAAGAAGTGTGCATAATAAATAAACACATGATGTCGGGACAAGCCCTCGAGTTAAATATGTAAAGGGAAAGAAGTGTGCATAAGAAATAAACACATGATGTGGGAACAAGCCCTCGAGTTAAATATGTAAAGGGAAAGAAGTGTGCATAAGAAATAAACACATGATGAGGGAACAAGCCCTCGAGTTAAATATGTAAAGGGAAAGAAGTGTGCATAAGAAATAAACACATGATGTGGGAACAAGCCCTCGAGTTAAATATGTAAAGGGAAAGAAGTGTGCATAAGAAATAAACACATGATGTGGGAACAAGCCCTCGAGTTAAATATGTAAAGGGAAAGAAGTGTGCATAAGAAATATGTAAAGGGAAAGAAGTGTGCATAAGAAATATGTAAAGGGAAAGAAGTGTGCATAAGAAATATGTAAAGGGAAAGACGTGTGCATACGAAATATGTAAAGGGAAAGAAGTGTGCATAAGAAATATGTAAAGGGAAAGAAGTGTGCATAAGAAATATGTAAAGGGAAAGAAGTGTGCATAAGAAATATGTAAAGGGAAAGAAGTGTGCATAAGAAATATGTAAAGGGAAAGAAGTGTGCATAAGAAATATGTAAAGGGAAAGAAGTGTGCATAAGAAATATGTAAAGGGAAAGAAGTGTGCATAAGAAATATGTAAAGGGAAAGAAGTGTGCATAAGAAATATGTAAAGGGAAAGAAGTGTGCATAAGAAATATGTAAAGGGAAAGAAGTGTGCATAAGAAATATGTAAAGGGAAAGAAGTGTGCATAAGAAATATGTAAAGGGAAAGAAGTGTGCATAAGAAATATGTAAAGGGAAAGAAGTGTGCATACGAAATAAACACATGATGTGGGAACAAGCCCTCGAGTTAAATATGTAAAGGGAAAGAAGTGTGCATAAGAAATATGTAAAGGGAAAGAAGTGTGCATAAGAAATATGTAAAGGGAAAGAAGTGTGCATAAGAAATATGTAAAGGGAAAAAAGTGTGCATAAGAAATATGTAAAGGGAAAGAAGTGTGCATAAGAAATATGTAAAGGGAAAGTAGTGTGCATAAGAAATATGTAAAGGGAAAGAAGTGTGCATAAGAAATATGTAAAGGGAAAGAAGTGTGCATAAGAAATATGTAAAGGGAAAGAAGTGTGCATAAGAAATATGTAAAGGGAAAGAAGTGTGCATAAGAAATATGTAAAGGGAAAGAAGTGTGCATAAGAAATATGTAAAGGGAAAGAAGTGTGCATAAGAAATATGTAAAGGGAAAGAAGTGTGCATAAGAAATATGTAAAGGGAAAGAAGTGTGCATAAGAAATATGTAAAGGGAAAGAAGTGTGCATAAGAAATATGTAAAGGGAAAGAAGTGTGCATAAGAAATATGTAAAGGGAAAGAAGTGTGCATAAGAAATATGTAAAGGGAAAGAAGTGTGCATAAGAAATATGTAAAGGGAAAGAAGTGTGCATAAGAAATATGTAAAGGGAAAGAAGTGTGCATAAGAAATATGTAAAGGGAAAGAAGTGTGCATAAGAAATATGTAAAGGGAAAGAAGTGTGCATAAGAAATATGTAAAGGGAAAGAAGTGTGCATAAGAAATATGTAAAGGGAAAGAAGTGTGCATAAGAAATATGTAAAGGGAAAGAAGTGTGCATAAGAAATAAACACATGATGTCGGGACAAGCCCTCGAGTTAAATATGTAAAGGGAAAGAAGTGTGCATAAGAAATAAACACATGATGTGGGAACAAGCCCTCGAGTTAAATATGTAAAGGGAAAGAAGTGTGCATAAGAAATAAACACATGATGAGGGAACAAGCCCTCGAGTTAAATATGTAAAGGGAAAGAAGTGTGCATAAGAAATAAACACATGATGTGGGAACAAGCCCTCAAGTTAAATATGTAAAGGGAAAGAAGTGTGCATAAGAAATAAACACATGATGTGGGAACAAGCCCTCGAGTTAAATATGTAAAGGGAAAGAAGTGTGCATAAGAAATAAACACATGATGTGGGAACAAGCCCTCGAGTTAAATATGTAAAGGGAAAGAAGTGTGCATAAGAAATAAACACATGATGAGGGAACAAGCCCTCGAGTTAAATATGTAAAGGGAAAGAAGTGTGCATAAGAAATAAACACATGATGTGGGAACAAGCCCTCGAGTTAAATATGTAAAGGGAAAGAAGTGTGCATAAGAAATAAACACATGATGTGGGAACAAGCCCTCGAGTTAAATATGTAAAGGGAAAGAAGTGTGCATAAGAAATATGTAAAGGGAAAGAAGTGTGCATAAGAAATATGTAAAGGGAAAGAAGTGTGCATAAGAAATATGTAAAGGGAAAGACGTGTGCATACGAAATATGTAAAGGGAAAGAAGTGTGCATAAGAAATATGTAAAGGGAAAGAAGTGTGCATAAGAAATATGTAAAGGGAAAGAAGTGTGCATAAGAAATATGTAAAGGGAAAGAAGTGTGCATAAGAAATATGTAAAGGGAAAGAAGTGTGCATAAGAAATATGTAAAGGGAAAGAAGTGTGCATAAGAAATATGTAAAGGGAAAGAAGTGTGCATAAGAAATATGTAAAGGGAAAGAAGTGTGCATAAGAAATATGTAAAGGGAAAGAAGTGTGCATAAGAAATATGTAAAGGGAAAGAAGTGTGCATAAGAAATATGTAAAGGGAAAGAAGTGTGCATAAGAAATATGTAAAGGGAAAGAAGTGTGCATAAGAAATATGTAAAGGGAAAGAAGTGTGCATAAGAAATAAACACATGATGTGGGAACAAGCCCTCGAGTTAAATATGTAAAGGGAAAGAAGTGTGCATAAGAAATATGTAAAGGGAAAGAAGTGTGCATAAGAAATATGTAAAGGGAAAGAAGTGTGCATAAGAAATATGTAAAGGGAAAAAAGTGTGCATAAGAAATATGTAAAGGGAAAGAAGTGTGCATAAGAAATATGTAAAGGGAAAGTAGTGTGCATAAGAAATATGTAAAGGGAAAGAAGTGTGCATAAGAAATATGTAAAGGGAAAGAAGTGTGCATAAGAAATATGTAAAGGGAAAGAAGTGTGCATAAGAAATATGTAAAGGGAAAGAAGTGTGCATAAGAAATATGTAAAGGGAAAGAAGTGTGCATAAGAAATATGTAAAGGGAAAGAAGTGTGCATAAGAAATATGTAAAGGGAAAGAAGTGTGCATAAGAAATATGTAAAGGGAAAGAAGTGTGCATAAGAAATATGTAAAGGGAAAGAAGTGTGCATAAGAAATATGTAAAGGGAAAGAAGTGTGCATAAGAAATATGTAAAGGGAAAGAAGTGTGCATAAGAAATATGTAAAGGGAAAGAAGTGTGCATAAGAAATATGTAAAGGGAAAGAAGTGTGCATAAGAAATATGTAAAGGGAAAGAAGTGTGCATAAGAAATATGTAAAGGGAAAGAAGTGTGCATAAGAAATATGTAAAGGGAAAGAAGTGTGCATAAGAAATATGTAAAGGGAAAGAAGTGTGCATAAGAAATATGTAAAGGGAAAGAAGTGTGCATAAGAAATATGTAAAGGGAAAGAAGTGTGCATAAGAAATAAACACATGATGTCGGGACAAGCCCTCGAGTTAAATATGTAAAGGGAAAGAAGTGTGCATAAGAAATAAACACATGATGTGGGAACAAGCCCTCGAGTTCAATATGTAAAGGGAAAGAAGTGTGCATAAGAAATAAACACATGATGAGGGAACAAGCCCTCGAGTTAAATATGTAAAGGGAAAGAAGTGTGCATAAGAAATAAACACATGATGTGGGAACAAGCCCTCGAGTTAAATATGTAAAGGGAAAGAAGTGTGCATAAGAAATAAACACATGATGTGGGAACAAGCCCTCGAGTTAAATATGTAAAGGGAAAGAAGTGTGCATAAGAAATATGTAAAGGGAAAGAAGTGTGCATAAGAAATATGTAAAGGGAAAGAAGTGTGCATAAGAAATATGTAAAGGGAAAGACGTGTGCATACGAAATATGTAAAGGGAAAGAAGTGTGCATAAGAAATATGTAAAGGGACAGAAGTGTGCATAAGAAATATGTAAAGGGAAAGAAGTGTGCATAAGAAATATGTAAAGGGAAAGAAGTGTGCATAAGAAATATGTAAAGGGAAAGAAGTGTGCATAAGAAATATGTAAAGGGAAAGAAGTGTGCATAAGAAATATGTAAAGGGAAAGAAGTGTGCATAAGAAATATGTAAAGGGAAAGAAGTGTGCATAAGAAATATGTAAAGGGAAAGAAGTGTGCATAAGAAATATGTAAAGGGAAAGAAGTGTGAATAAGAAATATGTAAAGGGAAAGAAGTGTGCATAAGAAATATGTAAAGGGAAAGAAGTGTGCATAAGAAATATGTAAAGGGAAAGAAGTGTGCATAATAAATATGTAAAGGGAAAGAAGTGTGCATAAGAAATAAACACATGATGTGGGAACAAGCCCTCGAGTTAAATATGTAAAGGGAAAGAAGTGTGCATAAGAAATATGTAAAGGGAAAGAAGTGTGCATAAGAAATATGTAAAGGGAAAGAAGTGTGCATAAGAAATATGTAAAGGGAAAAAAGTGTGCATAAGAAATATGTAAAGGGAAAGAAGTGTGCATAAGAAATATGTAAAGGGAAAGAAGTGTGCATAAGAAATATGTAAAGGGAAAGAAGTGTGCATAAGAAATATGTAAAGGGAAAGAAGTGTGCATAAGAAATATGTAAAGGGAAAGAAGTGTGCATAAGAAATATGTAAAGGGAAAGAAGTGTGCATAAGAAATATGTAAAGGGAAAGAAGTGTGCATAAGAAATATGTAAAGGGAAAGAAGTGTGCATAAGAAATATGTAAAGGGAAAGAAGTGTGCATAAGAAATATGTAAAGGGAAAGAAGTGTGCATAAGAAATATGTAAAGGGAAAGAAGTGTGCATAAGAAATATGTAAAGGGAAAGAAGTGTGCATAAGAAATATGTAAAGGGAAAGAAGTGTGCATAAGAAATATGTAAAGGGAAAGAAGTGTGCATAAGAAATATGTTAAGGGAAAGAAGTGTGCATAAGAAATATGTAAAGGGAAAGAAGTGTGCATAAGAAATATGTAAAGGGAAAGAAGTGTGCATAAGAAATATGTAAAGGGAAAGAAGTGTGCATAAGAAATATGTAAAGGGAAAGAAGTGTGCATAAGAAATATGTAAAGGGAAAGAAGTGTGCATAAGAAATATGTAAAGGGAAGGAAGTGTGCATAAGAAATATGTAAAGGGAAAGAAGTGTGCATAAGAAATATGTAAAGGGAAAGAAGTGTGCATAAGAAATATGTAAAGGGAAAGAAGTGTGCATAAGAAATATGTAAAGGGAAAGAAGTGTGCATAAGAAATATGTAAAGGGAAAGAAGTGTGCATAAGAAATATGTAAAGGGAAATAAGTGTGCATAAGAAATATGTAAAGGGAAAGAAGTGTGCATACGAAATATGTAAAGGGAAAGAAGTGTGCATAAGAAATATGTAAAGGGAAAGAAGTGTGCATAAGAAATATGTAAAGGGAAAGAAGTGTGCATAAGAAATATGTAAAGGGAAAGAAGTGTGCATAAGAAATATGTAAAGGGAAAGAAGTGTGCATAAGAAATATGTAAAGAGAAAGAAGTGTGCATAAGAAATATGTAAAGGGAAAGAAGTGTGCATAAGAAATATGTAAAGGGAAAGAAGTGTGCATAAGAAATATGTAAAGGGAAAGAAGTGTGCATAAGAAATATGTAAGGGGAAAGAAGTGTGCATAAGGAATATGTAAAGGGAAAGAAGTGTGCATAAGAAATATGTAAAGGGAAAGAAGTGTGCATAAGAAATATGTAAAGGGAAAGAAGTGTGCATAAGAAATATGTAAAGGGAAAGAAGTGTGCATAAGAAATATGTAAAGGGAAAGAAGTGTGCATAAGAAATATGTAAAGGGAAAGAAGTGTGCATAAGAAATATGTAAAGGGAAAGAAGTGTGCATAAGAAATATGTAAAGGGAAAGAAGTGTGCATAAGAAATATGTAAAGGGAAAGAAGTGTGCATAAGAAATATGTAAAGGGAAAGAAGTGTGCATAAGAAATATGTAAAGGGAAAGAAGTGTGCATAAGAAATATGTAAAGGGAAAGAAGTGTGCATAAGAAATATGTAAAGGGAAGGAAGTGTGCATAATAAATAAACACATGATGTCGGGACAAGCCCTCGAGTTAAATATGTAAAGGGAAAGAAGTGTGCATAAGAAATAAACACATGATGTGGGAACAAGCCCTCGAGTTAAATATGTAAAGGGAAAGAAGTGTGCATAAGAAATAAACACATGATGAGGGAACAAGCCCTCGAGTTAAATATGTAAAGGGAAAGAAGTGTGCATAAGAAATAAACACATGATGTGGGAACAAGCCCTCGAGTTAAATATGTAAAGGGAAAGAAGTGTGCATAAGAAATAAACACATGATGTGGGAACAAGCCCTCGAGTTAAATATGTAAAGGGAAAGAAGTGTGCATAAGAAATATGTAAAGGGAAAGAAGTGTGCATAAGAAATATGTAAAGGGAAAGAAGTGTGCATAAGAAATATGTAAAGGGAAAGACGTGTGCATACGAAATATGTAAAGGGAAAGAAGTGTGCATACGAAATATGTAAAGGGAAAGAAGTGTGCATAAGAAATAAACACATGATGTGGGAACAAGCCCTCGAGTTAAATATGTAAAGGGAAAGAAGTGTGCATAAGAAATATGTAAAGGGAAAGAAGTGTGCACAAGAAATATGTAAAGGGAAAGAAGTGTGCATAAGAAATATGTAAAGGGAAAGAAGTGTGCATAAGAAATATGTAAAGGGAAAGAAGTGTGCATAAGAAATATGTAAAGGGAAAGAAGTGTGCATAAGAAATATGTAAAGGGAAAGAAGTGTGCATAAGAAATATGTAAAGGGAAAGACGTGTGCATACGAAATATGTAAAGGGAAAGAAGTGTGCATACGAAATATGTAAAGGGAAAGAAGTGTGCATAAGAAATAAACACATGATGTGGGAACAAGCCCTCGAGTTAAATATGTAAAGGGAAAGAAGTGTGCATAAGAAATATGTAAAGGGAAAGAAGTGTGCACAAGAAATATGTAAAGGGAAAGAAGTGTGCATAAGAAATATGTAAAGGGAAAGAAGTGTGCATAAGAAATATGTAAAGGGAAAGAAGTGTGCATAAGAAATATGTAAAGGGAAAGAAGTGTGCATAAGAAATATGTAAAGGGAAAGAAGTGTGCATAAGAAATATGTAAAGGGAAAGAAGTGTGCATAAGAAATATGTAAAGGGAAAGAAGTGTGCATAAGAAATAAACACATGATGTGGGAACAAGCCCTCGAGTTAAATA